>VWZY01010908.1:0-11591 GCA_013399075.1 Chloroceryle aenea
AGTCCTGAAGCAGGAGGTCACCCGGAGCTCTTGGCCAGGCCTCTCTCCAGCCACGTGTAGGGATTTTCTGGCTCATAGCTCCAGTTGTGAAGAATGTACTGGTGAAGACCTTGGCGCTGTGCAAGGGAGAGAAGGTGCTGAGGTCTGCAGACAGAGTGAAATGAGAATAATGCCCCTTTAAAGAGAAATGCAGCATTGGAGTGTAAACTGGGCACGGCCTGAGCCAGCTCTCTGCAGACACGTGCGTGGTGTCTCGTGTGATGCCCTAGTGTCTCCTGCTCATTAAGGGTCAAACAGCTCATTAATCTGAGGAGACACTTGGTATTTCCTGGTGCATACCCAAGTTATTGAACCGGGGGGTTCCTCCAGCCTTTCTGCCAGTGAAGCCTTGGGCCAGTCTCCTGGTGCCCTCTGCTGCCCAAGTGTCTTCTCCTGGCTGGCAGCCCAGCCCTGCTTCACTGGTGTTTCAGGAGCTCGGGGTGGGTCCTGCCCCTGCTCTCGGTGATGGGGCTCAACGATTCTGCTTTGCTGGAGCTGATTTTGTGCTGTGACAGCGTTTTCAGTTTCATCCATAAGGTTGGTGTGAGGCAAGGTGAGCTGCCCGTGGGCGCTACCCCCACCGCTGCTAAGCCTCCCATGGATTCACCATTTGATGGGAAATGTTCCTAAAAAAAACATCTTCTCCTGCTTCTTTGAATTTCACAGGTAATAATTTTCAAAATAGCATTATTGCCTCTCACAACACTGTTCTTCAACCCAGCACCACCACATCTGTTACTGGAGCTGCTGGTGGGACTGTGCGTTGCTCTTTGGGAAGGATTCTCTTCAGCAACACCCTTCCCAGTGGATTCCCCTCCTGCGATCAAAGGCTTTGTCTTAACAGTGATGGTATGAACAGCACTGATGAGGAGAAAATAGGTTACAAATGTCACTGGCAGTTGGCTTTCAGCAGCCAGTATCTCTGGGAGTGTCATGGCAAGGTTGCTGTTTTTATTGACAGATCTGCTGTCTCCATGTGTCACTTATTTCAGCTGGACACTTTTGTCTCCAGCCCACTGCATTTAGCCGCAGGGTGGTGAGAAGAGCCTGGCCTGTGAGGTTTGGGAGGCGGGTGTTTATGGGTGCAGGGGAAGAATGCACTATTACAACTTCAAAGTGAGAGTATGCAAATTAGAGAGCAGGCTAAATATTATACCTGTGTTAGTGAATCACCTGCATTTGCAAACACACAGCATGCTGAATACTCGTTCACCTCTCCAGGTGTCTTAGAAAAGTCACCTTGGCCAAAGTCCTGACCAAGGGGAAGGGTCTCGGGGTCTCCACGCAGGTGACTGTTGGAGAGGTGACTCCCAGTTTTTGAGCTAAACCGTAACACTTTTATTCCCTGGCTTATGTGACTGCTTAGTTTGAATGTGCAAGGCTGTGGCTGAAACCCTCCAGGTGGTCGTGGCAAAACTATGCCTGATGGGACTATGCCCTCTGGAGACACAAAAGTTGTTGGGCTGAACCCACCACTGAAGCCCTCCAGGCTCTGCTTGTCTTAATTTCTCAGGAAGCTGTAACAGTGGTTTGAACTGAGACTCAGGGTGTACCACTTGTTGAGGAATTTCAAGGCTCAGCTCAGGTTTTGGTTCTTTGTGTGGTGTAGCATTGCCCTGGGGCTTAAGAACAACTCAGGGCTGAGCCACCTACACAGCTCCCCATGTGTCTCTGCATAAACAGGGCCACCGATATTTGCAGTCAATTTACCAAGTCCCTTACACGCCCCCCCCATACACACACACACACACACACCCCGTGAGTTGCCTGTGTGCACCAGATGAACAAGAACTCAGGGTGACCTCCTGCTTCAGGACTGCACAGCGAGCACAGGGCTGGTGGTATCAGTGCTGACTTTTACAGCTCTTCTGCCTCCTCTTTATTTCTAATGCAAGATAGCAGTAATGTTGAAGACATCAGAGTATACTGTGAGGAGGTCTGGACAGGGGCTGCCCCAGGGGGACAACAGCTGCGTCAGCCTCCTTGGTCAAATTCTTGCTCTAGCTCTTCCGTGGCAACCTTCAGGGGCAGCTTGGGTTCAAGTTATTGACTTTGTTACTTAGTAATTTTTTGAACAGTATTCTTTACAAGTTAACAGTAAATGAAACCATTAGCTACATATTTGCAGTGAATTTACAGACCGTGGCTGCTCAAGTTCTGCAACAGAACCGATGGCATCAACCCCCCGTTTTTATCAAGATAACCTACAGCAGGCATCATGTTAATCATGGTTTCCTCCTCTCCAAACTCCAAGTTAGAGAACATGTGATAACTTCTGCATCACGGAGAAATTCTCTAAACAGGCAAGTTAATTTTTGCCTGACTCCCTGCTTTTCCCTCCTCTGAACCCTTCCTTCCACACAGACCAACATCCCCTCTAGACAGGGCTCTAGAGCTCATCAGAACAGAATTCCTTCCGTGAGGAGTTCAGGAGCTGGCCTCCAGCCACTCATCAGGGCAATGTACATTCAAGGTTGGTTTTACTCAGCTGGCTCTGTACCAAGGCTTCAAAAGCTGGGGAAGAAAGAGCTGTGAAGTGTATTTTATGCTTTTGATACAGCTTTTTATTGCATTAACTTCTAAACTATTCACAAGTTTAATGTCTTTCAAATATCTATGCTAGTAAAGTAGGAATTAGTAGCAGTATTTCATGACAGGGGAGATTCCCAAGCTGCTGTGGCCAAGGGAAAGAAGCAGAGACTGGAATGTGTCATGAGTTGAGTACAGGCAGAATAAGCTTCGTTAAGTGACTTCAAAGAACTGAAGCGTATCAGTCTTCACAATGTGTTTACAAGGAAATCTGATGAAACATGACTAGGATAAAGTTTGCTATGAAGTAGAAAAAGGACAGTGGATAAAAAAAAAAACCAAACAAAGCTCTATCTGTGTATGTACATAGAGCAAGACAAGGTACAGCAGAGGTGCTCGCATTGCTCGGTTCCTCCCGCGGCTTCAGTCAATGGGGCAGCAGGACACTGTCTGTGCTTAAAGAAAACACGAGCCAGCTCTCTGTGGAGTGCTAAGAAACCCTGAATTACAGCAGCCGGGTTGAAAACCCGTATTTAGTGCTCATCAGAACCTTGACCCCAGTGCTACTGCCCCACTCTTCTCTTTACATGTCCTACTTGGTGGCTTTTAAACCACAGGGAGCAGCACCTGAGCCTTCACCAGACACTGGCCCGAGCAGCACGGCTCCTTCGGGAAACGGTACAAAGTCCCAGCTTTGCACCTCAGGAACAAAACCAGCCACTCAAAAAACATCACCTGGGGTCAGGGTGGAAATGCACTTACATGTTCTACAGCTTTTGCTTAGAGAGTGTAGTTGTTGTGGGTTTTGGTGGTGGTGGTTTTGTTGGGTTTTTCTTTAATAATCCTCAAAATAACCAAAAGCTGTGCTGCGTTCCAAGGTAACGTTCACAAGCTCAGGAAGGTACCTTAACAGCCAGGTTATCCAACCCCAAATTGACCCTCACTCACCAGTTTCAAAGGTAGATTTTAGGGGCTTTTTTCTCCTGCTGCTTCCCGAGGGCTGTGCTAAATCGATGCAAGCTGACAGCTGAACAGCTTTTAGTCCGGTTGCTGGCAGGCTGCGGGGAGTAAGGGATTAAGGGAGACACTTCTGGAAAGACAAGCCCCTACCATTTTAAGCAAGCCGTCTAAATTATTTTTGTTGCCTTTTCAGAATTTGCATTACAATAACTGATCGTGCTTCTTTATTCTTTTGCTTTTCTCTTCAACATCTTTCAGCACATTTTGCAGTTTCTTACAGTTGTGTGTCAAGAATGCAAAGCTTTCTTTGAAGTTGCTCGTCCCGTGCTCCCGAGAGATATTCTCGAGCCCGTCAAACCATTGCAAAATCTTCTCTAGCTCAGCCTGAACAGCTTTCTGCTCTTCGAGTTCTGCTTGCAGGGCCTGCCCAGCAGACGCCTCAGCCCGGTACTGCTGCTGCAGCTGATGGATCTCATCCTGAAGCGCTTGGAACTCTTCTTTGCTGTAGGGGTACTGCTCGTGGACCTTGTCCTCGGGGAGGAGCACGTTGCTAGGGATGCTTAACACCAGCTGCAGAAGCACTTCTTCCATTTTACTGAAGAGTTTGTCAAAGTGCTCCTTCATGAAGAGGAGGAATTTCTCTGTGCTCTTCCGGATTTGCAAGGGGCTGATTTTACAGTTGGGAAACCCGTCCAGCTTCTTCAGGATCACGCTCTCAACCACCAGCATCACCTCGAAGAGGTAGTCCTGGAAAGCGATGTAGACACGCAGCATGCACGTCTGGGGGGTGAAGCCAAAGAACTGCGTTTCGTAGGCCATGGGATTGACCGACATGGCGGCGGGTGCAGCCGGTGAGGAGAGGAGAGAGGAACGCAGGCCCGGGACAGTCGGGCCTGGCTGCAGGCGGGGAGGCCGCGCCNTCGGAGCGCGCTTGGGAACCGTGGAAGGTTCGTCTCGGCGCCCCCTGAGCGGAGGGATCCCCTGAAAGCGGCGCTTCTGGGCCCGCGCTGCCAGCTCGCCCCGAGACCGGGCAGGGAGCCAAGCGCAAATAAATAAGAGTGCCATGAAGGAGCTGAAGGGATTGTCGAGGCTGGCTGCTGGCTTCAGCGTGCTGACTGAGAACCTGTGGGGCTCCTTTTGGCACAGAGAAGGGGTGAGGCTTACTTAGGTGCGTGATGGCTTTTTGGTGTATGGATTCCAACAAACGTTCTCTTCTTTTTCAGCAATTAGAGCTAATCACACCCTTTCAGCTGTACTTCAACCCCGAATTAATATTTAAGCACTTTCAAGTAAGTGTTTTTTAAAGTATGGGAGGTTTATAAGTAAACGTTGAGTTTGCAAGTGCTGGTCGTGTCAGAATTGAATGTTACAACCGGCTGCGACTTTGCCTTTGAAGTTCTATTATCAGGAAGCTAACGAAGGCAGAGTGCTGATTGTCACACTTAGCCGAGCTTTAGATGCACAGGCTGCAGAGGAGGGTGCAGTTCCATTGTCGCTTGCTTTTGTATTTAGACAATAGAAATAAGCTGCCGTGTTTAAAGTCCTTGTATTTGTCTTGTTCCCAGGTATGGAGGTTAATCACAAACTACTTATTCTTTGGACCAGTCGGCTTTAATTTTTTATTTAACATGATCTTTTTGTATCCTTCGTCACGTTTGGTCTCTTCCCTCGGAGAGCGGAGCTGCGGGCGCCGCACACGCGAGACCAACGGTTGGTTCTGCTCCACGGCTGTGTCCCCCGGGGTTTGGCAGAGCTGGGGTCTGAAGGGACATCGATGGCATCTCTTTGTAAATTGCCAAGAATTTGGGCCTCTCTTCTTGGGAGGAGACGTCTCTTTGGGGTACAGCCTTCGGGTTGGTTCTGACGGATGGGAAAAAATTCAGAGTAACTTTTTGTTCCTCCTGGCTCTGCCCTCTGTGCTGAGGCGCCTGGGGAGAGCCCGGTGGGTGACCTGAATCGATACAAAACTTCCACCTAAGCTCAGGTAAAATCAGATCCTTTTCTGCTCGGATTTTTCATTTCCAAACACATTTTCCTGACCTGTGACTTCAGATACCGCTACTGCCGCATGCTCGAGGAGGGCTCCTTTCGAGGCCGGACAGCAGATTTTGTATTTATGTTCCTTTTTGGAGGACTTTTAATGACTGTATCCTTTTTTTTTTTTTCATCCTAAACTTCTTTAGTGAAGCTAAACAAGAACTGGAACCGGGATGTTACCTTTGCCTCATTTCATGGGTGATATTGTTTGCAGTATTGGCTAAAGTAGCTTTGAATGCTTTCTGGCTGTTGCTGTTAAATACTGGGCTGCTCTTTCAGGCTTTTTCCTGCATGGAAATGAGATTATCAGATAAAAGGGGAGTTCTCAGGTGTGTAACTGTGCTGGGGCTAAGAGAAATGCTGTTGCTTCAGCGATGTCGTGCTCAGTTATACTCTAAAGGGGTTATTCCTGCTGTGGGTACTCCAGATCCTGCTCTCACTGTTGAATTTCATTGACAGCAGGTTTGATTTACTTGAATCCTGGGAAAGTAGAGAGAGGAATCGTATGGAAGATGTAGGATTACAGGCCAAGCTGGAGATTCCTCTCATGAAGAGCAATTCTCTTCTTCTCATGAAGAACAATTCTCTGTGTGGGCTGCCCTGGGTGACCCTGCTCCGGCAGGGGGGTTGGACTCGATGATCTCCAGAGGTCCCTCCAACCCCCACCATTCTGTGTTTCTTCTGCTCACGAATAAAACCTCACAACAATTATTTGGTGAACCATTTTCTTTAACTGCCCCTCGCAGCTTTTTGGCCTGTTTGTGAACTTGGTTTTCTTGGGCCAGGCATTCACAATAATGCTGGTCTACGTGTGGAGCCGCCGGAACCCCTACGTCCGTATGAACTTTTTTGGTCTCCTCATCTTTCAAGCCCCATTTCTACCCTGGGTGTTGATGGGCTTTTCACTGCTTTTGGGGAACTCCATCATCGTGGATCTCCTAGGTAAGCAATTGCAAGAATCACAAGGATTTCCTGATGGTTTTAGGTGAAAAGAAAAATGTGGGGAAAAAACCCAAAGGGCTAAAGGCCTCTCGCTCAGCATGAGTTAGTCTGGTACAGTGGGGCTGTATTTCTGTCAGGCTTTGCTTGGTTTCTGAACCCTGCCGTGTATTTTGGACTGTAATGAGGATGGAAAGAGCTCCTGATGCTTTGGCTCTTTACTGCTTGGAATCAGCCCAGGTACATAATCTGATTGTGGGCATCTACTGAAGCAGCATAGCTTATAGCACTGGTTTTGTCAACTCTAATAAAGCCTCAGCATCTGTGTGTTTTATAACAGCAAGGAGTTTTCCCTGTGTTAATGTCTTGTAGCCCAAGTTAAGCTTTTCATCTGAGCTCAGTGTGCTCAGTTGGTTTTTGTATTTCTATATCTCTTGTCATATTTTCTGAGTAAGAATCAATGTGGAGCTTTTTGTTTGGTTTTTTTTTGTTGTTGTTGTTTTTTTTTTCTCTGAAAACCAGTAAAATATTTGACAGTTGTGAAAGGCAAGTATTGAAAAATCCCCTTTTGTCTTTTCTTCATATACTAGGCATTGCTGTTGGGCATATATATTTTTTCTTAGAGGATGTCTTTCCCAATCAGCCTGGTGGTGGAAGGCTTCTGAGAACACCATCTGTCCTGTGAGTATTGGGGTCTGATTTGGAATGGATGTACAAAAAGGGCCTGTGTGGAAAACTTTATAATTATATATTTAGAAAACTTTATAATTCAGGTTCATCAACTTCTGGTAAATTAGGTGGCTTGGGACAGAATTGTGGTGCTTCTGTACTTGCTGTTCAGTTTAACTCATGTGTTGCCAGACAAGGGGGGAGGGTTTAACAGATGTGACTTCTTGTGGAGAAGGGCTAAAGAGTTTTATTGTTTTGTTTTTTAATACCCTTGATTTCTTTGGTAACACTTTCCAGTCTTTGCCGACTGAGTTTTGCCTCTGGGTGGCACCAAAGATTCGCCTCTTTTTGAGGTGTGAGGCATCAGAGGAGTCTGCTGTGTGTGAAGAGGGTGACTGAAGTATTAAATACAGCAAACATTTTTTTTTCCATCTGTAAATCATTCTCTGTTCCACAACTTTGGCAACGATTTTCACAGCTTGCCAAAGTGACGGGGCAGTTAAGCTGTGTGAGACTCTTAGAAATATCTAGAGCTGAACCAATTTTTGCTTGTTTCTTTGAACAAGCCTCCAGAAGCCCAAGAAATGGAAATGTCATGTTCAGCCCCACACTTAGCTTAACTGATGGGTCACACCAGCTTGAGTGGACAAGGGCACTTGGATGGCTCGTGTACTTCTGGCCAGCAGAGAGGTTGTTTTCAGTTCCAGGACAGCTCTGCTGCCCACTTTTGTAGGCCTACCCTGGTCTAACTCGTCTGGAGCAGCAGAAGGCTGTTTCTGGTCAGGGCTGCCTTCAGATAAATGCAGCTTGAGACAAACTGAGTGTCCAAACCTACGTGTGTGCTAAGGATCTGTGTGAGATGCCTGTTTCCACAGGGGAGCTGTGCACGCAGCCGTGTGCCGGAGGAATCCCGAGGCTCTTGGAGCAATGTGTGCTCTTGTCTCAGTAACGCTGTTTTGCCTCTGGAAAAAGTGTCAGCCTGTTCAGGCTGCTGTTTAAAACCTTTCACATGGCTGTGTTCAGAAGGCTGCTTATGATTCTTGTCTGGCTCTAGAATTGTGGAATTTTTTTTGTTTGTTTGTTTCTGTAGAAGCTTTAATTTTTTTGATGTCTGAGCTGTAATCCTCTAATACCCCTGGAATTTGAATTTTCTTCTTCTTGTTCTGAAATCTTCTCTGAAATGGCCTGTCACTGTGAGTGAGGAGAAATAATCCCTTTAGCTCTTCTAAGAGCTGTCTGGTTAACACACTTCACTTCCCAGACACTTGGGATGTAAGGACAGCACGTATGCAGCCTGTGAATTTTCACTGATTTCTTTGTGGCAATGTGGCAATGTTTTATTTCTGAATAAACAGATCTGTGGAGAGAGAACCTCTAAAACCCATTTTTGAGAGTGGCAAAATAACCTATTATATTAAATGTGATTTTTATCATGAATAGCAAACCTAAGCCTCTAATTTTGCCTTAAATGCCAACTCTTCCGTGGGTTTTATGTCTGCCTGTCAACACCTGCAGGATTGAAATCCAGGCTGCATTATCTCACTCTTGCTCATCCCCATCTCAGGATGTGAAGAGCTCTTCAATATCCCATTCATGTTCTGCTTCCTTAGCCTGTCCTGGGGGATCTCGCCAGCTGTGTGAAATTCTGCCTTACACTGGAAGGTGGAATTTTAAACACTGGGTTTTAATGGATTGTTTAAAGCTGAATCTCATCAGCCTCGGTTGATTTAGACACAGAATTCTAGACCTTCTTCCTGGTGGCTCCTAATTGGGAGAGCAAATGTGGCTTGGGTCTAAGTCACCAGTGGTGATTTATTTAACAGGAGGACGCTGTTAGAAGTGCAGAAGCTGAGCAGTCTTGGTCTTACTCTGAAACACACATTCTGAAGGGAAAAAACCAAACATCTCTTCTGTTTTCCAGGAAAGCAATATTTGATACACCGGATGATGATCCCAATTACAATCCCTTGCCAGAGGAGCGGCCGGGAGGATTTGCGTGGGGCGAAGGTCAGCGCCTGGGAGGGTAATAAATGGCTCTGCCAAAACCCAGTGGCTCCTGGGAGAGACTGACCTGAATGAAGTCCCATACTGGGGACTCTCTCGCTCCCCATCGCAGCAAGGACACTTTTGACAGCATTCTGGTTCCGAATACAAGCACTTTATGAAATGACAGACTAATCCAAGACACTTCCAGGCTGCCAGTGTCTTTCCCAGGCAGGGAATTTGTAGTGCTGGTAAGGAAATTACTAGTCCAGTGGAGCCAAAATCCTAAAACTGGAAACCATTTCCTGTCAACTTCAGTTAACACGACCACGAGTACTTTGCTTAAAGTGATTTCTAAAGTTTTTTTTTCAAGTTATTTGATACAGGAAACTATGTGGGAAACTTTATAGGTGACAAACCCAACTTTTTGGGCTTTAACTCATATTTTATTTTTTTTAATTCTTGGATAAAACAGCTACAAGATGGTTGGAAATGGATGTTCCTATTTCAATGGCATAATATTATCTTTTTTTTTTTTAATCTGAGATGCTCTTGTCTCCAGTTGCATTTAAATTGTAAGAAATACAGCCTGCAGCATCAGGCAGACTGCTCACTTTGCCAGCTGGGTGTGTGGATCGTGCCTCTGTTGTGAGTACCATCCCAGGGTGAGACTGCCTTGCGATGGCTTTTCCCCCCCAGGGACTTTGTGTTCAGCTGCCCAGGTTTGAGTGTGGTTGAAACAGGTGGTTCTGCAACATCCCCCCTGACACACACACTTCTAACAGGTACTAATGGCTGGGAGCACCAGGGAAGAAAACGTGCCTGGAGTCACAACTGCTCAAATATCTCGGATGAGGAGTTGAATAAAATGTCTGCTGGATCCTTTTTGGTTAATCCTCTGTCTAATCCCTCGAGCTGTCTTGAGGCAGCTGGTGAAAAAGCAGAGGTTGGAAACAGCAGCTCCCTGAAGAGATGGCATGAACAGAAGCTTTTCCCAGCAGTGTCTCAGAACTGGCAGGAGACAGCATTGCCTGCTCCAGGTGTTAAATGCGTGGTCTGTGTATGATGCTTGTGCAAGGACTGTGTCCCACACAGGTCATCGATGCTGAGTGGGTTTGGCCTGAAGTTACATTGATAACAAACATATTGATAATATGAGGAGCCACGTCAGGAGCTCAGGACAGTTAGTTACTCCCAAGAGACTATGGACTGGAAGGGCTAGCTCTTCACTGACTGTATTGTTATGGATAAAACCAGGTATTGCTGAAACCATCTCTTTTGTCCCAGATTTGGGAGGATAGGGTTGCCTTTGATGCATGTGATCATCTTGTTTAGCCTCAGATTTTGCTGTTCTTAAACTGTGCTGGAGGTGAACACGTTGGGGTCTCGGGGGGGTAAATGCTTTGTCCATGAGCAGCGTACAGGATTCTGATAAACAAAACTGGTCAGTTGTATCTGCATTTTATCTCTTGAAGGTTATAAAAACTTAAGGGACTTTTGTTTGTTTTCTTTTGTTTTACAAAGCAGACTTGAATTGTTACTCTCTAGGAGCATTACTTTGGGCAATGTTGCTTTAGGGTAGCTCATGAGAAAGGAATTGCATCAAAAAGTTATTTTGGTTTTAAGAGTAGTTTGCTGGTGGGATGCTGGGGCATGGGGATGAAGCTGAAAGCCAGCCTGGGGCAGGGCTAACACCTTCTGGAAAGCCAGAACCAGGCTGTGCAGGGGCTGAGATCGTCTGGCACCTTCTGAGGACCATCTGCTGGTCCCGTGAGCTTGTGTTGACAAGACAGCTTGTCTGTCCTTGCTCTTCCACAACCGCTTTCCTCACCCTCTCCTGTCCACTCTGCCCTGTAATTGCCATAGCTTCCAAACCTGGCAAGAACTTGGAAGTGCTGCTTAAGGTGTACCCCGGGGCACAATTGACTGTTACTGCTTAACCTGATCTTTAATTGCTCTTGGAACCGTCCTGTGACAGATGGCCCTGCAGAGAACTGTGTTGGAATGCCGGGAGTGCTCGGGAGTGCTCGGGGGAGAGCGTATCATCAGCAGGGAATGATGTCAGAGGTGATTTGTGCCAATACATCATGAATGGCAATGGTGTAGGTCCTGAACCTGCTTCTCTTAAGATGCTATCTCCCGGACCCCTCCATGGCCTCCTTAGCTGATAGAATCACGGACCGGTCTGGGTGGGAAGGGACACTTAATGGTCAGCCAACCCTCCTGCAGGGAGCAGGGCCACCTGCAACCAGAGCAGGGTGCTCAGAGCCCCGGCCAACCTCCCCGGGGAGGGGGCAGCCTGGGTCGGGTCCCGCCGGGAGAGCGGCGTTTGCCGGGGTCCCCTCTGCCCGGGAGCGCTGGGAAGGGGTAGGCGGTGCCGGCCGTGAGGCCCCAGGGACTACATCTCCCACAATGCCCCGCTGCGCGCAGCGAGT
>VWZY01010908.1:31959-73661 GCA_013399075.1 Chloroceryle aenea
TGGGTCTTTCCTCGGCGAAAGCCCCCGGCTGGGGGCGGGTTTTGGCCTCATTCGGCACCTTGTAGCCGTTGTATAAATGACGCTCCAGAGCCAAGGTGAGCCGCGCTTCGCTCAGCGGTGTCCACACGGGCTGGGGGCGAAGGGTCGAGAGCAGCCCGGGCTTGGGGTGCTGCGGGGAGAAGCTGGGCAGGAGCCGGCCCCGTGCGCTGGCAGCACAGAGCCACTGGCACCTGGGCTGCACCCCTAGCAGCGGGGGCAGCAGGGGGGGGGGATCCTGCCCCTCTGCTCCCAGGGCTCTGCTCTGGGGAGACCCCCCTGCAGTGCTGGGGCAGCTCTGNAAAGATGGGGACAGACTTCTGAGCAGGGCCTGTTGGGACAGTTTTAAACTAAAAGAGGGAGATTTAGACTCAAGAGAAGGAAGAAATTTTTGATGCTGAGGGTGGTGAGACCCTCGCTGGGGTTGCCTGGAGAGGTGGGTGATCCCTGGCACCATTGCAGGTGGGGTTGGACAGGGCTCTGAGCACCCTGCTCTAGTTGCGGATGTGCCTGCTCAGTGCAGGGAGTTTGGATTAGAGGAGCTTGAAAGATCCCTTCTGACCCACACCAGTCTGTGATTCTATGATGGCTTGTGCTTAACTGTAATATTTGTATTTTCAGACCCTTCTCTGCATAGACCCCCCCCTTTTTGAGGTTTATCAGACACTGTTAAGCCCCACGCAGCATCATGTGGCTCTCATCGGTACAAAGGGGCTCATGGTGCTGGAGCTGCCTAAACGCTGGGGCAAGAATTCTGAGTTTGAAGGTGGGAAATCCACGGTGAACTGTAGGTGGGTGAGACCTCAGGCGGTTAATGACACCCCTGTCCTGCTGTCCTTCCTCCCCAGCCTCTCTCATATGGAAGACATCGGTTGTATTGAGGTTGTAGGGGCAATCACAAATGAAGTTATTTTGGTTCAGGGACTCGCTGATGGTCAAGTGACCCAAATAAAGGACCCTTCTAAAGTTGTTGCAAATGCTGAGGAACAAGCTGCTTGTGTGTGGTATTCGCTGGATTTTCTGGGGTCTTTTAGCTAAAAGCACACGTCCAGATGGAGACAACAATGGGCTTCAAGATAAAGCTGTCCCTCCAACTTAATACAGCTGATGGCTTTGAAACCCTTTAAGTGGGTTTCTAGCTCCTCTTGCCCTCACTTCCTTTTAGAAGTAACTTCTGTGTATCTTGATAACTCCGTTTTTGCTCTCTATTCAGGACCATTCCTATTGCAGAAAGGTTCTTCACAACCTCAACATCTCTGACTTTAAAGCACGCTGCCTGGTGTCCCTGTGAGACAGCAGAGCCCCATATCGTGCTCTTGACTTCAGATAACACTATCAGGTAAAACCTGCTTGGAGTTGATTCTCTAAGCTGGGTGTTTTTTGTCCTAGCCAGTCTGATTCCTCGATGGATCCTTTAGGCTGGTGGCAGCTGGTGTTCCTGCATCGCAGGACCCGCAGCACCGCCAGCTCAATGACCGTTGCTGCTCCTTCTTTCCTCCAGGTTTTACAGTCTGAAGGCACCTCAGAGGCCCGTCAAAGTGATTTCCCTTTCAGACACTGAGGAGGAGACCCTTACGATCAAAAAAGGGTTTGTGTGGCTTCTTCTATTTTGGAATGCTTTGTTTTTAATGAATTAAGTGATCAATCTACCTGCACATCTGATGTGATTTTCTTCCTGGACTTTTTCGGTGCTAGAACTTCTGTCTAGCACTCTTCTCTTCTCTTCTCTTCTCTTCTCTTCTCTTCTCTTCTCTTCTCTTCTCTTCTCTTCTCTTTTTTTTTTTTTCCATGCTGCTTAAAAGAAGTGGTAACAAACTGTATAGCCAAGTTTGAAAAATACACGTTGTGTTTCAGGTGGGGCTAAGAAGGGCTTTTTGAGTGGGGGATGCAGAAAATAGGTGATCTTTTCATTTCCCTCTTGGCCTATTTGGAAAGTTAAAACTGGAGGGAGTCTACTAGTCATGTGGCAGCCTGATGCAGCCCCCAGGAAACACCAGTACGCCCTCCTCTCTTAGCCTGTGAAACTGGGCTGGCTGGTGGGGGCACTGCAGAAGTGAGGTACCGTGAGAAGGAGGTTGCTCGCCTGTGTCCGCTGCTGAAAACAGCACGTGTCAAAGGGCTGGTGGATGGATGTTTAGTGGTCATTTGTCAGTGCAGTGCAATGGACCTGGTGAAATCCTTGTGTTCTCCCAACCCTGCTGACTGCAGGCCTTGTTGTGCTCGTCCCCAGGAGAGCCTACACTGCCTCGCTGGGGGAGACTGCCGTGGCCTTCGACTTCGGCCCGCTAGCGTCCGTCCCAAAGAGCGTACTCGGAGGACAGCGAGGGGAGGAGGAAGTGCACGCCTATCCTCTTTACATTTTGTATGAGAATGGGGAGACGTTCCTCATCTATATCAGCCTGGTACAGAGGTAGGAGCACTTTCATCCTCGGGTTTTATGGGGTGTGTGTATAGTGTGGGGGCTGGAGAAGCCATTGCTGGACAGTGTATTGCAGCCTGTTTCATGGCTCTGTGGCAGTGCTAATAGCCTCAAGTCCAAGAATAGTGTGCAGTCCTTTTCCATCCAGCAGCTAAGGGTGCAGACTCCACTGCTGAGAATCCACCAGCCATTATTTGCCATCAGAAATCTGAAATGAAGACATTGGACTTAAAAGATCAGTGAGTCTGAGGCTGAGGGAGCCAATGGCATCTCAGGAAATGAGGTGTACAGACAGAGGGGCACAGGGTGGCTGCAAGAGCTCTGCCCCTCTTGTCGTAGAATCGCAGAATGGGTTGGGAAGGACCTTAGAGGTCATCCAGCTCTGACTCCTTGCCACGGGCAGGGACACCTCCCGCTAGAGCAGGCTGCTCAGAGACCCATCCAGCCTGGCCTTGAACACTTTCAGGGACGAGGTGTCCACAGCTGCTCTGGGCAACCCATTCCCAGGGTCTGACCACCTGCAGAGTGAAGAACTTCTTCCTAACATCTAACCTAAATCTACCCTGCTCTAGTTGAAACCCATCATCCACTGTTCTGTCACCACACACCCTTACAAACAGTCCCTGCCCAGCTTTCCTGTCGCCCCTTCAGATACTGGAGGCTGCTGTGAGGTCTCCCCAGAGCCTTCTCTTCTCCAGGCTGAACAGACCCAGCTGAAAACAACCCTGTTGTTTCCTATTGATTTTTTTGCAGTGTAGCTTGGTTGCTTTCAAAGAATAAAATGTTATTAGTGAGCTCCAGTTTCTCCTGTGAGATCTCCACCAAGCAGGCGTAGTTCAGGCTCTTAATCCACACAGGTCCGGGTTGCTGCCATCCAATGGGGATCAGACAGAACTCCAAACCATCGGGGTTTTTAGTTTTTGTTTTGCAGCAAACTCCTGCAGGCGGCCCTGGGGAGCTCTCCTTCCACACCCTGTGTTGTGAACACACCTTCTTTATTCCAGCACTAGAAACCTTGGCAAGCTGCTCGGGCCCCTGCCCATGCACCCCGCGGCGGAGGATAACTACGGCTACGATGCCTGCGCTGTCCTGTGCCTGCCCTGTGTCCCGAACATCCTGGTCATTGCCACCGAGTCGGGAATGCTGTATCACTGCGTGGTGCTGGATGGAGAGGAGGATGATGAGCAGGTACCTTGTCTTGGCATTTTCTTCTGTATTCATTTTTGTTTCTTTTGTCAGCAGTTCCCGGCTGTGGGATGGCTGGAAGCAAATGCCAAGTGCCAGAGCTGCACTGGTTTAGGAGGAGGCAGTGAGTCTTCCTCCTCTTCCAGCCAGTCTCTCTGATTCTCTGGTGCTTTTATAGTAAATGCCAGGTCTGTGCATCCTGGTGGTACATCAGGTTTTGATCAAACCTACTGTGAATGATTTTAAAGGTATCTTGCAAGAAGAACCATCATTTCTGAGACAGATATTTTAACTAAAAAAAAATTCATACTCTTCTCTATGTTATATAACTCTTCCCTGGTGCTGTTTACATCGACATTTCTGTTTAAATGATGTCTCACCAAAGAATTCATTGTTCTTTACAGTCAGAAAAGTCATGGGACCTAAGATCTGAAATTATTCCTTCCTTGTATGTGTTTGAATGCGTTGAGCTGGAACTTGCACTGAAACTGGCATCAGGAGATGAAGAAGAGCCACTGGAGTCTGATTTCTCTTGTCCAATCAAACTGCATCGAGGTAGGGTTGTCTGTCAGCTTGGTGGCTCTCACTTGCTTTGTTTTGTGCCTTTAGGATCAAGCTATTTACAAATTATCATTGGTGACAAACAAACAAACAGTGGTCTTAGAATAAGGATGTGCCTGATGTCTTCAGTAAAGCTGTGGGAAGAGTGAGGCTGGGAGGTGCTCTGGTGCTTATGCGAGGGCAGGTTACGAATGGTCATGTAACTGTCAATTCAGCTGTGGCTTAGAGAGAGGAAGCTGTTGGACCTGTGGTGACCTGGGTGTCAGTGCTGTGGGGGTGGTAATTCTGAGGGAGGAGTTGGTATCTGCTCATTAGACACTGATGGAATTGTTTGGGTCTTTCTGAATGAGCAGCTGGTCGGAATCATACACAGAATGGTAGGGGTTGGAAGNATAATCAGAATGCTGGTGTGCTGGTGTTAACTCAGCTGGTCAGAATGCTGGTGTTACAGCTTCCTGTTAAAAACTGGTGGGTTGATACAGGTGTGGAGTGATAAAATAATTCAAACCAATTTATCAGGTTTTTCAAGCATAACTGAATTTTAGGCAGCAGTCAGCACATCCAGCTCAGTTTTTGGGTGCAACAAGACGTTAACGCTGACTGGGACAGCAAGTTGATTCTTGTGTTCAACAAGGACAGGTTTGAAGGATGAGCCTTTCTCAGTTCAGTGCCTTCTCCTCCGTTTCAGATCCGAAGTGTCCCTCCAGATACCACTGCACGCACGAAGCCGGAGTCCATAGCGTGGGGTTGCCGTGGATCGAAAAGCTGCGCTGTTTCCTCGCCTCAGGTGAGTGGCCAGACAAGAGCACGACCCGACTGCTGGTGGTTTGCCAGTAACGAGCTGGTGGGTACTGCTGAGAGCCCCTTGCCCTGTGAAGCGGGTCTGATACAGTCTGACCAATCTCCTCGTAGATGAAGAAGACAAAGATGGTTTACTGGAGCTGGGAGTGGAACAGAAGTGCTTTGTGGAACATATTCTTTGTACAAAACCGCTGCCATGCAGGTAAAGACCAAACCTTTCCTACTGCTTCCAAATCAGTGAGTTGCTGTGGGAAATATTTACAATTTGCCCTCTTTTGCTGCGATCTTGCCATGAAAAATGATGAAGTCAGCTGGAAAGAATTCAAATCATACAACTGAGCAATTTGTGCCTCAAGACTCTTAATGCCCATTTCGGGAAGTAAGCTTAAATTCCTGTGTTCCTGCCTGACAATCATCCATCAAACCAGCAGAAATTTTCATTTCCATTTACTTGACCCTGGATAACTTGATTTGGCAGAGTCTTGGACGCTGCCATGTTCTTTTTACCCACTTGTTGGGGACCAGACAAAGCCTCCAAAGAACATCTTCTTTTGAGCTTAGGCTTATCAGCCATCATTTAGCAGGCTCTGTAAGATACCTGCTCATTTTCTCCCTGTTGCAAGGCCTGACCATACCCACAGCCTGCTCTGTGTTAAACACTCTGGAAATACGGGCCAAGTGCTGACTGACAGGTGCTAAGTGTATCCAAAGGTTCCCTAGGTCAGGACAGCTGGCGACTCCCCAGGGGTCTTGGCAGGTACCCGAGGGCATTTGGACCAGAAGGCTGAGGTGGGAGCCCCTGTGCCCTCCTGGGGAGGGCTGGCTCCCTGTTCCTGGCTTGCAGCAGCTTTTGCTTTGTTCCCCAGGGAAGTTGTGCCAGTGCTCCCTGTCTGCAGGCAGAGGAGTTTATGCTGGGACAGCTGCTGGCCAGGCAGTGCCTGTGCTGTGAGCAGTGCCCAGCCTAGAGCCAGGAGCTTTTCCAGGGCAAACTCACACAAATTCACCACCAATGCACTTTTTTTTGACCGTGTAATTCTTGTTTTTTCTGCCCTTCAGGCAACCTGCTCCCATTAGAGGATTTTGGATTGTTTCAGACGTCCTGGGAGCCACGATGGTCTGCATCACCAACACCTACGAGTGTATTACAAGGCCTCTCTTGTACGTGGTTCTTCCCCGGTTTGAAATCTGGGACTGGTGCATGAAAATGATCTCAGGATATTACTTGCTTTATTATCCTTTTGATCCTTTCACCCCAGACTCGTGCACCTCTTACCCCACACGCTGAATTTTGCCTCTGAAGACTCCCTGGCTGAATGCTTCAGTGTTGTTAGAGTAGTTATCTCTCTACTACTGATGTGTTTGAAGGGGATGTAATTCATCTCTATCACTTTAAATGAGTATTAGGACAAGTGTTCAATCAAAAGGTTCTGGATGGTGGTGTTGGGGTTTCTTAACTTCATTTATATTCATTTAACTTCATTTATAACACGGACTCTGCAGGTTAAGAACTTGTTTACAGCAGTAGTAGTGAGATTCTTAACAGCACCGAGGTTATGTTTGCGTGAAGGGGGAGGGAGGTGGGATTTTTAGAGTGCTTTAAAGCCGTGGGATTTTAGTTTGCATTGCCAAAACAACTTTACTTCGTTTGGGGATGGAGATTGGCATTTGCACAGTGAAATGAACACACAGCAGGGAGAGTACTGAGTTTGGTTTGTTTACTGCTGAGGACACTGGTTAAGAGATGACAGGTGTCTTCAGCAGAGCCACTGTTAATGTCAGGGGCTCTCTTTTTTTAAAGTCCATTACCTGAAATCCCACAGATGGGACAGGAACAGCAGTGTCACCTGCTCAGTCAAGGAACTTGCTTGTTACAGAACTTGCTTCTCCTTAAGGCTGTTGATGATCCTTGCTCATTTGGGCTGTGGCCAAAGAGGGAGCTGTGGGGATGTGAGCTCCACCAGCCTCATCTAGAGCTGGATTTACCACATAATGGAAATACTTCCTCTGACCTACTGCCCTCATACATGAATTAACTCCACAGTGGACCAGTTCCTCACTTAAGCTGCGTTGGGAGTTTGAATGGTAGTTAAGTTTTCCTGTTGTACACTGTGGTCTCCAACCTGCCATTCTCTGGCAGAACTACGGTCCATCCTGCATCCCCTCCCCTGCTCTGTACCAAAGAAGAGGAAGATGCTGCTGTTTCCCCTCTCCGGAGCCTGGCTCAGCCCCAGCACACGTTTGAGGAGCACATCCGCAGCATCCTGCAGCGCGGCTCTGCCAATCCTTTGCTTCTGAAGTAAGTGAAGATGTTTTCCTGGGGAATGGGAAGAGGGAGGACTCTGGGGAGTACTGTGTTCATCAGCTCCTGCTGGGACATGGTGATAATAATGAGGGCTACAGGGAAGCTGGGCAGGGACTGTTTATAAGGGCAGGTGGCAATAGCACAGGGGCAGTGGTTGTAGACTAGAGCAGGGTAGATTCAGATTGGACATTAGGAAGAAGTTCTTCACTCTGCAAGTGGTCAGACACTGGAAGGGGTTGCCCAGAGAAGCTGTGGACGCCTCATCCCTGGAAGTGTTTAAGAGCAGGCTGGATGGGGCTCTGAGCAGCCTGCTCGAGCGGGAGGTGTCCCTGGCATGGCAAGGAGTCAGAGCTGGATGACCTCTAAGGTCCTTCCCAACCCATTCTGTGATTCTGCGATAACAGGGGCAGAGCTCTTGCAGCCCCCTTGTGCCCCTCTGTCCGTACAGGGCTGGCATCAAATCAAGTGACAGTGAAGGTGGGGAGGGGATGATCCATGATCTGGCCAGAGCAGAGCTGACCTCAGCTGTCGAGGTTGCTCCTCACATATCCCAACGACTATCTTCAGCTGCCTTGGGATTTCCTCATGTAAGAAAAATGATCTCTAGCACAAGGCTTCAATTCTAGTCCCTCATATCCGTAACTGAGCCCCTACCAAAAGTCCTGCAAGTTCTCCAGCCTTCTGAAGGAACGTGGTAGAGCAAGAGTGCAAACCCTGCCCCTCATGTTCTCCAGGTCTGCGGATCCCGATGCTGCTCCTCCCCCTGAAGAATGCCTTCAGCTTCTCAGCAGAGCCACGCAAGTGTTCAGAGAGGAATACATTCTGAAACAAGATCTGGCACGGGAGGAAATCCAGCAAAGGTAACACAACCCCCTCGTAAATAGGTGCTGTATAATGTCTCTGTGAAACAGCGGCACAACAGGCTGAGCACTAAACCTCTGCTGGACAGAGTCAGACTCGGGTAGGAGCAATGGAACACCAGTGGGTTACTGGGGAAAGCAGGGTGAGCATTAGTACTTGATCTCTGGAGGGGTGTGTAGGGGAAAGGAAAAAACAATGTACACATGCACCTAAAAATAATGTATGTCTCTTGCTGTCGTCAGTCTGCCTCTGGCTGGCAGATCTTTTGACCTCAGCAGTGATCCTGACAAAGGGGCATTGCATTAGGTCTCTGCTTCTTCAAACTGTACTTGGTTAACCAAGTTAGGGCAAAGTGGAAAAGTTTGTTCTCATCTCTGCCCCTTCTGCAGTGTTTTAAGTTGTTCATGCTCCCGGGAGCTTTAATCCCTTATGTTACATTTTCTCCTGCTCACTTGGACTGCTGGTAGCAGGGGGTTGATTTTATGTATGTATTTTAAGAGTGAAGCTGCTGCGGGAACAGAAGAAAAAACAACTGGAAGATCTGAATTACTGTCGAGAGGAAAGGTGAGCGCAAAAAGTACCTGACAGGCTCCGGGGTGAACCGAGGGAGCAGCATTTCCTGCTGCACTGGGGTCACTCCCTGCTCAGCTTCTGCTGCAGGCTCCTTGTCCTGCTCCCAGACTTGCCTTGCACGTGAATCTGCACTAATACACGTTTTCCACTTGCCTAAAGGAAGAGTTTGCGGGAGATGGCCGAGCGCTTGGCTGACAAGTACGAGGAAGCCAAAGAGAAGCATGAAGATATTACGAACAGGTGAGTGCCAGCCAGGCTCTCCTTACATCAGCTGTCACTCACTGTGACATGGAATTTTGCATGGTTGGTGGAACAGAGCAGGCAGAAGGTGCCACCGGGTGTGCCAGAGTAAGACCAGGGCTCTGGGGTGGGGCTCAGGGGTGGTTTTTCAGCACCAGTTCAGGTCCAGGCTGGGCCAGCTTCCCAGTGAGAAACACCACTTAGGAGTAGCTGAGAGAGACTAAGGAAGAGCATCAGAAGCACAAGACCTTTGGTGTCTCACAGTAATGGGCCTAAGAGGCGAGTTAATTCAGCAACATCTCCTGCTTTTTACATCAAGGATGAAGAAAGTGCTTCGGAGTTTACACTCCCAGCTCCCTGTTCTCTCAGATGCTGAGAGAGACATGAAGAAAGAGCTGCAGACGATACACAACCAGCTGCTGCCCCTGAGCAAGGCGCTCAGACAGGTGAGGGGAGGAAGTGCTGGCTGGGCTCTGTCACTGCCCCCAGCCTGCTGGCACCGCTGGAGGGCTGGCAGAACGGAGTCCTGCCAGGAGAGCAACCCTGTACTGCTGTTAAATTAGCACCACCCCAGGTAACTTCTGCTCCTTGTTAGAAACAGACACAACTGCTGCAACCCAGCATAAACCCGGAGAAGGGGGGTGCACACACCTTCCTTAGCGTGAGCAGCAGCAGTCCCTCCTGGTTGCAGGAGGAGCGAGCAGATTGTAACCCAGAGAGAACCTGTTCCTGGTGGTGGGACAGGGGTGAAACTGTAAGTAGCTTTCACTCAGGCAGGAACGCCAGCACGAGCTGGGGTTTCTCCTTGTCCCTGACCTCTAGGTTAAAATGAAAACAGAATACCAGCAGAAGAAGATGGAGAAGGGCACCAGCTCCCACAAACCCAGCATCACCCTCACTGCCTACCAGGTCAAATGCATCCAAACTGTCTTGAAGGAAGAGTAAGTCCAAGCTTGGATCCTCCTGTGGGATTCCTGCCCTGGCCCTTAGCTAGGTGATGCCATCGGGGTTTCTGGGCTATCACTGAACCTTTGCTGCGTGGGGGGTAAAGCAGATTAGTTGAAATCTGCTTCTTGTCCTGGGGTCTTCCGGCAGTCTGTGTCCAGCCTGTCAGGAACAGGAGGACGTGCAGTGGTGCTCCCATTCTCTACTTCCATCCCTTCTCATTACATTTGAGCAAAAGTGATTCACAGCCTTTTGACTTGGGTTTATTTTTCTCAAAGGGGAGAACACATACGGGAAATGGTCAAACAGATCAACGACATCCGAAGCCACGTGAACTTCTAACGTGTCCATGGTGAGGAACCTAACACCAGAAAGCTGGATGACCTTTTCTGTTCCCTGGTATTTCCCATTGTATATTTAACGTTTCTATGTTGGATAACAGGCCTTTCACTTCTTATTTTGTAAAGATGGACTTTGAAATAAATTACTTTTGTTATGACTCCTCACAGGCTGTGGATTTTTTTGGGACTGCAGCAGGTATTTCAAACATTTAGCAGAGGGCAGCACAGCACTTCCAGCCAGCTCAGCAGGGGAGGTTGCTAATTCCTTCAGAACCTCCCTGGGGTTATTCGGGGAGCCTCCTGCTACCCTTGGTCCACTGCAGGGTGAGGGGGAGCAGAAGGCAGAGGAAAGACCAGAGAAGCGCACACACTTCAGCAGCCTTTTTTTTTTTTCTTTTTAATTTGGAACACTTTCTTCATAAAGGACACACCTTCAATACAGTTAACAAATGGTTACACTTGAATCCTGTAGACAGCAGAACTCTACACCCACAATTGCACAGGACACCAATGGCTCGGTTCACTGGAATGCAGTATTAACTTCCAAACACTTTGCCTTTACCCAGCGATGGCTCTGGAGTCCCCTCTTGGCATTTAAAGGCCGACGACTTCTCTGCCGTAGACAACCGTTAGTGGACAATAAATAACTGTTGTCCCCTCCCCCCAGCCCCTAGAGAAGGCGGCACCGTCAAGCTCAGTTTGGAGAAGTACTGCACTGCTACCACAGCGGCACAGCGAGAGGTGCCAACGGAAAGCTGGAAGGGAAGGAGGGCTCTGAGGACCTGTTAGGTAACAGGGTTACCAGACATGCTGCAAGAACACTTGGGTTTTGTACAGATTAAGACTATACAGGTAGAGGAATGCATACAAAACTCGATCTCGTCCCTTTTACAGTCTACACGGACAGAAACCAGTTTCCTACTCTGCTCACCCTCGATTGTAGCTGACCTGCCCTGTTAGTAGTGCCTGGCAAGAGTCTTTCTAAGTGAGGAGAACCTACCGCCCTACTCCAGTCAAGCTCCAGCACACCCAGAACTGGAGGGAAGAGCATTTGTTTTCTGAGCAAGAACACCATCATCCATCCGGTGAATATCTCCACCAACAGCTTTCACTGCACTTCAGTCACAGTCTTTGAATTTGCTCTGCAAATTTGGCACACGCTGTTTTGTGTTTCTCCATTTAAAGGCCCCTTTAAGCTTCTGAAGTTTGAGTTCATCAGAAGCTCGAGTTACAGCTTCCCAAGCTGCACTCTCCTCCCCGGGGTGGGGGGTGTGACAGCCCCCCGGGGCTGGCCAGAGGGAGCACAGCTCCCACCACTCCAGTGAACAGTCGGGGTTCCAATTTAAAAACATGAAAGTGGTGTAAAACTATCGCCTGAAGTTCATCAGTTGGTGAAAAAAAAGATCACTCGTGTCCCAGCTCTAGAATGGTCGCAGCTTGTACTGAAACGAGAGTCGAGGGTTTGATGGAAGAAGGTGGTAAAAAGGAAACCAAGCAGAGAGCAGTTGCACGCCCTTCCCCCCAGACCAAAGGGAAGCTCCTTCACCGACCCGAACTGTGCCTGGTTTAAAAGGAAGCCAGGAGCCAGCACCACCCCTTCCAGGTGAGCTCTCCTCTCCAGCCTCCTCCAACATCCCTGACCACTGAGAAAAATACACTCGAACACACACGCGCAGAACTCCGCTCAGCGACTGTTCCATGCTATGTGCCTCACAACAATCACCAACCAACCACCGGCTCACCCCTTGCCCCGTGGGTCACAGGACACCCTGCAGCCACCACCGGCCCTGGCCCCACCAACCCTCTGTAAAAACACCCTAAGGAAAAGCCACACCAGCCCTGGACTCTGCCAAACAACCTAAAGCCATCGGGCTACAGCCACAGGCGAGCGGCGTGGGCAGGGCTGCCAAGCACAGCCCTGACACACGGACCAGGGAGGGATGCAGCAACGGCCCCTTTCCTCGCTCTCTTGCACTAGGACAGCCCAGAAACTCAACCAGAAATCCTTTTTTTCCCCATTAAATCTTCAGGTGCAGTTTCTGAAGCGTTCAGCTCGCTGAAGTGGGGTGCAGGGTGATGGGATGTAGTTTTGCCACACACCACCAGGCTTCCTTAAACACTGCTGCACAGGTCAAGAATCAGTAACCAGCTCCGAGTTCAGTTTTGGGAAGAAACACAGGAAAAAGCGTTTTGTTCTGCAGCTCCCAACAAAGACCTGTGGTTTTTTTCCTCTCCGAAGTTTACTCAACAGCCTGGGAGCCTGACCACTGGAAATCCGAACACAAAACTTCCGCTATTGGATTTGGGCATCAGGAGGCAGCTGCTGTCACCTCACAGATAACAACTGGTGAGAAGTGTTAAAAACACCCCAAAATCTGGTAATAGCCAATTAATAAAGACCCTAAGCTGCATTTTAATTTCGCTTTCAAGTGAAATTAGATGTCATCTTAAGAAGATGACAGCTATGCCATCTATTAGTCTAGGGTTTACTAGGGTAGGAAAAACAGTTTTCAGATGTCAGGATTGCAAAAGGAATTAATAGGGTGAAAAAAATGCTTTAATTCTTGCACTGAGTGACAAGGATTGGAGCTCGTACGCTGCTTTTGGGCTGGTTTGAAGGCATTCCTCTGCAAATCCACCGGCTCCAACTTGGCATTAGTAGCAGGAAGCACTCTGCTAAAAATAGGATTTAAGCACTTAAATTATAGTCACGTGCATTACAGTTTGGAGCATGTTGTGTCACTTCTGGTTTCTCAGATCTATGGCCAAGTAGGTAAAGAAAAAAACCCAACAGTCAGTGGAGGAAAGCCCAGGTTAGAGACCCTGGACAGCAGTGATCTGTTCCTGCAGCCTCCTTTCACTGAGTGGCAAGTAGGGGCCAGTTCAAGAGCCCAACTGGCCACCAGTGCTGTCGACGCCTGTACCCGTACACGAGCCCGCTGCTGTCCGGCTGTGCCACGGAACCACAACAAAAGGAGGGGGAACAGTCACATCCCCCCCTGCCATTTACAGAATAAGAAAGCCAAACCTAACAGCCGACCGGTCGCAAGGATTCCTCGCCTCTGCCGACACCCCACGTAGCGTAACTTAACCGCGTGGTGACAGAAACACCGGCCGGTGCCCGAGCCAGCCCTGAGCGAGGCCACGACAGCGCGCTGCAGAATCAGAGATGCACTGTACCTTTCCAACTGGAACCAGCAGCTCCTTGGCATTTGTGCTCTGTGCCCGAGAGTGCGACCGCCGCGGCAGGGACTGCGGGGCCGAGCCGGCAGCGGTGGGTCGAGCCGACTGCTTCACTCGGCGCCTCACCGGGGCACCTGCCCGGCAAAGCTGGCCACTGGACTTTTCCTCTTTTTTTTTTCTTTTTTCACTTTCTTTTACAGAGAGAAGGGATTACGGGTACTGCTCGGCTTTACGAGATGAGGAAGAACCGGTTGTAGTTCCGTATTCTAAGTTACATTTATGAAGAGGTTACAAAACAGTGCATTTCTTGTGCTTTTCTTTAAGTATCAGAATGCAAGGGAAAAATGTCAAGGAGCTAAATTCTCAGTATGTTGGTTTGGGTTAGCATTTATCTGCTCAGGAGACACACCGCTCACTCAAGTCCACCACGTTTCAGCAGCATTCAGATTCTTCAACAGAAAGTCAATAGTAAATTAAAAAAAAGAAAAAAAAAAGAAAAAAAGAAAGTACTGAGTTATGAAATAAGATCAATATCCAGTGTCCTGCTAATAAAGTCATATTTTAATATAAAATATTCATACAGCATACTCTACACCTCATCCTCTCTGCTAGCTGAATACTGTTACTGACTATTCAAACAGAAAAACTTCAACCACTTTGCTCTTCAATGTTTGGAGGGACAATATGGTTTCCAGCAGCTACTTCGATCACAGTAGTGGGGGGAAAGGGAAGGGGGAAAGATAAGGGGGTAAACGTTCCAAAACTCTAGATTAGGTTACGAAGTCGGCTGAAAAGAGGAGGGGAAGTTTTCAGAATGTAAGGACTGATCCCACTCAGTGGAACACGAAACACCACGCTCATTAGTGTTTCCATTAGAAAGTTCTCCTTCCTACACTGCAAGTCACCCTTGTGCTCTCTTCCTGCCCAGTACGAAACCTTTTTCCCCTCTAGAAACAAAACTTAGTCACTGCTCCCCTCTGTTGTCTTCTGCTCGTTCGGTTAGAGTTAAATAATAATTAATGTTGCTATAAAGATGAGTTAAAAACCCCAAATGCAGCCTTGGAGCCCGCTCATCAGGGTGTCATGTTTCAGGAAGCTGATTAATGTCCGTCAGTTTTGTGTCGTTCAGGATCGCGCGGATTCTCTCCAGGGAGTCTGCCTGCCGGATCCGCTCCAGCTGCACCTACGGGAACCAAGAGAGGCCACTGAGCTCAGAAAACCACAGACCCAGCCCCAGAACTGAGCCATCAGGCCACCCCTGGTACCTGTGTAAGCAGAAGAGAGACCAAGTCAGCTCTGGCTGAGACATGCAAGGTGTGAAGGAGCACAAGCCTAACTTACAACCAACAGTGGGAGGAAGGAAGAGACAGAAGGCAGTTGTGGTTTTACATTAAAAAGCCACTATCTGGGGGGCTCAAGAAAGCCTTTGGCATCACTCGGTGACGGCCCAGTAGCCAATCACTGACACCACACTGGCCAGGTGAAGTGGGAAAGGGGTGCAAAGCAGAGTAACCTGTCCCAGACAGGATGTAACGGGCTTGCAGACCTAACTTAGGCCTTCGAGCCGCTCAGCATCAAAGCTAAAATGCTCTTGGAGGAAATGTCCCATTTCCAAGCTCTCTCCTGTTCCTTGCTTGTCTGATCATCTATCTTAATCTATTTCTTGTCTGTTGAAGAAGTGCCCAGCAGAACTGTGTTGAAATGATGCAAAAATAGATTTTATTAGGTTTTTTTATTATTAGTTTTTAATTTTTACATTCAAACTTTCATGTTGTTTGTATTAGGATCTTGGCTTTCAGCTGCAACTTCCCAGGTAAGCAGTTAATCCATTTTTAGCCCTTCTCTCCATTGCTGGCACCTAATTTGGCCAGTGGACAGCTCACACCCCACCACTGACAAGGGCAGAGAAGACAAGAGCCCTGCGTGGTTATCTGGAGACCCAAATCCTCAGTGATCCTCCGTCCAGCTAAACTCTTGTCTAGCAAACAATCTCCTACATTCCTGGTTTAGTTTTCCAAATAAACCTGAACACTTGACCTAAAAAACCCTGCACTGTTATTTCTGCTGAATTTCACTGAGTCAACCGAGCCAAGAGCTGAAAGGAGACACTGCTGAAATTCAGCATCTTAGTGAGCTGGGGGGTGCAAATGCTAGCACCTCGGGCACTGAAGGGGAGACCAATCCAGCCTGGCTTGCCGAGGGGACAGCTGTCACTCTGCAGACACAAAAACTGCAGGCCCTTCGTGCTCTCACCAGCCTGACCAACTGGGCCTGGCCTCGATGAACACCCCTGCCAAAACTCCTTCCTTCAGCCACCTCTCGGTGTCTCACTGCCAACCACAGGTTCTGCTTTTTGGAGGAAATAAAGTGCCAATAGCAAGAGTAAGACTTCTAGATAGTATAACTAGAAAGCAGTAAATATAACATGACAAACCATGTCACTATTCACATCAAGCAGAACAAGTCCCTTAATTTGTCCCCAAATATTGGCACCCTACCGATTTGCTCTGAAAAGTAGCACAGTGGAAAAACATCAGGAATAGGAGAATGAAACACGAGGGTCTAAGGCACCATCAGTTACAGCTCTCAACAGCTCCTTTTAGTACAACAATTGTACATCTTTGCTGCTGAGAATTGGTTGGGGTCAAGTAATCACAATAAACCCCCCAACAGGCTTTAATATTAATATTATATTAGGAATACTTGATCAGTTTATTATACTAGTAACTCTGAAAACAGTTCATATACACCAACACAGGAAAATGTGCAACTGCTCCCACTTACTCTACACAGCTCTGGAAAAGTCAAGAAATAAAAGCACAACCTTGCAACTCGACTGAGCTTCCCTTACCTGAAGCGTCTGAGAAAGCTTTACAAAATCCCTCTGCACTTGCTCACTGACATCTAATTCAGTCTGCAGTCGCTGAGCTTTATTCTTCTCTTCAAACACCAGCTGTTCAAGGTTTGCCTGAAGAGAGAAAGAGTCTTTATGCTATGCTTAAACTGGGGAAAAGGAAAGAAAGGAGAAGGGTGTATAAAGTGATGAAATCATGGTACTAGAACAAAGCAGCATGGTTCTTCCCAGAGTCCAGGCAAGAAACCAAACCAATTGCTGGGTTGACACCTTAATTTTCCTAACTGCAACATCAGGGGCTCCCACCCATTGGTCCTCATTAGACCGGTTAAAGCATGAAAAAGCTTTGTGCCTTTTAACATGTCCAGAGGTCTCAAAATAAAGAGTTTTAATGGAACATGACCATAGGTGAAGGGCAGTCACCTGCTGGTGAAAACGTAACTCTCTTGCTGCCTCACACAGTAGTCAGAAAAGTATTTGAGGAAGGGTTAAAAAAACCCAAACAAAATGACAACAACAACAAAAACCCTGAGAGAGATCAGAGTTCATTCATCTGACTGCCAAAGTGGGGCTCCTTCCTCCAGCACCAACAAACCACATTTCTTCACAAGTGTCTAAGCATTCAAACCAAGGCTGGGGCAGCAGGAAGCCTTCCAAACAGAAATGTTACTGGTGCTGAACTTGGAAAGACAATCCAAACTTGCCACTTAAGTTAACAGTGATTCCCATCCACTGCTTCACAAATCCGAGGGCAAAGTGATTGGGACAAGATTTAAACCCTGTCCAGTGGACACAATTCCTCTGCCAGAATCTTGCCACAGCTTGATCATCACACAGGACATACACACTTCACACCCAGATGTCATAGCTACCTTGGCCGCGGTCTCCTTCTTCAGCTGCTCTTCTAGAGTGTTTTTTGTTTCCTGCAGACTCTCCAGCTGCTGCAGGCTTTCCTGTGAAGAACTTTCCAACTGTATGATAATAATAATGATAAAGCATTAACTAAACCTCCTACCATTTCAATTTCTCAGTCCCTCCACACAGAAAGGTGTCTATCCTGGGACTCAGAAATGCACCTGAATAACCTGTCCTAGGAACACAGAAAACACCTAAATAACTTTTCTTTTGTCTCCATTTTCTCCTTCGTGGAGCTGGAGAGAAATGGCCCAACCTGAGATTTCGGTCATTACTAGTTAGGAATTAGTTAACCCAGTGTATCTTTGGAGACACACAACTATGACCAGGTGCCAGTCCTGTGCTGGCATCAGTGCAGCCGTTCTGCCCTCCAGTGTTCCAGGCTCGCCTGTTCCCTTCATCTCGGTCGCAGCAGCTCCACAGATGCAGTCACCACACGGGAGCATCTACCCTCTGAGCAGCTGCCAAGCGCTGTGACAGACAGAGAGGGGCCAGGGCAGAGCCAGGGCCTCTGGTGAGAGTCTGTGTGAGCACACAGACCTGTGTTCTCCCTCTGGAACACTAACAGTATCTCCACCCCCTCCAGCCCTCCAGCAGCCCACAGGCGGATGGAAATAGGACCAGTAATGTCACACGTTCCAGGATTCCCCCTGAACTCGGCTCTCTTCCCCTCCTCATACTGGGCATACTAAACACAGTACAAAAATCTATCCCAAGTGTGGCTGCCACCTCAAAGGCAGGTGGGGTATGAAGATATTTCTCTGCTATGAAGAGGCTGATGTTGAAGACAGCGACCCAGTGTCACTGACAGAACTAGAAGGAAAAAAGCAACCCATTCTGTTTACAAAACAACCCCCCCACAAAAAACCAACAGTGAAAGGGCTTCTTACCTGTTCCTTTTCCACTTTTATTCTTTCCAGTTCAGCTTTTAAACTGGAAATGGAAGCTGAAAAAGAAGAATGTTAAAGCTTAAGCGCAAGAAAATCACGGGAAGCTGGACATCCCCTGCTCACTTCTGTTAATATTTAAAGGAGGATTAAGCACGTGCCACCTCAAAGGTGAGCAGTCAGCTACAGTGCTCTTTCAGCAGCACAGCTTCAGTGGAGCTGCTATCAAACACGGACAGTATTGGAAATTTAAGTCTAATTATCACAAAACAGTCTTCCAACTAATTCCTAATATTGCTATTTTGAGATTGTTTTACCCCCACTCACCTATTTCCTCTTTGCAATTCTCTATTTCCAGCTGTAGAGTTTCTTCTATATTTTCTTTCAAATATTGTTCAGCTTGAATCTGTTCTTTTAAGAATAAAATCTCCGCCTTAAGCTTCTCCTCAAGATGATCTGCTGCTGTCCTCACACTAATGATGTCTTCACGGTATTTTAAAATCAGCTCACGGAGCTCCTGAATTAATGATTAGGAAAGATGTGTATTATGATCCTCAGGTCACACAGTGCTCTATTTATCAGCACAGAAGCCAAACCCAGAGTTCTGCTACCTCAATGTCTATCCCAACGGGTCCTGCATCCAGCAAGGTATAAAGACCCCACAGGACAGTTTGCTTGGTCATAGTAAATGAAGAATGTGTAAAGATTTGGGTCTCCAGGGATTTATGAGCCTCTCCCCCTGCTCTTCACCCCTCACAATCTTTTAAGCTCGATGTGCTTGGGCGTACGGAGTGGCCATGAGAAGGATGACACTGTCCAGGGCTCAGGATTATTACTGGTCTTAACGCCTGGACAGAAACTGAAGTGAGGGACTCGGCTTAATTTATTGAGTCAGTACACTAGGGCTACAGTGACTGGGCACTTGTGTGCCCAGTTGCAAAATAAGCTAGCTGGACTGGGATGAACCCCACACTACTGCCACCAGAGCAGCTGTCAGGCCATGGTTAACCCATCATTATCCATCCACACCCCAAAACACACCCACAGCACAGGGAGATCCACAAAACTGCTGGGTTTCTACGTCGTGGACTCACAGGGTTAAAATCCAGATTATTATTCACCGTGCCCTGCGAGTCAGTTTTTTCATAAAGAAGATTCTTCCAGCAAGATCTAGTCACATGTGTTCTTTGTGTTAGTGATTTCTAAATGGTTTACCTCTGCTGCTTCCGGGAGGATGAAGTCTTCGGCTTGCTGCAAGGACACATGCAAGCTGTGTTTTCCTTGAAGACTTTCGTTATCTTTTTGGAGTCGAACCAACTCTTCTGAAACCTGCTCCCTTGACTGTGTCAGGACAGCCTCCAATGCAAAGAAAAGCATCAATTCTCACTCAGGGTCAGCTCAGATCTCTTCACGCCCCATTTCCTACCACTGCTTTCAAAAGTCTGGCCAATTGATACTCTTTGTGTAGGGGAAAACAAAATGATTGTGTGGATCAACACAACTAGCTCTCTCTTGCCTGGCCCACCACCAGAAATACAGGCAAGATCAGTCTCAGCTGTAAGGGCAGGCAGGAGGAAGCAAGTGCTAAATACAGCATTGTTAAGTCTCCCAGTTTTCTTCCTATTTCTCTATTAGCTGGCTCAGGGAGGGGGGCAGGGGGAAGTCACAGGTGGCTCTGGGAACTGGCAGTGGTGTTTATCAAAACCACCCAACAGCTCAGCTGGAAGATCAGGTTATTCCAAAACCTTAAACATTCATCCCCAGACTTTCAGTGGTAGATGAAAACATCAGACCAGCTGATCCCTCATAAAGAAAAACGATTAAGATGACACAGTTTTGCTTGCAATGCAAAAGAAAAAAAAAAAAAAAATCTAATTAACTTTTCTGAGAGAAATGTTTGCTTCCCTAGAGAGGGAAACAGGGACTTGAACCCAGACAGAAGCTGTGCTTTGTGTTATAGGTGGACAGCATGAAAAGCATATTCAGAGCAATACATTTCTGAATTGCCTGCATCTCCACCAGGCTCTCATGCAGAACTTTTCTGCAAGCCACATCCTGATGCCCTGCAGACAATCCCAGACTCCAGAAATGCAACACTGGGATTTATGAGAAGGAATCCTAGAATCGTTTTGGCTGGAAAAGACCTTCAGGATCATTGAGTCCAACCATTAACCCAGCACTGCCAGGGCACCACTGACCCCTGGCCCTCAGCACCACAGCTTCATGGCTTTGAAACCCCTCCAGGGGTCAAGGGGACTCCACCACTGCCCCGGGCAGCCTGGGACAGCAATGGACAATCCTCTTGGAAGAAATTTCTCCTAATATCAAATATGAACTTCCCCTGGTGCAACTTGAAGCAGTTTCCTTTTGTCCTGTCACTGCTTTTAGTGCCCACAATGCTGTGCAAGAGATTAAAAAAGAAGAAAATGGTTTCCAATACAAAAGAGAATGAATCACCCTCAGGAAGTTAGACTTTGCTCTGTCCTAGGAAATGAGGTCCTATTCCTATTCTCCAACTTAATTCCTTCAAGGTTCACAAAATAGTTAAAAAAACCCCAAACCCCAAACCCATACATGTCTTGTCTGGGGTGTTAGGGCTGAATTTTAAGTCTGACCTGTAAAAACATTGAGCATTCATCTCTAAAACTCAAGATGTTCACTGCTGATGGTACTTGTGATGAATCCTAAAAAACTGTGTTGAGAAAATCCATTCTGCCTTCAGATCAGAGGTGAAATAAGATGCTAAATGGTCACGGAATGTATGTAATGAATAAGGGGGAAGAGAAGGTGACTGATGATCTCAATATTTATCACTGTGCATACACAGAAAGTGTGAGGAGACTGACCCTCCAAACTGCTGCAGGTTCAGCACTTGCTCAGAGCTCACTTGCTCAGACCTTTCCGTGTTCAGACACACAGCTCTCCCTAGCCAGCCCTGGCTGGGCAGCAAGACAAAGCCTTTTGCAAACACACTGTGCTCCAAAGGTTAGACAAACAGGGCTACCCAGGTGATCTCCATGCTGCAGCTCCCTTACCATTTGCTCCTGGACACTCCTCTTTGCTTGGGAAAACGCCTGCTGCAGCTCGCCGAGGAAGTTCTCTGACTTCTGACATTTAGCCATCAGCAAAGAGATCTTAGTAAAAGAAAACCCACACAGAGAAAGATATAAAGCATCAAACACATTCTGAAGAAGAAATAACCATTGCAGTTCTCTTGCCTGTTACTGTTACTAATGGATACCACGAAATTTCAAACTGCTCCACTGAGGTTTATTTTGTTAATTGCATACTCAGTAAAGCAGCTCAGGTCAGCAGAAGAGATGATGTGCTTCTACACCAATAACAGATTCTATTTACCAAACTCTAAGCAACAAATAAACAGCTAATTCTAACCAAACTTGATGTGAGTTCAGGGACACTGAAGGGACACTGCAGAGCTATTACCTAAGCTCCCAGCATTTTCTTTAAGGTAACTTTTTGTACCTTTCACTGAAAGCACAGATCTTCCAAAACTACACATTAAGTTTCTCTATGACAACAATAAGAATTCCTTAATTAAGAGCACCCTGGAGCAGCCAAAAGGACAAAAGGTGTAAACATACTCCTGTCGTTTAAGACAGACTTTGTCTAATGACTGCTGTTTCGTCATAAAGGAAAAAATACTGGGTGGGATGCAGGAGAGATCTGGCAGCTCGAGAAGTAAGCTCAGTGTCTTGTACACAGCATTTACCTAATATCATCATCTCTAGTAAGCCAAAGATGATGACTTTGGTTTTTTAAAGCCACGACTACCACACATCCTCTTTGGCTCTGTTGTTCCAGGAGGGTTCTGTACCCATCTCGGGCTGGGAAATCTTCCCAGCAGGCTATCAGTTCAAGAAGTCTAGTGGCTGTTTTGGACCACGGTGTTCCTGCCCGCTCAGCAGTTACTCACTAACTGTGTGTCTCCATCACAAGCCCCTTAACTGGGCCTCAGGTATCGAGGAGAGGGAGTGGGATGAGTGGCAGCACTCTCCTGGTGACAAGGACACAGGGCTGCATCTGCATGTTCAGGTGAGTTCACACACGGGTCTCTTCAAAACTCAAATGCTACTCCAATTCCCATTATCACTTCAGTAACAGATTTCAAGATTAGAGACAAAACTTTAGGGCCAGAATCAGGTAACTTGATATTGGAGACACATCAGACTTGTCTAGAAACTGTGGCAGACTCAGGTGGAGCAGAAGTAACCCTAGAAATGCTCATTTTTGTTGCCTCTACAGCAGGTAATCCATCCATATCTAACAGAAGAGGAGTTCTTGTGTTACATACTTCTGAAAGACCTGTCTCTATTCCTGCCATCTCCATTACAAAACGCTCGTACCTGGTTAGAGGAGTCTTCAGCACTCTGTTTCATGTAATCCTCCAATTCCTGTTTATCTTTAGTTGTCTTTTCCAGCTGCTCATTGGCCTGCCTCAGCATCATCTGCAGCTTTTTCACCTGGGAATAACAAATTATATTACATTTGTTATAACAAAATAATTTCATTTTCCACCCTTCCCATTATTTTCTGAACACAAATAGAACCTACTCCATTGCACCCTCGAACCACAAATAAAATCCCTGGAACCCTTAGGCAAGGCAGAAGTTCCTCAGCTGTTGTTCTGAAATGCCCTGCATCACTGATGACACCCGTGAGGAAACAGGGGCCATCCAACTGCACTGGCCCATGGCCACGTACTGACTTCAATCACCCATTTCAAAGCAGAATGTGACTCATGCCCTCCGTACTCCTCTGAAAATTGTTCTTTGGTATATGGCAGGAAGCTAACGTCCTTCAGGACTTGACAGCCCTTTTATGCTGCTGGGATGAGGGCCCCTTTGCTGTTAACAGTTCTTGCAGTAGCAAAGGTAACAGAATTTAATGCGTGGCAAGCGTTTTAGAAGATTGATTAGGAAAGATGCTGACTTCAGCACGAGCCCAACACTTTTTACTGAACAGTGCCTTCCTGCATGGTCTGACAGCACTGGATCGAGTGGCTCTCCAAGGTGAATCCTTAAGAAATACCTACATGTGGTGCTCATGCCCCAGCTATCAATGACAGGCCAAGTTATGCCAATAAAATGTCAGAAGACACCCAGATTTTAAGTCTTAGAACCAATGAGCAAAGCATCAGATAGTTCACTGCATCCTTAATGGTTCAAAGAGCTGCAAAAAGTCCCGCTAATGCTAGGAGAGAAATCCTACCTGGTCTCTTGTCTCAGCCTCCTGAATCTGGATACCTTGCAACTGCTTCTCATAGTTGGAGCACATGTCACAGCGTCTACCCAGCTTGTTCCCTGCGTTCTGCACCTGGGGAACAGAGTCATCACCTGCCACAACAGCCACCCAGCTCCCGGAGGAGTGCGGGTGGGGTGTGTGACCACAGAACAGTACAGAGAAAAGCCAGGGGCAGAATCACCTAACAGGAAGATTAAGCTGTTGTGACAGTAAAGGATAATGCCAATCCCTGCAGGGATAGCAGCTTTTCCTGGTGCAGGTCCCACCATTAGCACAAAAGCAATTAACAGTTCATCAGGTCACTCAGTGTGTCCTCCTACCTGTACAGGAACCCCACTGCACAGAAAAGCCTGCAGCAGCCCCACATTTGTTGCTGTCATTATTTTGTATTACATATCCAATTATAAACACAATACTGTGGTGTTTGATCGGGGATTTTCTGTTCTGTTTGGGGTCTTTTGGGCGTGTGTGGTTTGTTTCTTGGAGTGGTTTGGTTGGTTGGTTTTTAATCAACACAAAGCAATTCAAAAGCAAGTCAGTTCATCAGCTCAGGATTCCTTTAAAACTTTTTTTCTTCCTGTAACTGAGATCTGAACATTTTTCAATGGCACATACTAATTGTGCTCTACAGCAGTCATCAAATTCTGTGACTTTTTAATACCCTCCACCAGTATTGCTCAGTATCAGAGACTGAATAATCAGCTAAAAGAACAATTCTGAGAGAATAAAGTAGAACACAAGCAGATTGAAAGAAAAACAACAGGGAAAAAAAAAGAGCAAACCAACCACCACCAAAAGGAAAAAATCAAAAACCCACACACAAAATAAAAACCCACCACCAAAACAAAACAAAGAAAGAATAAAAACCCCCAAAAAACACCCCCCCCCCCCCCCCCAAAAAAAAAACAAGAAAAAAAAACCACAAAAACCCAAACCCAACCAACCAAAGAAAAAACCCAACAGAAAACAAGCCACAAACCATGGCAAAAAGGAGAGTTTAGAAGAAAATGTTGGGTTTCAGAGCAGGGAAAGCAGTAAAGCAGCTGCCACTCTGAAATTTGTAATGGTTTGGCCACAGGATAAATGGAAGTTTTACCAAAGCTCCAGTTTCAGGTCAGGTTTGAGCTCAAACAGTATTTGTGTCTCCGTGTCCCACGGATGCAGAGGGACATTCACCCCCTGCCTGTGCTCCTGCCCCCAGAAACACGTGGGGAGCAGATGTTTCTTTTCTGAATTCTAAGGAAGTGTTGGAGTGAAGAGCCATCGAAATGTCAACAGGGTGAGGAATTTAACTCAATTCTGAGATCACGACGCAGTAATTTCTCCAAATGCTACTAATTAGTAACAATGCAAAAAACCCCAACTTTGCAATAGATTTGGAGAGACTTCCCAGGTAATGATTTGCAGATAAGTTGGATTCCAACACACTGAGGCAATAAAATGTCACTCATTCTTCATCTGTCCCTTGCCTGGCCTCTTCTCTTTCACTGCATTTTCACATTCCTCTCTTTTATCCCCTTCTTGCCTTCCTTTTTACTCATATTGGATTGCTATTCCCCCCACACCTTTTCTTCCCCTTAAGTGTTGCTCCTTGGCCTCTCCTTCTGAAAGAGTAACCACAGCAGCCCCACACCACTTCTTTTTTCAGCAAGAAACCAAACGCAGGTTTTCAACTGGCATCATGGAAAGCTGCTGAAAAATGGACAGGCAGAACACCCAGAAGCAAGGAGCTCCTTGGTCCCCCACAGTGAAAGTGGCACAGTGTTAGGGCTGATCTGCTGCTTGTTGCTCTCAGAAATTGCTTTCTGATGATGCAAGTCCTCAACAATCTCCCAAAGCTCCCTCTGCAGTAGCTCTGTGTGTCACCCTGTGTCTTGGCTGCTCTGAATTGCACAATCCTCAGTAAAACTCCTTGGCATACAAACCAGCACTGCTGGCTCTGCTCGTTTTGTTAAATCTTTGCACTTCCCTAGTGCAACCAGTTGCACTGTAACATCCTTCCCTTAGCCTCCCATTCCATTCCCATCTTCATCGAGTTCTCTCATCTTTCTGCAACCTCTCACATACTTGCAAGATCAACAGCTACCTCTGCCAGACTCTCCCCTGAGCACTAAAATACCCTGTATTTAGCAGACCTGAGTCTCCCATCAATCACAGAATGGTGGGGGTTGGAAGGGACCTCTGGAGATCATCGAGTCCAACCCCCCTGCCAGAGCAGGGTCACCCAGGGCAGCCCACACAGGAACAGAACCAGGTGGGGCTTGGAAGTCTCCAGAGGAGACTCCAGAGCCTCTCTGGGCAGCCTGGGCCAGGCTCTGTCACTCTCGCTGTGAAAAAGTTTCTCCTTGCATCTCCATGGAAGCTCCTCTGTTCCAGCCTGGGCCTGCACAGAACGGGCTCAGCCAATACAGCCTACAGCAGCTGTGCTCTACCTACAGAAGTACCGAGCGAACAGATGCTGTTGCCCATTTCCTTCCACACCTGACTCCACACGAAAGCAACGCAGGAAGAGCCTTCCCTGAGCAGGCAGCAGGAGCAGTGGGCACTCACCTCCTTCTGCAGCAGGTTCCACTCCGTCTCGCTCACCAAGCGGTAGCCGCTCGGAGATACGTACGCGCTTTCCACCCCCTGCGTGACACTGGAAAGAAGCGAAGCAGTCTCTTCTTGCTCTGGTGTCATTGCTTTGATTGCTTTTTCCTGATCTTTGGTTAACATGAACCCACTTGGCATTTGCAGAGACCCAAGGGAAGCTGTATCAAAGTTCTCGGACACTGAATCTGCTCCAACAAGGGGTCCAAAATCTGACTCATCCAGGTTCCCAGCAGATTTTGCTTTGTTGTTGTATCCTAAAGCTTTGGACTGTAAAGATCCAGATGTGCCCAGGCTGTCTGTTGACTGTGCTCTCCGTAGTCCATCTTTAAACATGTCATTATCTGATTTATTGAAAGATTCACCAGAAGAAAGAAGCAAGTCTGCATCCAAGGAATGGACTGAGCCGTGGGTGCTATTGACTTGCACCTGGAACTGCGAAACAAGGAAGAAAAAAGAAATGTATAATCCATTCTAGAAGCATGGGACACGAGGAATGCTGGACATGATACAGGCAAATTTCAGTTTGCTTTGGTAAGAACATCATCCTTATGGGTGGCAAAGAAAAGTTTAGAGAAGTGAAATGAATTCAAAGACTAAAACAAACAAGGAAAAAAAACACAAAACCAAAAGCACCATTCCACAATAAGTCTTCTGGTAAGGGTGTGCTTTTGTAAGGGTCTGTCTTCCTTCAGAGAAGCCAGGACAGAGTGACCTTACATCTTCCACTATATGACAGAAGGTGCTTCTTCCACTAGAGAGATACTTGCACTGTCCCTTCTAGAACTGTACAACAGAAGGCACTTCCACAAGCAAATTCAGATGTCTTTTGTAAAACAAATAAATTCACATTAACAGAAAAAGAAACAGAGTATGATTACTGAAAATCTACCCTACAGTAACAAGGGAGTATTCTTCCATTCCATCTGCTCTGAGTGACTTTATGTACAACTAATCTTCTCAAGTGAAAAGAGAGAAGGCTGGACTTAAACTGAAAGGTATCCTGGGGAATGCCGACACCAAAAGCCACACTAACTATCCCGGGATGTATATAAAGCACATTAAATCTCTTGATCTCTTTATTTGCAGCACTGAGAAGAGAGCAGTAATGCTTTATTTAAAAAGCATGAGACTGCTTTCAAAATACCTTCCAATATCATACACTTCTGCTTTGTCATTACACACATAAAGACAATACCACTGGAAACAAGCCTCTCGAGAAGAGAGTCATTTCTGAACGAGGTTCAGCAGAAACTCGCAGGCAGCTGGTACTTCCACACAGGTATTTGTAACTTCCCACTATTTAATGTACTACTGGGTTTATGGCTATTGTAAATATAGCCCTCTTTTAAACATTTTTAGGCATAATATTTATATATAGCTTTCTTTTAATCATTTTTATTGGCATAATACTTGTATGTAACCTTCTTTGAATAGTTTTTGGGTGTAATATTTATATTCACATGTATATATATATGAGTTCAAGCTTGTAACAAAAGGTCAAGAGAACACAGGCTTATATAAAACTGCATCTTCAGACATCTCCTGGCCATACTGCAAACTGCTCCCAAGTCAACTTAGGACGAGCTGCAAGACACGACCAGTGATGGGATTCATTACCATTCCTAAAGCATATTCTGTATAGTTCAAAAAGGTCAAAACAGCAACAAAACCACATCCAAGAACAAAACTAAAACAACTCTGCAAGCTGCACCCTTCCTCAAAATGTAAAGTTTGCCATTATGCATAATTGGTAGAATTAAATAAATGCTGTGTTTAAGAGACTAAAGACTATCCTAAGAAGTAAGATTAAAGCAAACCAGCAGAAGAGGAGACTCTGTTCACCATCAGTAGGTCTCAGTTCCCTATCTGGATACACGAGAGTTAGCAGAGAACACAGCATCTGAAATGTGAAGTTGTACCCGTGCTGTAGGAGAAAGGGTAGAACTACATCGAGCTACATTTAGCTGTGGTGATTCTGAACAGCTTTCTTCATTCTGAACTGTTATAAATCATTGATAGGGATAAAGGGCAGACTCTAGAAGTACATACCTTTTTCCCTTCCAAAAGGATAATGAACTGGGCAAAACAAAGCCTCATGCTGCAAATTCTCAGATCTTTTGAAGCTGACATAACCTTCTAAAGCACAAAACTTTGCTTTATTGATTTGTCCCTATTTTGACTTACAAAACCAAAATGGCATCTGGCAGATGATCAAATAAAACAAGCAAAATGCAGTGGGAACTGCCCATTTTGATATTGTGTCCACGTTCCAGCCCGTGCACTCACTGAATTTGTTCCCTGACACGTGAAAAGCTTCAGCAAGTTTCAGACACGCGTCCAGCTTGTGCCAGCGCCTGGCTATCGACAACACCCCCATGACATCCAGCAGCAGCACCTTTTCTGGCTGCCAGAATGGGTTTACTAATACAGCTCAAGCAGCTTCTGCAAACATTTGGTGCTGAGCCCCAGCTACTGCTGTGGCTAAAGTTTATTTTTGGTTGATAAACAGTCGTGGCCAAAATCCTCCACTGACAGAGTTGATACAGCTAAATATGCAGAGACACCTACATCATTCGATTCTGCAGATGCTAAGCAGCTGGCTAACTTCCCAATCTGTGACCAGACCTGTCTAACCAATCTCAGTGTAGAACAGAATTCAACAAGTATGTTAGCAAAGCAGCTACAGACACTTGCTGAACGTTCAGATATGTTTGGTTTAGTTCTGACTATTTAGGTGTGTTAAACCATGGTTGTAAATCCCAAGAGAATTTAACATCCAGAATGCAAAAGGTAATTGACAGTTTTGAACAGCACAGAATTATCATCTCCCAGTCTTCATTAGAATTTCTATATTCAAGTGCAACTCCAAAGATTTTTTTCATTGTTTAATTAGAAATGGAAGCTTCAGAGAGTAAAGGGCACTAAGTTTTCATATTTGTGATCAACAGCCCGAAGAATGCACAAGCACTCCAAGCTGCTTTCAACTCTCCAGTTGTTTTACCTCTTCATTAGAGAGCTGAGTAAGGGTTTCCTCAGGGGCCAGAGAACAGGAAGCTTTCGTTTCATCATCCGAATCTTTTTGCTTCTGCTCCTTTCTCTTGCTAAGCCTCTGCTGATCATCTTCTTCCTAGCAATCAGTAGTTGAGAAAGAACACACATGAGCAGGACTCATTTTTGTCGTGGTAGTCATGACATGAGCTTTCCTGATAGACTAAGCTACAAAGAAAGCACTGGGAAAGATTTTTTTTGCTTAAAAACCCAGTACTCATCCAATAAGGATTCTTCTGGTTAAAGAATGCAGAGTTCATTTCACAAGGCACCCAAACTGACTTCAAGGAGAATTTACTTTTCAAGGTCAGTGGCCAATTCATATTTAAGAATAATTTTCTTCAAAGACCGTATGACCTAGATCAAAATTCTTACTACAGGGATCACCAAGGAAATGGCAAAACCTGTCATCCCAATATCCTTAACCCAGTCACAGATGACTGGTTCTTCCTCCAAGATTAACTTCTGGATGGTATTACCTTTTCATTTAACCATATTAGCAACATTACTGTTAAAGTTACTATAATTAATTTAAATTAATTACTAGTTAATTAAATTCATATTAAAATATTCACACAGGCAAAGTTTGTTCTGCCTGTCATTCAATGGAGAATTTGTATTATGCCAGCTGTCATTTTTTGAAGTATTAGCACACCTAAATAACTGGTCTCCAGAATGTGATACCATACCTGTCATGCCACATTAAATCTACAGTCATAAAAAACCAACCCAAACCAAAAAAAACCCCAACAAACCCACGAGAAAAACCAACCAACAACAACAACAACAAAAAAACCAAACCACAGAAAAAGAAAAGAGGGAAGCAGCAAGTAACCTGATCCTTTTTTTTCAGTTCTTCAACTTGTCGGAGCTGCTCGGAGGTCAGAACGATTTCCATACGCTGCATGTCCCTCATCAGCAAACGCTGAGACTCCAAGAACTGGTCATTGGCTTTTTGCCATGTGTGTTTCAACTGGTTGTGCTGCTGTCGCTCTTGCTCTAAGAGATGGCAGACTATTCAAAAATAGAAAGAGTTGTTCTGAAGCAGCATTTTTTTTAAACCTCTTTTCCAAAGAGAAGCATTTTCACAAATAAAAGTAATTATTGTTCTAATTGAGAACAGCCAGGCTTTGTTCAACAGCTAGTTAGGATGAAATATGACATTTTCTTAACTCCCAAACTTGGCTTGAGATTTGGGCTGTATTGCTGACAGTGTAAGATTTCCTAATTTGAAGACTACTGCCTTAAACTATTACAATTCATGAATGAAGTTTGGGGGTTTTTAGCACTAGTTTCAAAAGACTCTTGAAGATCCCTGTTTGTTTCCGTGGGAGGTTCGTTCCTCGTTCCTCCCCAGCGATGTCGCACCGTGCTGGCCTGGGTGTGCGTGGATTTCCACACCCAGCCCGGCACCAGGCATCCCGAGTGACATTCCTCAGGGAGACGACATGGAAATGATGCTCACAACCGTACACAAATAAAAGACACCAGTAACAATCACTTTAATGAGAAGGAGCTTGCATTGCTGTAAGAACTTAGCAGAAATTCAATAGCATCCCTCGAGAGAATGAATAGCTCTGTTGTTCTCTCTGTCATAAAAGAACTTCACATTCAACTCGGCTGTAAACACGTTAAGGGTTTCAACATCTAAAAGTACTGCTTCTTCCCCCCCATAATTTCTTACAATCCAATTCAAATAAGAAATCAAAAAGGCATTGACAGCTACGTTGGTTCGTGCATCCTCAGCATACAAGTCAGAAGGATTATTATTATTATTATTATCAGCGAGGTACCTTCATGAAGTTCTTTCCTCAACTTCTCCGCGTCTTCTTGCAGGACTGACTTCTGCGTGTTGAGAACGGCCACGTACATCTCTAAGTCTGTCCTACATGACTTCTCGGCTTCCAAGTAATGGTTCAGTTCTTTAACCTGAATAAAAAGAGGGAAATCTACCACCTCACTGGGCAAACACTCTCAGACATCTTCCTTCTGTCACAAGTTACAGTCACCTGTTCAGGTAACGTGCACAAGTTTGTTTCTAGAAATGACAAATGCTCAACTCCCTGGGTGCAAGCAGTAGTTGGATTTATTTCGGAGTTAGCTCATTAAAACTCTGCTAGCTGACACGTATCAGTAAATCACAGCTCTACCAGCTGAATCACAACAGCAGCCACGCTGAGCACAGAGGTGGTAGAGAGGCAGGCAATGAAGCAATCCTTTAACCTGCAGTGATGAGCCCAAAGCCAAGTAGGATGTGGAGACAGTTCAAAACAGAGTACTAAGAGCAGCCAGCTAACATGACTGAGGCAAGGTGGAACTAAAGTAGGGGTGGTAAGTCCAAGAAGAGAAAACTGGGGGACAGACAAGAGAAAAGCCCCAACAACATTCAAGCCCACACAAGACTGCTGCTGAAGGGAAAGACAATCTGTCGGTGAAATGCAATTACATCAAGAAAGACTGAAGAAATATATTAGAATTTTTTTGGTTTGTTTTTTAAACAGCAAAGCTAACAAAGTCCTGCAGAAATCACAGAACCTTTTAGGATGGAGTTACATAAACATCTGTCGAGCACAATGCTCGTAGAACAAGATCCCATCTCGGAGCAAGGAATGAGCTGAAAGATTTCTTTATGGCACTATTCAGTTTTATGGTTTGCTGAGTCAGGAATCACAGGGGTTTTCATTTGATAAGAAAAAGCCTTTGAGCAATTCCTACTGGCTCCACAAAGCTGCTGTACAGGAAACCCAGACACCAACTCAGGGTTCAAGACCGGCCTTCAGCTTTAGCTGCCACTGATGGTGGGACAGCTTCCCCTGCCCTAGGACACCAGGTCTGCTACCTGCTCCTAGCCCTTGACATGAGGAGATCTGACACCCTTTGAAATGAAGAGATCTGACACCCAGAGAACAGCCCTTGGGAAGGATGGGGTGTAAAGAGAGAGATAAACAGAAATGCACTGTTCCACTAACCCAGCTAAATACTTGAGTCTGCAAACCAAAATGACACGACCCAAGCCGATCCGAGGGGCTTCATCATGACCAGCAGAAAACCCAAAGGTACTGCTCATTCTGCACGTCACTCCCCGTGCCTGGCTAGTAATAAATGTCATGTCAATAATAGCTTGTAGTTTTACTGTGCTGTAAAGTGCTTCAACAACCTCCTTGTGATCAAGTATCTGCTTGATAGATACCAAGTACCAATTCTTTCCCATTAGCTAAGAAGGGGACTCAAAATGGGACTATGGGCAACTTCAGACAGGAGGAATAATGAAGTGGAACTGACCACAGGACCAAATTAAGGGTTTAAGGCTTTTTTATTTGGTAAGAATTACCATCTAAAGGGAGACTTCTTTAAAAACAACCCCTCAATAAACTAGAAACATGGATAAAGTGATTATTCTCCTTTTTTTTTTTTAAGAGACATGTGCTTGTGTGTTACTCATCCCATGGAAGGACATGCTCAGATTTTAGAGGACTGATAGAGACACCCACACAATTCCTGCTCCTGAAACAGTATCAGTTTTACTCAGGCCTTAGCCTGTAAGGAAAGAGGGAGACAAGAATGACCTATAATTAAAAACTCTACAAAAGGTTTTCGACTATTCTGAAGAAAAGATGAAAAAGGAGAAGGAAAAAAAAAAAAAAAGGCATCTTGAGAGCAAGCAAGCAAGAAGAGAAGGTTCACATCTCCTCATCTTCCCCATATTTATCCTGGTGATGCAAAAGACAGCATTATCTGCATCAAGAGAAAAACAGAACTACATGGAGTTCCTAGGAACATTTGAATGTCCAAAATGTAACCTCTAAAGCACAAAGACTCTATGAAAAAGGCAGGCACTTGAGCATGGTCTCTCAATCTAGTAAGTTTTTTAGACTGTTAAATGTATTACACTGTCCTCCTAAACCTCAGACACAGCTCCAAGCTGAAATAAAAGGTGGGGGGGAGAAAAACAAAACAACACAGAGAAAAAAGTGAAAGAATTCCAGCAAGCAATGAGCATCTATTTAAATAAGAATGCAAGTGACCCAGAAGACAAGGAAGGTATTTAAGTCTTAAAAACATCCACATGGTAAAAGTTACTTTGCCTATTTGACATTCAAGATAAAGTATCTGTTACAGAAGACATTTCTGTATAAACCAGCACATTAAAATGCAACTGCAATGCTGTAGGTACTCTCTACCCTCCCAGCTGATGAGGAAGTTCAGCAGGGGTCCAGACATAGCTGAAAAATACAGCGATGGTCGATGGATCACGGACATCGGTTTCTGGGCAACAATGACCAGTATCCCTTCCTATCAATCTTGAGGTTCAATTAAATGTTAAGATAGAAAAATTCTGGTGAATTGCCTCAGTTTTATGCCCAGGATTATAAAATGAAACCTAGCAGATGCTGGATAGAAGCACATTATAAGAATTCCACTAAATGCAAATCTTTGGCTGCAAGCACAACAGGCCAGGCTTTTGGAGGGATGCAAAGCAGCTATTTTTCTAGAGCTTCTGCTGTTTTATTACCTGAAGCCATGCAATTTAAGCTAAGCACAGTTGACACACGTAACACAACCCTCAAACCAGAGAGATGGGAAAATGCATATAGGCCAAAGAGGTTATTTGAGCTACAGGAGAGAGACGTATTGCGTGTGAAGAGCTTCACAACACCCCCTTTTCTCTTACAAAATCAGACTTTACTTCTCTGCACCAAACTAGCACGATGCAGGATATAAATCAGGCGACAGTCACAGCTCCACCTCACCTTTGATGCTTCTAACTCTTTTATTTTTTCTTCAGCTCCCGTCAGTTTCTCCTTGAGCGCCGCAATCTCTTTCTCCATAGGCATCACAACTGAACGCAGCTTCTCAGCATCTTCCTGGGCCTGAAGGTAATGCAATAAATTATGGATAACACAGCATCACAGTTTTCACCACAACAGCTGCCATTAGCACAGACACTTGGAGAAAATCTCTATGCCAACAAAAAGAGCTCACTAAACTTCCACTCCCAATACGCATCTTCCTGCTCTTTATTTAGTTCAGCCTGTTGGGAGAGAGGGGACTGCTGAGATTAATCCATTCACAGAAGGCAGCTGCATTTCAAACCTGTGTGTGAAGCTGACCATGAGTATCTGTTTGCAAAGAGGATGTCAGTAAATCTATTGCTCCTGATACATGAGAGAAAAAGTAGGGATCAAACACTTCAAAATGCATACACTTTTCTGATACTAAAGGTCCAACAACGTCCTGCAACTTACTGCCACATAGCACATACAAGAAAGAGTAACACAAGAATTGCATGGGGAGTTATTGGCCATGAACTCAGCAAGTTCAAAGCAAGAGAATCTGCACAGTACTGGAGAGCGTAGCTTTGTCATGGTTTGGAAGATCTTTTTTCAACTTTAATTTACTACTACACCAGGTTTTTGTGTTACTGCACTAAATATTCCAAAACTATCTACAGACAATTTATCAAAACCCCTGTGATTTCTTCAAAAAGTAGTTCTGGAAAGATCAAAGCAGGACAATAGAATGAGAAGAGAAAAAACAAAAAAAAGAGAGAGACAGGTGAAATTATCAGGAATTAAAAGGAGCAATAACATTCAGTGTTCACATTCAGAATCACACATCCAAGGATGGCCACGACATTCCCATTTCTTAAATGCTCTGGCTTTCCTTCATGGATGCACTAAAACCTTTCCAAGTGGAAGTAAAAGCTCCCAGAGACTCCACAACAGCAAGTGGAACACTCAGACCTTCACCCAAGCGGAATTCTTAGCAGCTTATAGAATTTCAGCAACCTAACTAGGGTTAGTTTTATGTATGAACACTCAGTGGTTCTCTCTCTTCTCCTGGAAGAACTCAGCAGGGGAGGGAAGGAGGTGAGCTGTGTCTCAGCACTGAAGTTTTAACAGATGCCACTTTTCTGACCCTGATCAGCAACAGCAGCCGCTAAAAGATAACAATCAGGTCTTGTTTTAAATCTAGACAAGCATGCAGTCTTAAGAGGCTACTCATTGGACTTTCAGTTTCTGGTAAGCTTACAGACAATAATATTGTTAGCAAGACTTTCGGGAAAAGAAAATAGACAATGTTTAAGGATTTAAGTTTTTTAAACTTTAATAGATGAAATAAAATAATATTCCAATACCTGTCAATGACACAAATGCTACCAGGCCCTAGGCACTAAAAAGCTTTAAGGAAAACTCTGTAGACAAAAGCAAAACTAAATTTCATCACATTTCATTCACTCCTGCAACATTTGGTAGTTTACTTGTGCAAAGAGTACAAATAAAATCCGTTGAGGAAAGCGAGGGCATCACATGGCACAGTGAATTCAATACCAGGGACATGTGACGGTGTCACCCGTCCACACATACCCTGTGACACACATACCCTGTGACACACATACCCTGTCGCTTGCAGCCACCAAATCATCAGTTGCATTTTTCAAACAGATGGGAGCAGGAGCAAAACCTCAAAGGTTGTTTGACATTTCATTTAGTGCATCAGTTCGACTCATTTAATGTTACCTCATTTGGATTAAAGACAGCCCAACATTTTTAGGACACCTGAATAAACATTTTTCCCTAATTATTCATGGAAACTACAGGAATATTTCCTCACTAGTGTGATTTCACACGGTTCAGCACTGAATATAAAGGCACAAACCAGTTGAGAGACACAAAGTTCTCTGTAAGCAGTATCAGAGAGTTGAACAGCAACCAACTGCAGAGACAAACCTGTATCAAATTCCACAGGAGAGAAAAATGACTCTAGCTTTTGCTGCTTGGTAAACAAGAGCTGCAGTTTGACACCGTGGTTGCAACATCATAAATGTTTCCTTTAAAAAAAAAAAAATCTATATAAATAAGAAGAAAAAGTGAGGTGGGTAAGGATCCATATTAAAGGTCGGTGTGATCCTGGACTAAACACTCAGCACAGCCTGTATCTGCTAACAAAACAGGTGCTGCTCACTGCTCTGCTTTTGAAAGTGAAGGATAACAACTGAGACTCCCAAACTGAGGTTCAAGTTGCCCCTCAAACTTTTAAGAAAATAAAAATACCTATCCTATGGAAAAATTCTATATAAAGATACTGTCACAGATGGCAAGAGTTGCCATAGCATCACATTTCCTGGGTTAAAAGGTGTTATCCAGACTCTTCCAGAGGTATTATCCTGAAAATGTTCTGTTTCCTTCTGACTTGACTGCCACAGACCGAGTGTTTTAACACATTATCAGTTTGTATTTACTCGTCACCCAATCAAAACCACAGCACCCAAACCACTTCTGCCCCAGCAAAACCTGCTTCCCCCAGCACTGCAGCTGAAGAACACACTGCAGGGGATCTGCAGCCCACAGCGTGAGGCTGACTCCACAGAGAGAGGATGCTAAAAGTCACCCCACAAACACTGGCACTGCCAGCCTGACCGCTGGCCACAGAAACCCTGCGGGGCCCTCACCCTTCATCCAACCAACACATACGGAACAAAAATCTGGCCGGAGAAACCTCAGGCACTACTGCACCTGAATTTTTTCCTTAAAAGAGACAAGCAGAATGCACAGACACAATTTGAGAATGTGTCTTTTAAAGCAGGGATAAAGCATCTGAAGTTCCTCTACAGCTATTCCACCGTTCCACAGAACATTACCAATGAAAGCAGCTTTCTGTAGATCAGATTTTATGGCCAACTCTGTCACAGAAATCAGATAACTCTCCCCTTCCAACTTCCCCTCTTCTGACTAAGGCACACTTCATAAGGGGAGCTCTGTCCCTTCTGGCTCTCTATGCAAAATACCTGTGCTGCAGTCTTCTGCTGCTCGGAGATTGACACAACTGTGCTAAGAGGAATCTTTATATTCATCACAGCTCCCACTGCAAACCAGATCCTTTCCCGAATGGGAAATGAGGTTTGAAGAAAAAGGGACAAGACAAATTTTGCCAATGGGTGAGACTCATCCCCACCGAGTCATCAACCAGAGGGAGCCAGGTCAGTCCCAAGCAGAGAGCTTGCAGTGAGTTACGTGGTGCCATGGCTAGACAGATTTTAGCATCTTGCCCTAAGAAAAAATCCCCAAGCCTACCTGGTATAACAACACAGTAAGAAGACAGGGAGATTTTTATACATCACCAACAGGTATTTTGAAAGATGAATCACTAGGTGCATGTTTATTGTTAGGACAAGATCGTCGCCTTTTCCTGCGTCGGGAAGGCAGATTTATAGAATACACACCAAGTTTTCAGCACAGATTTCTTAGGAATGGTTGCTTTACGATACAGAACACGAGTTTTCTACAGAGAACTGACAATTTGCAGCTTGAAATGGATTTACAGGGCAAAGCAAAGCAGCTGTTTCCAGACAAGCGCGTGGGGTCCTCCAGACGTGCTCCTTCTGCTGAGAGGATGCTCAAGGAGCCAAACGCTGGGCTCACTGGAGACCCCTGGCAAAGGAGTCAGCCAGTAGTAAATACAGCTCTAAATAGTATCAAAACCTTACCCACCTGCCCCCAGTGCTCCCAAACCCGGATAATAGCATGCCCACTGGAAGTGAGACAGCACATAAATATAAATCCATCCTTATAATAAAGCAAAGAAAGATGGAGGAAAATACACCACTGTTGGCTGGAAATGCCACTATTTTGCATGAAGAATTGATCACAAGTCTCCAAATCCCAAGCAATAAAGAAAATGTCTCCTTTCACACTGATTGCTGAGGCATGAATATTCATTATTTTGCTAGCCAGACACAGCTTTTTATGGGCTTGGGGTTTGATAATTTCATTTTAGGTAAAATTAAATGTCCTTTTCCTAATTTTCATCTAATTCTTCGTCTCCTTTAGGGAAAACTCACAAGTTTAATAACAAAGAAGATTAAAAAAACACATGCAAAGCAGATTAAGCAATTATTTCAAGCTGCACTCTGAAGACCAGATTTCCCCCTCCCCCTTCTATTATATAAAGTACATGTTCCTCTGCTTTACAGGCCTGCAGAGCTCCCCAGGCTCATAGTAATCAAGAGATTAATAAAGGAATCACTTTTTCCTTTGGGATGGCAAGGGACATTTATTTCCCCATTAAGGGAGTACAGTTGAAAATGCTATTTATCTGCTATCCAAAACTTCTAAATGCCAACTGGCTCTCAGCAAAGCCTCCAAGTTTAGGTGAGCTGTGCTGCAACTCCAGCTGGTACCTGACCACTACATTCAGATGTAAACCAAAGAAAAGGGCTGAGATTTTAGTTGTTGGAAAGACTCTTTCAGTCAAGACAGACTGTTTTCTGGCAGTTCTTCCTGGCAGTTTGTTGGGATTTTTCACTACAGACCCTGCATCTTCAGAGTTGTTTCTAGGAGATTCACCACACTGTTCTGAACCTTCCTTCCAGCTTCAACCAAAGTCTTTTTTTCCTCTTAACAGGGATAAAACCTTTCCTTAAAAACAGTTTGTGTCTTCAAAATTCCAGTAGCAGTTCTATAGTCAGTACACTGGCAAATAGCTCTACTCTGACTCCCACCTTTCTAAGGCAGGACTACACGAAGAGCAGCCTCACTGAACACCAGGCAGGATTATGCAACTACAACGAGCAATATTCAAAGCTCCCTTTGTACATCTCAGAAAAAGAACTGCAATTTTCCACACCGATTACTGTTACATCACAGTAAAAACAGGTAAAATACTTATTCTGTGGAATGCTCGTGATATTCAATACTGTGTTTCTTCTGCTGACAGCAAGCAGAAACAAGGCAATGCAGGGATGAGGCGGATTATCAGCTGTTAGTTTACTCCTTTACTGGATATAGGATCATTTACTACACTAAAATGGTCTTAGAATACCTTCAACTGTGAGCCTGCTGAGAGACAAATTCAGTTAAATGAAGGTTTTTATATGACAAAGATTCCAAAACATTGATCTACTACGACAGGTTCAATTTTCTTCCTGTCTAAGAGCAAAAGACACCAAATCTTCAAACTCAACACAAGGCATCTCCTTCTAGAATCACAGATTTTGAACAGCAACAACAAGAAGAAAAAATATTTTCAGACTTCAGGGCAATTATCTTTCACCATCTGTTGTTCTGGGACAGCAAGGTTCTGCACCTCCTAGGAAGCCCATAGTACCACGCTGCACAAACCTGGCTTCCCTTAGAGAAAGGCAGAAGACACTTTTGATATAGCACCAATTACAAACCTCAAAAGAAGTTTGTAAGGTCTACGAAAAGGAATAAAATGGCAGAAGTGTAAAGAAAATTTTAGATACCTGCAGTCAACTCAGAGAAGTCTAAATGGGGATCTACTTGAGTTCACCTGACATTCTGACAAGAAGCTTTATGAGGCCTCCTGCTTTCACAGGCTGAGGGGCAAACCTTACCATGTACTCAGGTGCCATCCTCCTACTGGATCCACATAACCGGGCACGATACCTTTATGGATTCAAATGCAGGATTAGGTCACCACAACTTCCACGAACAAAGAGATGAAAGTTGGCAGAACAAGGCTTTGTGTACCCTGAGGAGCTGCAGCAAGCTGTAGAGAGGAGTTCATACCTAACAGCCCATCCTGAAACAGAATCTGAAGAACTAGACTTCAACATACCTTTTTCATTTCATTTTCTAGGTTTTCTTCCTCTTGACCTTCAGAGAGTCGCCTCCTCAATTCTGCTATTTCCCGTTCCACATTTTCTCGGTATTGATTCCACTGAGCTCGCTCTTGTTCCAATCTGTGATGATACTGGAGCTCATAGTCACGAACAGTCTCTATAAAACAGCATTTCCAAAACTTATTTTCAATGTAAGTTAAAAACCAGAGCTTTAGGATCTTCATCTCCAACCAGCCAATGAGTTATCACAATCAACAGGACAACAACGAACTCTCCCTTCCTCTCTCCTCCTTTTGAGTCCTGCCCCAAACCCCAGTTACATGAGCAGAAGATCCAGAGGAACTGTGTCTCACCTTGTACCACCACTAAAGCACAAACAAGTCCCCAAAACTGTGTAACTCCTGATTTCAAAATAAAGTCCATGTCTAAGATCCTATTTAGCAGCCCATTTTGTACCTTCAAGCACATCATCTGAACAAACTACCAAGGCCCAAAATGCAAAGGAACTAGAACTTCTCACAGAGCTTTCCTTTCCCTACTGTCAGTATCACCCCTTCAGGCAAGGAGCTGTCTTTGTTTACACATGGAAAGCAGCTGGCACAACTGAGCCTTGAGCTAGGTTCACGTATTTATATATGTCACAAACAAAGAGACATTTGTGTATTCAATGTGCATGAAGATTTGTCTTTTCTGGGGGTAAAGGATAATGCGGTGATGGAAAAACTGCTGGCTGTAGGCTCATGATACTGCAATCCTGATTGTGAACCTTTCAGGAAACAGTTATGGCAACAGTTTGTCCCCAGTTTACATCCTGCATTTTGTTCCTTGCACATAGATTGTCTTGGAAATGTCAACAGCTCTGCAACACACAAACACAGCAGAGAATAGCTCAGAACTATCCAGAAAAAAAAAAACAAAAACCAAAAACCCAAGACTGATCCAGAGCAACATGTTCAGTCACCAGCCTGAGGACAAGTCCATGTACTGGGGGGACACTCACTGCCTGAGAGCAGAGCTGTGTTTACACAGGGGAGAAGAGAACCATGCTGTGGGCCTAAAGCTGTTTTCAGACCTGCCAGGCCCCATGCATTACACTTGATCTCCATGGAATGATGAAGTGTCACATTCATAGTCCCTTACAAATGCTTTGCATTTTTGCAAAGTTCTCATATGGGAGTTCTCACTGCCGTGATTCCTTCTAAATTCTGTCCCATGCTAAGGAACAAGAACCACCGTGCTGCTCACATACTTGGGAACTACACTTCACCCCTCGCTTCTGCGGCCCTGTTTTGCTGAGCCACGGAGAGCAGCTATCCATGCCCAAATCACCAGGGGCGTACTGAGGGGGTGTCTGATCTCAGCAGAAGCAGCTTGTCTGGTTGTTACCTTTCATAATAGCTTGTAGTGAAGCTACTTCTTCTTGCCACTGTCTCTTCACCTCATCGATAGCTTCCTGCTTTGTATTCTCAGACACTGTGGCTATAGCTTTGATGTTCTCCATTTCAGCGTGAGCTTCCATCAGCTGGGTCCGCAACTGGCCCAGGTCATCTTGGGCTGCTTGCAGCACTGCATTCTGGCGTTTGAGGTCCTCTGAAAAGTAGGATTATTTAAAATAAAATAGATAAATAAAATAAATTCAATCTGGAGAGTATTCCTAGTTCCCATAAGTACAGAGAACAGCGCTCTAACAAGGGTGGTGGTGAAGGAACCACCTGCATCTACCCACAACAACTGAACAAATAAATGTCAGCAGGTATCTTTAGGGAACATTATTCCTGAAGCTGCCTTTTGTTAAAAAAGTACCTTCTCATGGATGCAGCCACAAAGCAGCCACTGCAGATAGAACCTGTGAATCAATATACCCGATGGAAGTGAACTCTGCTCATAATTAGCTCATTATTATTTAACTCATTTGGGTAATGAAGCTGGAAAAGGTAAGATCCACAAGCAGGAAGCCAGTTCCTCCCTCATTAGTGACACCAACTTGATCCTGAAATTGGATAGAACACTCTGTACTTCTTGAACAGAAGCACTCAGTGAACACCATGCAGAGCTGCATTTGCCCTTTGCTGTGGCTGAATCTGAGCTTCTACTTAAAAAAAAAAAAAAAAA
>VWZY01010908.1:73677-91208 GCA_013399075.1 Chloroceryle aenea
AAAAAGAAAAGAAAAAAAAAAGGCTACATTTAATGGAACATCCACTACTCTAATTGTCACACCTCTAAATGGCAATTAAACTGATTTCATATTATCCTCCTGAGTTTTCAGTTTTCAGTTCTTCTGAAGCAAGAAGATATATATTATCCAACTAATTCCAAAAGCACTAGCACAGAATTTTGTTTTATGCCCACACTGCCTATTTCAGTGGCAATCACTTTCAGCAGAAGCCTCTGGCCAGTGTGCAACACACCTCAAGCCACCCCCCTGCACTCCCCTCAATACCAAAAAGCTTCATCAACCCCCAGATGCAGAATATGGAACCCAGAGCTGAGAGGGTACTCAAAAGAGCATTAATCCCCCTGTAAAAATCAAAATAAAGATAAAACAAACGAGGTCCTGTAGCATTTATATTACTTAAGTTTTCATACAACAGGATTAAGGATGGGCTGTACATGTAGGGGAGGGTCTTGGAGAATGGGGAAGGAAAAAAGCTTTTGGGGAGAAAGGAAAAAAAAATAAACAGGCAATTGCTTTTATATTCTCCTCTGGCATCTCTTCAGTACATGTGAAAGTTGAAAATGCTTTTTTCCCCTCGTCACAATTTATTTTTATTTTCTATTTTTTGACTGTCCTTACAAGGGAGAATTATTGCTGATCTCATCAGCAGTGTCTTGTATCTTAAATTTCCTTTCATCCGGCTGCTAGGAACACAAAGAAATAGGCCTTCATACGATCTGATCTTCATTATGCCTGTTGTATTTCTGCTCTCATAAGCTTATACAAGCAGCTGCAGTCTTAATGCATTAGTTTTTGGCTCTGCTTTCCTATGTTAAGGACAGGAAAATCATCAGGATTAGAAATAAATCAATTTGGCTCTCAGAACACCAGCCATCTCTGCTCTCCAATTCTTCATCAGATATTTGATCTCATATGGTTTGAATTTTCCTATAAAGCTCGTTAGTGAAATCGATGCCCTTGGCTGTATTAAAACTTTTATAATGTTTGTCTGCTTACATTCTACCTCGGATGGAAATTTAAGACAAATTAATACTACATAAAAAAAGCTAAGCACAAAGTAGAGGCAGCTCAGCAGCCGCACTGTGGCTCTCCACTTCCCAGCTCAGCTGTTCTGAGGCAACAAGCACATCACAACTCCAGAAAGTTAGCCTTTAAAACTCACTGGTGGTGTTTCTGTGCGGACACATCAAGTTGCTCTGCTGACTCCTAGCCACGCAGGCAAAGCTTCACATTTAATTCTGAAAATTCAGCCTAGGAAGCTGAATACCCACCTACTGGATTTTACTCTCTGCTTGTCTCATGTTCTTATTATAGCTGTTTAAAAGGCTCCTGTCACTTCTCTGTTTTGGCAAATCAGACACAACAATGGCTTACCCCACTAACCATGCTGGATATGCAGTTGACTATCCCCCTGAAATCCTCATTTTCCTTAATAAAAACCAACCAACCAACCATGATGCACATGGGCAGTTGGCATTACAAAGGTCATTCCTCAGACAGTGATTATTCGAATAAGCTTTAGAATCATTCTGAGAACTCACCTTCCTTAGCCAAGTACAACTCCTTAAATTTCGCTCTCTTTTGATTAAATTCTTGCTCGAGTTGCTGCTTTGTGCGCAGAAATTCTGCATTGACCTTTTCCAATTCTGCTACCCGTTGTAGAAGAGCAACTAAAATTAAAAGAAGATAAGATTTGTGTGACTATCAGTCCAGGCATCACAGTTTGCAAATCTGAGGTCTGGGGCTTCTTTCTAAAATATCTTGACTCATTAGCTCAGCTGTTGCCCCATGATACATCAGGACAACTAGACAGGGACCTTTAAGCAACAAAGAAAGTTAAGTTTCATTAGATTGTGGCATGAAATTGTAATTGGACATCTTCACAGCACAAGAAATACACACGGCAGTGAATTCAGTAGAAAACTCAATCAATCTCCCAAAGAAAATCATCATTTTCTATGTACAGTGATGAAATGGAAAAAACTAAACCAAAACAACAGCACTGTATTTATTTCTACTGGAGCTTCTTTCCAAAACACTGGGAATTCAGGCACAAGTCATGGGAACAGCATGTGAAGGCTGAGCAAAAAGGACCAAGCTCTCAAAGGCCGAGGTCAAAGAAAACAAAGTGACAGCTGCTGGGCCAACAACTACGGAAGAAAAGGCACAGAAAACCCCATCAGCTACAAATTAGATGCCATTATCTCTCCTGTCTTCAGCTCTGCACATTCACCAAAAGAAGGTGAACCGGCCCACACTCCGAGGAGTTTGCCAGAGGATGACCAATCGATGGAGAAATAACTCCTCGGCTGATCCAGATCTCCTCTTTGCCAGCCCACAGAAGTCCTCGAGGGTGCAGACACACCACACTGTTCTCCAGTACGTACCACACCAGCAGTTTGTCTGGTGGTAACACAAAAGAGGGAATAGTAGAAAGTCCACAAAGCAGCTGAAGATTGTTACAGCGTGGTTATTACTGAAACACACACTGTATGATACTATGAAGAGCCCACACAACCAGCAACCCTGTGATATTAATCTTCCTGCTCAAAATTAACTTCTTTGCATCTCAAGAGGGCTGGCTTAGGTGCCAGGGTTTCCTACAGCACACCTCAGAAATCAAATATGGAACAGAAAGAAAAGACAGATGAGCTAGAATAAAATCCATCTCCCCGCTGCAACGCACTGGGCAAATAATGTTCCTCTCTGCAATTCTCTACCTGTTCTGCAAAGGCATTTTATGGACATGTTCCAACTCTGTCACGCAAAGCTGAATCACCTCTTTTTGCTTATAGCCTTTCTATAAAATATTGATCCATCAGAAGTGTTTTCATATTACACCCAACACGCTTCCCACCAAAATCACGTAGTGAAAGCATTGTACGAAGGCTACACGACTTCAGCATCAACCATTCGAGACTTAAAACCAGCTGGGATCAGCTCTGGAGCTCATGCTGTTAAAACACTGGACGGACAACGCCACTGAGATTGGGTGAGTTGAATTTATTTTGAATACCAGCTGACTCAGAGTAAGAACAAAAAGGACCTTTTAAGAGCACAGGTATGTTTTACTGCTTGCTGGGTATGAGGGTTACAAAACACAGCCCTCACTGTCTGTGAAGGAAGCTGTAGCAAGGACAATGCACTGAGAGCAAAGTTTTGAATGAGCTGGGAAAGCGCCTGAATCAGAACCAGACAAGGAACAGAACCATGGAGCCAGGCCTGGGTAGCAAAAACAATACCCAGGGCTAAAGAGTTGCCTTTGATCCGAGATCCTCCAAAGGGAAAGGGTTTGCCCATGTTTCCACTCCTGGCTGATTTCGGCCAGGGTGATGCTGCCAGCGGAGCCGCTTCCCGCAGCCCGGGGCAGAGCGGGCGCTGGCCTGGCCAGAGCCCCACGCAGCTTCACACCTCTGAGGAACGAAGAGCCACTCTTGGCTACGAGGAGGTGGTTTTGATTTCCCAGTTTCAGCTCTTGAAAGGACACTATTCGGGGCACTAAAGCCTAAGTGAGCTGTGTGCCCTGGTTAGGAGCAGGTCACTACACCCTGCTGGTCCATGCACACAACAAAACAAAACCAAGAGCAGGCTGGATGTCACTCACCTCACAAATACTATTTGGAAGACTATACAAAAAATTGTTTCATTCTGCATTTACCAATTCTGAAAGTTACCAAATCAACTGCAGGTATCAGTCACACTCCCCCCAGAAGAGACTCCAGCACTCCTCATTTACTTGTTTCCCTTCCCATCTTTCTTCTGCAGAGCGCCAGCAACAGCTTTGCTACTGCTCCCATCAGAAAGCTGTTGTGCAAAGCAACCGAGCTGTATTTCTTCTGAAGGTGAGAGTTGCTTCTGCTGAGGATGGAAGGACCAGGGGACAGACACCACAAGAGCAGAAAGTTCAGCTGCTTTCATCAGGGGGAACAACAGATTCATTCTTTTTCAATCCGCCTGCCCAAGCAGAACAAGCGGCGGCAGAGTCACTGGGCAGGACGAGCAATTTCAATATTTACATTTTTACAGTATTGCCCCGCTCTGCAACCTGGCAGTTATGTGTAAAAAATAATAAGTAAATAAGTAACCCCCCACCACCACAACAGAGCTCTGGCAGCTGGCAGGACCAGCTGTTAGGTATTCAAAAAGCTGAGCAGTTTAAGATCTCAACTGCAGGTCATGAATCTCTGGCTGTGCATTAGCATCATCCTTTCTATCCAGATACCAAGTCTAAAATGCTTTAACCACCCGAGCTGTGTATACAGCTTGGGACAGACCTCAGCACAGCCACACTGCCACGATGCAAGGCACTTAAACCTGAGGACAGTAAGCTGTGTAATAAATATATCACCCCTCTAAAATGCACATCCACAGAAAATAAACGCAAAGGAAGGGTTAATTTCTAAGACCTGACAACTACCTCCATGCCACTCAGTGATTAAGTTTACTAAAAACCCATTTTCTTCCCCAGGGGTATGATTTGTACAGCCATCCGGACGCTCCACATCCCAGAGTGAAGCGTAAGCCCAAATCCCAACTGCCAGAGGCAGGTGACCGTGGGCTCCATGACACAGACTGAAGTCCACCTGGAAACGTGCTGAAGTCAACAGCAGGAAAGGGACTGATCCCTAGATTTCCAAATTAGGCCTGTCTCATTTCTAGCTTACTTCTGGCTCTGAATTTAGGTCCAACTCACCCCAGGTTTGTAACAGAGCTGAAAAGAAAACTTTTTATTTGCCATCGTCGACCATCAGCTTGAGGAAGGTCCCCAAACCAGAGCTGACACTGCAGCGAGGGGACTGGTTCACCTGCCAGGCGCTGTCCCTCCGCTCCTGTTTCCAGGCACGGAACACAGCCACCAATGTTTAACCAGAGCAGTGAGGTGCAGAGCAAACAAACCCGCGGGATGGACACTCCTGGGGGAGCTGCGCTCGACTGAAACCGGATCTTGTGCTACACCCGAGCTGAGAGCAGGCACAGAACGTGCTGTGTTCCGCAAGGGCACTGCTGGGGAAGACCTAACTCCCCAGTTAGGGTACAAACAAAAACCCTACAGACCCGATTTCTTAACTCCCGAGAGAGCACAGGGAAGAATTTAAATTAAAATTGATGTGGCAAACTGAAAAGCAAACACACAAACAACAAGTCCCTTTGGCTAATAATTTATTAGCTGTAAATAGCACCTTTTTTCCCCAGAGCATTAGTAAAAATAGGCTACCAGTGACACAGAGAGACCAGTTTAATTACTGTAATTACCCAGACAGTTGAGGTCAGACGCAGGGATGCCCCCCTCCCCAGCCAGTACTGCAGCCCAGTACAGTGTGTGCTATCCCATGGCTTAACCAGGTAGAGCGACTCAAAAGAAGGGCAGCAAAATTCATTTCAGAGTGGAGTCATTAATTTACAGAACCATGAAACTGTGGGAGGACACAAAGAGAAACTCCAGCAGAAAAAAATGCAGCTTTCTCTGAATCCACAACTCTGCAAAATTTCAACTCCAGGACAAGCCAGGAAGAGAGAGATGTTTCTTACTGAGCAGTCCCTTCAACGCTGCTGCACAGATCAGCTCCCAAAAGGGATTAAATTTTATGTATGACAAAGTTTCCAGTTACAAAACACGTAGTGACGATTCCAGAACTAAGACAGACAAAGCTGATTATCGATAGGACTATTTTTGAGCCCTGGGTCTATTTATAAAATTAATGCCACAAAGCTTTCTACTCGATATTTAAAGCATCAAACGTGACATCAAGAGTTCAGTCCCACATCGCTGAAATCTGAAAAGCACATCAGAAAAAAAACAACCTATGCATACAATTTGCTTTTTGGAGAAACAATAAATAATAATAATTTAAAAATAATTTTAAAAAATCACTTCTGTCATACTTCAGTCATTCTTCTGTCATTTTGTATCTTTCTTGTCTTTGGCCCTCAAGAAAACTATGGAAAAAATATGAACAAATAAGAATATGTGGCTGCCCAGTTTTGTTCATGCTCATTTCCTAAGGGTACTCATTTTCAGCCATCATGACATCATAGTGGAGCCACAATTATTTTACTCTATAAATTTTTAATCTGAGACTCTGCCACCAGAACACGTATTTAGATTGTAAGAAGCTGTGCTTTGCTTTCTTCAGACAGGATTTGATTTAAAAAAGAGGAAAGAAAAAACAAACAACAAAACCAAAGCAAACAAAACCAAACAACCCCCCCCAACCCCCCCTTTTAAAGTCGAGTTCTTCAGTAAGAGGCCCCAGAAGTGAAGGAATAGATGATGGCTCTCTCTGTAAGCACGCTGAACAGAAACCATTCCTGACTTAGGAAATGCAGGTTGCCTTATTTTGCAGGAAGAAAATTTGCTCTTCCACACAGATATTCAGCAACAGCAGACAAAACCGAAGTTAAAGAAGGGAAAAAAAAAAATTCCTTGCTTTCCCAAAGTAGTGTTTGGAAGCATCAAGCATTTTATTTCCCCAGAGAACTGGCTAAAGCTTATCGGTCAGCACACGCTGCTGTGGCTGGATTTGAGGACAGAGAATTACACCAGACTTTTCACTTGTCACCTTTGTTTTCAGAGTGGCAACAAAGCCCTCTGGATTTGTCATATCTCTCCTTTCCAGGGCGCTTCACTGCATGCCATGATGATAATTCAGCTACAGAAAGAAAAAAAAAAAATAACTAAACTTTAGAAAGGGATGCTGCCCTGCAGCTGTGCCACGGCAGCTGTGCCACGGCAGACGTGCCGTTGCTCGCCAGCGTTGCCACCAGCCAGCAGTTCTGCAGAAGTAACTCTCCAGCAGTTCCCCATTTTGGGCAGCGTGGCTTTCAGGGGCATTCTTGCACTCTTCCAACAACTGCCAGTTCATTGGACTGTTGGAGGTTGTTTGACATCCGCAGTCTGTGCTCTGTTGACTAAACCTTCACAGGCAAACAATCCAGTGCAAGTTTAATGGTACATCCATCAAAACTGGGGGCTGCTGAGGAATACAGACGCCCCTTATGATGCAGAGCAAAGCCTTGCTGCATCCCATCTGTCACGATATATTGTTATTTATTGCAGAAAATCAGTAATTGCAGGGTCAAAACCTTGAACTGGGCACTACAGGTTACAGACATCTAGCCACATTATAAATATTATCTTCACATCAAGGGGAAGTTTGTAATATACTAGTATATTACAAAGTCTGAAAGGAATACTATTTTTTCATTGAAGTTGAATGACTGAAACACACCTTTCCACCCACCCTGTGGTCCCAGCAGTGCCTATTCCTGCTCTTTATTTCCCTTTAAACATCACACAACATGCTACATGAAGGATCTTGGAAAACAAGAAAAATCCACCACTGAATTAAAATAATTAAAATCAAGAGAAATGGACATTTGAATAAATGGGGAGATTCTCTTCTATAATACAATCAAGAAAAGAACAAAACCAAAGGTCCTTTAAATGGCTCCATTAATCCTGCACCAAGTGAGTGTGACCTGACACTGTAAAACTCGCGTGGCTGTTCAGATGACCATCTTCATGGCACTTTACATGAGCTGCTCACATTTCACAGGTGGATCTTCTCTGAAGACCTCACTCTTGCTTCCACCACCCGGGGCAGCTGCTGTTCACTGAAGCCTTGATCCAGAGCAGCACCAAAGCCACATCTGGTGCCGCTGGTTTAAAGCCATGCAGGAGCATACAGCAGGTGAGGGGACACCAGAGCATTTCCAGGCTCGGGGCAAACACCAATAACCAAAAAATGTCACTTACATTAAACAATGTATTGTCTTGTGTACTACTGATGTGCAACCATTTTTACTGAACTCTTCCCCAAAGTATTTTTATACACCAAACATCTTTATGCATAATTACAGGGAAAAAGTCAACATAGTTGCTCCTTCCCCATTTTTTCCACTTCCCACTTTTTCTCCCTTTTCAAGGCGCTCACGATGCATTAACTACTTCATTGCTCTGTCCCTGCCTCCCTCCCTTGGGTTCTTTCTTTGACACAAAACCAGGCAGTTGCAGTTTTGGGGTCCTAATCTCCATCCCCGACACTCCACTGGCGCTCAGTAAAGAGGAACCACCCCAGACTTCCTCCCACTCCTCCTGAGCCCACTCGCTGCGATGAGTGATGCTCCTCACCTCGTTCTACATACAGTCATTCTGACCCCAGAGAACTAACTCTAGTTTTGCATTTTCACTTAGTTAAACATTATTTTGATCTGACTGCAGCGGAACAGCGTTCACTGACATCAGGTACCACAGGAATGCAGGTAATCACACCGCTCCGTGGGCCTGAATTTTTCCCCAGCAATTTATCTTTCAGTTGCTAAAAGCACCATTTCTTCCCGAGGACAGTCCCGTGTCTCCATTAGCATAGTCTGGCTTTACCTACAGCCCCTCACACAGGAACAGGTTCTTTCCTTCACTGTTTAACTGCCATTTCCATCAGACCTCCCAGGTTCACGCACACACTTCACTTTTCCGGGGATGTTTCAACTTGAATGTGTGAGGAGAGTTGTCATCATTTGTTTTTACTCTAATGTATTTCTGTTTTGGCAGGTGGAGAGGACAATCCCTCAGAAAATTTCAGAACACCACTGGGTTTTAGCACTTTTTCAAGAAAATCAACCAGGCTTTGTGCCTCATCAGTTTGGCACTAACTTAAATAGGACTGCAGTGGATGAATGGCTGTGTGGAGAAGTCAACCAGACATCACAGGAGATGGGATCCTGTGGAAAACATTTTGGCTGCATCCCAATGGCTGAGACCATCAGAGAATCTTTGCAGAAGCACCTTGGTGGTAGAGCCTGAACATGTATCAGTGTATTTCAAAAGTCTATGGCAAGCTACAGTTTGCTGAACACAGACACTTTGAATTCATTTAGAGTGACACAAAATGGAGAGAACCAAGCTAACAACCTCGTCACAATCACCAGCATTTCCCCTGCTCTCTCAGGGCTTGCACCTTATTCCCCTTGCTTTAACACCCTCATTTTTAGAGCCACTGTTCATAAGAGGATCAATTTTTAAAAATGACTGCAAGAAAAAAAGCTCAATGACTTCCTGGGTTTATGAAGGGTTTGTTTACTCTACAGGCTGTGTACACTTACCCAAACCTGTCACTGCTGGAGCAAACAAGAGCATGGTGATGGCAGCACAGGACTCAGCAAAGGCTGAGCAGCCGACTATTCGGGGGTGCATAAAGAAGAGTGAGGCCAGCAGGTAGAGGGAGTTCTCTTCCCCCTCTGTTCTGCTCTTGGGAGACCACATCTGGAGTATTGTGCCCAGTTCTGGTCTCCTCAGATCAAGAGGGACAGGGAAATACTAGGGAGAAGCCAGTGGAGGCTATGAAGATGATGAAGGGACTGGAAAAATCTCTTATAAAGAAAGGCTGAGAGCCCTGGGGCTGTTCAGCCTGGAGAAGAGCAGCCTGAGAGGGGATCTGATTGATGTTTACAAATACAGGAAGGGTGGGTGCCAAGTAGAAGGGGCCAGGCTCCTTTCAGTGGTGCCCTTGGATAAGATGAGGGGCAATGGGCACAGACTGGAACACAAGAAGTTCCACTTCAACATGAGGAGAAACTTCTTCCCTGTGAGGGTGACAGAGCCTGGCCCAGGCTGCCCAGAGAGGTTGTGGAGTCTCCTGCTCTGGAGACTTTCCAGCCCCCCCTGGCTCTGTTCCTGTGTGGGCTGCCCTGGGTGACCCTGCTCTGGCAGGGGGGTTGGACTCCATCTCCAGAGGTCCCTTCCAACCCCTACCATCCTAGGATTGCACTGGTCAGAGGTTTCCAACAGGGTTCACAGCTCGTGCCGAGTGCCATCGCTGCTACGATTACACCACTACCAGCTCAAAGCTGGCCTAGGTGGATCTACATACCCTGCAGTCACAACCTGCCTTGATCCCCTTGGCAAAGCTTTTTGAGCAGTTAATACAGCTAAGCTTAAACAACGCACGTGGCAAGCACGTCAGCATCCACAGACACTTTCACCACTCCTGTCATTTCGTCAGGCCGGCCTAACTTCTTTAGCTGGCAAGGCAAACATTCAACACCGGCTGTTTTAAGCAGACACACGAACAGGCTCCTTCAGCCTGCACCAAGACCTCCAGCAGAGCCACCTATTCCTCTCCCACAGTATTTTAAAGCAAGTTCCCCCAAAATGTCAAGTCATTTATTGCTGACCAGAGCAGCACTGCAGAGATGACAAAGTGTTGGTCTTTCCCCAGGAACGCTTCGGCCGAGCTTTCCCACACCACATCTCATCACGTGTATGATGTAACCACACAATCCAGAGCAGGATTAAACTCCTTCACGCAGCAACTGCACTTGACAGTGAAGGTTTCTGCATATCTTGCCTCCCAAGAAAAACAAAATTTATATTGAGGCTATTTTGTCTGGTGTAGTAAACCATCAGGTGTCTGCTCTTCTGGACAAGTAAGAGTATTTCAGACTGACAGATGTTTAGGGAGAGATCTGGACGTGCACTCCACCGTACGGGAGACCACTTACACCATTCATCACTGCAAACACCACTAGCAGAAATGTTTTCTTAGGATGTAAACATTTGCTAAACTCAGGCGACAAACTCAGTACGGATTTTCTCTCAAGGCAATTTAATTGCTGACTCATTTTCAGTGGAAGGGCAAAAAAAAAAATCCCCTTGACTCTTTATGTTTATCACTTCACCTACAGATTTATTAAAGGCCATCCTCGTTTGGGGAAAAAAGGGAATAGATTATGACTCATCTCTCAAGAAAAAAAACCAACCACCAACCAACCCTACTGCATTGTTCTCTTTGATGAAGTCATTTAATATATAAAGCAAACCCATTCCATTAATTCAAAAATTCCCCCAGACAGCACTAGGCTGAGATCTCCTGCTGGCTTGCCAGTTGTTCTAAGGACAACAACTGAAGTGTAGCTTTGAAGCATTCAGGCTACAGCCCACCCCAAATACTCTGCTTCCCAATTTCTAAGCAGAAATAACAAACTAATGATGACCTAACACACTTAAAAAATTCAATCCTAATGATGACCTAACACACTTAAAAAATTCAGTGGAAGGTAACAAGAGTGACGTATTCATTTGAGGGATAAGCACAGAGCTGGACCGAGAAAATGATGCAGAGAAAAGCCAAAAGAAGTCACTGTTTGTGCACTGATACAGGCAATGGCTTCTCTAGTTTACCATCACTGCAGGCCTGAGGAGGCTGCAGTTTAAAGCAAATCAGCAGCCTTGTGGACATTTTCCAAAGCTGACATAACACCCAAACTCATTTCCACGGGTGCAGCTCCCAGGCAGCAGCACTACAGCACTTTTCCAAGTACTAGAGAAGCTCCAGAAATAACAGTGATTCAAGTCAGGAGTTGGGGACATGAACAAGCACCACAGAAAGGGAGCTAACCCCCAACTTCTTCCCCTCTGTGGTTCCCTGTCCTTTCCCACGTGACTTGCCCACCCAGGCTGGCAGACAGAGAATAAACTGGGAAAGGGAACGAGAGAAGACTTACTTTCAAGGCATAGTAATTTCAAAGAGTTAGTTGTCAGACAAGCTGGTTCCAGCATGAAAACATGGTGCCTTAGAGGAACCCCTTAAAGGATATCAATCTTAGTAAACAGCCCGGAAAATATTTTTGCCAGATGTATTTATGGAGATGCTGTGGTGCTAAATACAGTACAACAAATAATAAAAGGTGATTGACATTTTTATTTGATAAGGAGCAGGATACAGTTCCCAGCATTTGGAGCAAGCTTTCTACCACAGTGTTTCCCTGAGAACAAGAGCTAGTACTCCCCTAAGCCTCTGCCATCTATTTCTTGACAGGAAATACTGCCATCATTCTATATATTCAGATTTTTTGCTACCACTTGCCAACTAAATGAATTCCTGGACAGTTAGAAAGGAATAAAATCCTCCTCCAGCATGAAATTCTCAATAAATGTTCAATATGCCAGGGGCATAAGCGATATAAATCGAGAAGACTTCACTAAGCCTGCAGTTACCACCACATTAAATCAACTTAATTACTGATGGTCACTTGCTAGGGTAACTCAGCACTCCCACCCCTTCTGACCACACGTGCACTTTATCCCCCCACGCTACAAGAGCCTCTGAGGCTGTACAGTGAGGGGATCGGGGAAGCCATGCAGCAAAAGGCTGGGGGTGGGGTGAGAGGAGAGTGAGTCAAACCAGTTTTCAGCCAAATAATCAGGTCCCTGATCACACTTATCACTTAGCTGAGCATACACCAGAACTGGCACGAACATGACAGAGGATGTAGCCTGGTTTAAACTGTTAACAACAACAAAAAGGTCTGAACTACGCTCTTGGCCACTCATGTTAGTGCTGTGTGGTCTCACCCCTTCCAGCTCATCAGGTCTCTCATTATATCAAACTCTGTAGTCCAGCAGTGAGTAGTTCTCACCAGGGTGACTGAGCTGACCTGGCCCAGTGATGGGTCTGACACGCAGAGCTGGCACAAAGGAGGTGATGAGAACGGGGAGAAGAGAAGGGTCACTCCTTTCAGCACCAGCAACCTCCCAGCCTGGCCGAGCTGTAACTTGAACCTACACCCCATGGGCACAGCCTGACAATCGGTCCTCATCTCAGCACAGGCTGCTCACCAAAAGGAATAGCCCTTCCTTCTGTCCTGAGCTCTCCCTTGTGGCAACAGAGATCAGTGTAGTCATGCAGCACAAGTTACTTTTTAAGACTCGATGGCTGTGGTTCCTAAGTGATAAACACCCTTCCTCAAATCCCCACTTCCATCCAGACTCTCCAGGGAGAGCTTACAAACTTAACTGGTGTCAGAAACAGAGTCCAAAGCTCAGATTTCCCACCAGTGTTTGTATAACCACGGGATCTGAACAAAGGCAGCTGAAAGGGCGGCTCCAGGGTAGATGTGTGGACAGGTACAAAACCTAGAGCTGCAGAGAAAGATATATGAGAAATCATTTCTATTCCAGAATAAGCTCAGGTTGACTCTCACTTGAACACAAATAGGCTGGTACAAAACTGCAGTTAGATGAGACTGTAACGTGCCACTGCAACCCTTCCTGATGTATCTCAGCTCAAGGTAAGCCCCAGATGGATGTAACCTTTCTAACACCAGCAGCTCCTACACCAGTTAGAGATTTCTCATCTTCGTCTCCAGTTTCATCTAAAGCTCAAGAAGCTGTGAGGACCAGACAGACAGCTCTAATGTGTCACAGACAGAAGCACCACGCAAGCACAGAAGCCTGAGTTTGGCTAATTGCTTTCCCATTAATTTAGCACACATCTTTAGATACAGCACAAGGAAGAGGATATAAACAGACACCGGGAGCTGACAGTTAAGAAAACCCTACTTGGAATCAATCTTTAAAAGAAAATTGAAAAGCTGCAGCATATGACATAAAGATGCCAGCTGGTCAGATGACTGAAACTAATAGAGCCAAATTTATGCTTCATATTTCACCAGAATAAACCAAGAAACAGCACAGCTAAATTGTATCACAGGGATTTTGGCAGAGACTGCTGTTAATGCAAGATGAATGTTCCAATTCCTGGGTCTGAAGTCAATGAACTTCAGTGGGTCTTAGGACAGACAAAATTATCTTCAAGTGTACCAGAGGTGAAGCTTTTTAGCGGATGGTTAACATAATTATTGCTTCAGCAATAACTTGCAGCACTCAGATGTGGTTCTTCCCATCTAGATTAAGCCAGTGGCCCTGAAAATACAGATGCAAGGATTGTTTTGTACTCTGTGGGTGTATCCAAGTTACTGTTTGCAAGATACTGTTCTGTTCTTTATTTTTTGCTTTAAAGCAACCAACCATGGTGCCAGTCTAATCATTTTGCATAACACTGATGTGGCAGAGATTAAAATATAACATAAAAATCACTTCTGTTGGGGAGTATTTTAATGGGGGCCACTCATGCAGAAAGCTGACCTGACAAGGCACGGGTGTGGTGGGTAAAGTTATACATGGAAACACTTAGACTAAAAAAGGTGAGAGTGAGGTCTTTCATAATTTTCTTTAGTATATTTCTCGCTTTCCTTGTCATTTAAAAAGCAATTCAAGTCTTGATGCAAGTTAAAAATGGGCATGGATAAAAGACTGAATGAAAACCACACAGGCAACACCACTGGCATCAACACTGCTGGTTTGGTTTGATGCTTTTCTCTCACCTACAGGCCATTCCCTCTGCAGCCCCACACAGTTCACGCTTCTGTTGTCTTTCAGTTACTGATTCTGATTCACTTTGCCATGTAGAACTTCTACCTATTATTGCATTTTTGCTCAATAGTTTTACTAAAAAAAAACCAACAACCCACAAAAAAACCCAAAACCAGTTTTAGAAACCACAAAATGTAACAAGAAGATAAATATTAATAAAAAAATCCCACTCGAATTTTAATTTCTTCTCTCAGTGTGACTCACCACAGTAAGGCAAGGCTCTTCTGCTTATTAAGGTACTAAATCAGGCTGCCTTCTTTTTTTTTTTTAGATATCTTGGTTATTTTTCAGTTCTTAACACCACCAGACGCAGAAGACAAGACAGGGCCCTGAACTGCACACAGAACAAAATGAGCAAATCGCAGCAGTGCGCGTTTCCTGCCCTGTTATCAACTTTCAAACCTGCTCTAATAGCAAAAAAAGTTAGAACTCTTGTGGTTTTGTACCTTTCCAAGAGGTGTAAGTTATCTTCCAACAATTATTTTTTGCAATCTGTTAGGCACTTAACTGCTGTAGTTTACAAATAAAGATACCAAGGTATTAAAGAATCAGATGTCAGCAATTGCATGATAAATAGGCAACTGAAGCTCATCACCTCCCAAAAATTATAACCTGTTTAAAGAAAACACTCAGAACCTGAACATGTACAAGGCAGGGTTGAAAAGCAGAGGAGTACTCACTCTACACCAAGAGTAAAGCATGAGAAGATCTTCACTTCTTAGCAAGAGAAACTGGAGAGATCTTAAATAAAAATGCATTTTAAAACCAGCAAACAAGCTAGGACTCAACAAAGCTAGGGAGGGATGACGTTTGGACAAGCAAAGGCATTTTTCACAGAGGAAGATTGTACAACCATGTGCCTTTTCTCTAGAAGAAGAATAGAGGCTTGGAGGAAAGAGCGAGGGAGTGCCAACTGCAGAGCAAGCAGAAACCAGAGCGGCCAAAACATGGGCAAGGTACACGGGACACCCACAGACTGGAGGTTGCAAAAGGCCTCCAGTGAGGGGGAGAGCAATACTGAAAGATGATGAGGTGATGGCTGGGAAGGAGGACTGAGGAAACTGGAGGATTAGCTGAAGAGCGGTAGCTGCCCAAGACAAGGTCAAATGACTGTTTGGCCAGAGAGGAAGCATCTGTGACCAAAGGTCAAGCAAGGCCACGCTGCTGCCACTGAACTGCGTGGAGGCAGAAATGGCCAAGGGAGAGGGAAACAGATGTGAAGGGTGATTTGAGAGTTTTTACTTTCTTCTGTTGTATTTGGAGGAAACAGGCCAGGGAAGGCAAGTATAGGATGGTGACGGATGGAGGGAAGAAGCACAAGGCAGCTGGATGCCAGCAGGAGTCACGACTGAGAGAAGCAGACAGAAATGGAAAAATAAGCAAGTCAATAAAAATCAGCAATTCCTCATTATATGAGCAGTCAGTCAGGCTGCAGCTCTGCACTCTTAAGGTACTATGGGCACTGCTAATAGAGCAACAGGACAACCCAGAAGTGTCTCAAGCACCAGGTACATTTCGGCAAAGAGCTGAAGAGCAATGCTCTTCTTTCTGAAAGACATAGACATAAGCTGTGATGGAGAAGAGACCTTCTCTTTAGGAAGAAGTTCTTCACTCTGAGGGTGGTGGAGCCCTGGAACAGGTTATCCAGGGAGGTGGTTGAGGTCCCACCCCTGGAGACATTCAAGGTGGGGCTTGATGAGGCTCTCAGCACCCTCCTCTAGCTGAGGATGGCCCTGCTCTCAGCAGGGGGTTGGACCAGATGACCTCTGGAGGTCCCTTCCATCCTGGGGCATTCTACTATTAACTAAGGGTATGCTACTCACTTGTTCCTCCTCTGACATTTTACGTAGAGATATCAAATTATTTCCATTTTTCCAGAGATAATTCACCATCACACTTAACTGACAACACCATGACTAAAATTACACCACATTTACACTATTTATAGGCTAACTCGCAGAGACTTAGTACCATTAACTCAGACACCACTAAATCTGATACTAAAACCAACTCTGCAAGTAACCACTCAGAAGCACTAGACCTTTGGAGTGAAGGATGTCCCTCTTAAATACACACACACAGTGGCATTTATACCTAGTCATCTTTTTTTCCACCCCTGCTGTCAGAGACTGCTTAAGACTCTGTTTATCAGCATTACAGTTCTTATCTTGGAAGACTTCAGTCAGAGGAAAGCCATAACCTCAAGCTTTTGCTTTTTCTCTTCTAAATGACATACCTGTATTATAAAAAGTAATAAAATACCCCTAAGAAAACTTCACATCTTCAAAGTAGTTTTTAATAAACTGCCTGGAGTGAAAACCCAGGACTCTGCCATTCAAGCACCACACGTTATGAAGCTTCTGGGATTTGGTCCCCTCCCATTCCAAGAGACACTGTTTTGGTTTCGCTTCTTAAAGGTTTGAAAGCAAAATTCCTTCTTCCATCACTTCCAATGGAGCACACACAAACCGGATCCACAGTGGGGATATGCTCCACCCACAAAGCAAGGTGGAAAAATGGGAAAGCAGTGAAGCATCTTGAGGCATCAGGCCAGGAAGGGAAGAAAGCACTTACTAAGGCCATCTTCTCCTTGCTGGTGATGAAGAGGCCAAGGAGCAACACAGATGGGCAAAGAAGTTGTATGTTTCAGAGTTCAAAATGCGAGAGTCAGTCCACGTGTTCAAGTACATTCACTGCACCTTCCGGTGAGTCAACAGCTAATTAGCAAGAACAGGAGCAAAATTAAGAGAAAGATTTAGGAGTTGGTTTCTGCTGGAAAACAAACACCCTCAATGGGCCTATTTCCACTTGGGAGCAAAGTGACCTGCTGAGCAGATCAAAATTCTAAAGGTGGAAACTTGGATGTGCAAGGTGCCTGTTTTGCCTTTGAAGTCAAAGCTCAGATTTGTCCACTGAACAGACGCAGAAAACACACATCCTTAAAAAAAAAGAAGAATGTGTGACTGCTAGGGGTTTTTTTAATTAATAATATAGTTGTTTAATACTATTAGTAACTATTAAGTAATAATAAAACAAGGACTAAGCAAAACGAAAGTGAGGGAAGACATTTTTGAGGTCTTGGAAAGTACCAACGATTCTGAAGTCACTCTCAAGAGAAAAAGGGTTTAACATTTGACAGAACTGACCTTCAGTGCTCAAACCCAGTCCCTCATCAACCACACCTAGCTTCTGAGTAACAGCACTGTCTTCCAAATTCATGTAAAAATGAGACTCGCAAGCAAAAGAACCAGAAACCTGAAAGCATCTAAGGCTTAAGTTTCGTTACTTAATTTTCTGT
>VWZY01010908.1:98887-133777 GCA_013399075.1 Chloroceryle aenea
GAAAGCTGGGCAGGGACTTGTGAGGCTATTGGACAGTGGTATGACGGGAGGGAATGGATTAAAACTGGAGAGAGGTTGATTCAGGTCAGACATTAGGAAGACTTCCTTCACCATGAGAGTGATGAGACACTGGAACAGGTTGCCCAGAGGTGGGGGAAGCCCCATTGAAGTTTTTTAAGAGCAGGCTGGATGGGTCTCTGAGCACCCTGCTCTAGTGGGAGGTGTCCCTGCCCATGGCGGGGGGGTTGGAACGAGATGATCTTTAAGGTCCCTTCCAACCCAAACCATTCTATGATTCTATTGTGTTTAGAAGAATGCAATGGAAATGGTTTAAATGTAGAGAGAAACCAGGAAAAAAAATATGTGTTCTTTGCTCTAGGTGAAGCCCAGGGAAACCAAAGTTGCACATCTCTTTAAGGAGGGGCTCAGCCCTCATGACAGCAAGCCTTGGGTTCAGCTGAAAGGCAAGTAACAGGCTTGTCCTTCTAGCAAAGGAGGAAAACCAGAATGTGTTGCTTGTGCTTGCTGTATTTCTAGGTTTGCCAGAGTGTCTCTACTGTTACTGTGTTCAGAGTTTCTGAATGTTAAAATGTTTATTTTCCTTTTGTTGAGACTGATGGGTCATTAGCATTAAATATTAGTTCTGCAAATTTGAGCGCTTGTAGGCTTTGGTCCCTTCTTTTAATGCAAAGCTTTTGAAGAAAATTGACATTCCTCTAAGTGTTACCATAAAGAGGGTGGTTAAAGATCCCAACCCAGTCATGCTCTTTGCTTTAAAAGTTGTTGTGGAATGCAAGGAACTCAGTCTGGAACAATTACATTATTTGCAATAGTAACTTCTTAGCGAACCCTGGAATAGTTCATGTGGTTAAAAACCTTTTCAAGAGCAATTGAAAAATTACGTTATCCCATCTATTGTTTAAAGGATTCCACGTGGGACAGTTCTTTGAATATATGGGAAGGAAATGAAGCCAAAAATGAAAAGTTGGCAGGCAGAAATTGAAGTGCTTCATTGGCCCTAAATCTAGATATATGCACATTAATGATCTCATTTGAAAGAGGTCTGTATTAAGATTTGAAAGCTCTCTGGGTTCCCAAGGGGCAAGCTCATCGAATATTGTGATGTACAGCAAAGCTAAATGATTTTTCTAACTGAAAAATAACCAAGGAATGAGAAACTTATTCTGCATGCACAGCAAAGGACACGTTAAGAGCTTAGTCTTCTGGGTAACCTGGCTCAGTGATTTGTCGGTAGAATTGTCACTGCAGGGAGACACAAAACCAGCCCTGCTTTGCACTTACACTCTCCTTTACTGGAAGATCTACAAATATGCCATAACTTGTTCAGACTCATGGTATGTGTGTTAAAACCTTCTCTGCACCTGGCTACAGACACGCAGAGGAGGAGGCAAAGATGTTCAGCAAAGATCTGGGGTTGTTCAGTCTGGGGAAGAGAAGGCTCCAGGCACCTTATTGTGACCTTCCAGTATCTGAAGGGGGCTACAGGAAAGCTGGGCAGGGACTTGTGAGGCTGTCAGGCAGTGGTAGGACTGGAGGGAATGGATTAAAACTAGAGGTGGGTCAATTCAGGTCAGACATTAGGAAGACTTTCTTCACCATGAGGGTGGTGAGACACTGAACAGGTTACCCAGAGGTGGGAGAAGCCCCATTGAAGTTTTTTAAGAGCAGGCTGGATGGGTCTCTGAGCAACCTGCTTTAGTGGGAGGTGTCCCTGCCCATGGCAGGGGGGTTGGAACGGGATGATCTTGAAGGTCCCTTCCAACCCTGACAATTCTATGATTGTGGCAATCCTTCCACAGTGCCCTGCTGCCTGCTCTGCCGTTCTGGTTGTGGAGGAGCAGAGAGAGCGGAGCGTAGGATTGTGCTTAGCCATGCAGTGCTTCACCCTAGTCCAAATCTGCCCTCCTCAGGGATTTAAGCAGAGATGCTGGACTTTGTATTGCAGTAGCTGAAGTGTGGACACACCAGTTCCTCCTGCCAGCTCTGTTATTGTAGCAGGATTTTATAATAGAGCAGAGCAGGCACCAGCCAGGCCTGTGGCAGCCACCACACATTTACCAGACCTCACCCAGCAAAGCCCAACATGATCCAGCAGCAGGGACAACAAAGGGGGTGGGACCTCAGAGACATCTCTCTTGCTTTTCACTCTGTTCATGAGATTATACTTTTCTATATTAAAAAAATAATAACAACAACAGGGGGGTTTGCTTTTTGAGGCTGTCTTGCATATAAGCACTGCCTGTAGTAGTATTTTTCAAAGCAACAGCCTGTGTTGGCAGCAGCATCTCTTGTATTCAGCTTCCTCATCTTGAGAAGACATCAGTGAGTCACAGAATCATTCGGGTTGGAAGAGACCACCAAGATCATTGAGTCCAACCATTAACCCAGCACTGCCAGGTCACCATTAAACCGTGTTCCTAGTCGTGGCAGCTCTGCCAGATTGGGCCATTTATCCCATTTCTGCCTGTGAAGCACAAGCAGGTCAGCTATCCCAGGAATTCTAACGACTGCAGTGCCCACTTGCAAAGAGGAGGAGGGAGTGGTGCAAGTAGCACACAATTCATTGTCCTATGTATGCCACATTAAATGGTGTAGCCAAAAGATTTCCATATTGACTTCAACAGCAGTGCTCATTTTGGAGTGTTTAATTAATCCAGCCACTGCTAACTCCCTTTCAGAACTGTCTTTGGAGATATTTAGAACATGACACCCAAGAAGACTGAGCAGTCTTTGTGTGAACAGTGGACCAGGCAGCTGAAGAGATGCCGTAGCATTTCGGAGGATCACCACATCTTTGCAAATCCTTCTGCTGAACAAGCCCACCCTTCTGAACACTTTAATCCAGGTAGGATTGATGGAAAGCTCCAAAAGCTTAGCTCAAGGTCTTCTTCCAGGTGGGACTCTTCAGTGAAACCCAAGCCTTTGTTGGGGCTCTGCAGATGCCTGTAGGTCCAGAGGTGGACTGATCCAAATAGTTATAATTACAAGTTTAAATCCCACGTCGTAGGTCAGTAGCTACACCCAGCTAGGCCAAATGTTTCTCATCAATGCTGCCCCCATCCTTATGAACCCTTTTATTCCCTCTTTTCCCTGATTTCTCCAAGGTGCTACAGTGGTCTCTCTATTTGCCTCTTTATTTTACTAAGGTGTCTTTTCCAGAGCTGTGTACCTTAGATGCAGACACACAAAATAGTACCTCCGGGGCACTTTTCACTGGAGAAAGAGCCTTGCAGCAGAGCCAGAAGAGAAGGAATTCTCTCAGGTTTGCAGGCTGGGAAGCTAAGACCCAGAGAGACAGCCTGATTTGCCAGGGGCTACACAAAAGTCAGCATAGTGAGGAAAAAAACCAAACGTGTATCTCCTCTCTCTCTTTTTTCCTGTGAAGTATATGTATTGCCTCTGCTTATTCATCACACCATTCAACATCTCAAACTGTCTCTGACCATTGGAAAATTGCTGAAGACAAACATCTGTTGTAAAAGGAGTATTTCTTATCAGGTAAAAAGATCAGATTAACTCATTTTCTATAGAATCTCAGAATGATTCTTTCCAAAATGTTTGCCCCTGAGATGTTTCCTGCCCGACTCTTTCACCATTCATGCAGCATTAAGAAGCTCCCTTCTGCAAGCCCACAGGAGGTTTCACATGACGTTCGTTGTTAACCTCCTTCAGATCACCTCCCCCCTGTGCAGTCCGAGTTACATTTACAAGCAGACATAATGTCATTCAGCCCACTTTATGCCACTTACATCTGTCCTGTTGCCAGGGGCAACGCTGATAAGGAACCAATTAGCAAATGAAATATTTGAGGAGGAATTGGAAAGCCACTGTTTGGTGGTCTTGTGTGTAATAGGAAGTGACATTTTATTTGTCATTTGTCCTTACCTATCTGAGCTTCTTCCACCGCAGCTTCAGCTACATTCTGTGTAGTCAAAACATGCTCTTCCCACAGGATTTAGAGGCTCAGAGATGTAACTGTATCTGACCCCGGGGAATTGTTAGGTCTCCTGAGGGACTGCTTTGCAAGTGCTTTTGCTGGCATGGAAGTGCAAAGAGCACCATCCAGTGTCTAATCAGAGTAAATACACAAACACTTGATGGCATCGATCCAAAGGCAACTCCGCACATCTCATGGTTAAGTTACATCTGGTAGGGTGTGCGATGATCTGAGCAAAAAGGAGGCTACAGTCAGTTGTAGAAGAACTTCCAAGGGAAGACTGGCAAAGCTGTCAACCTCTCAGGAAGAGATGAGACAATCTCTAAGATTACATCTCTTAAAGAAGAGATGAATTCTGAGTTGGAGTTATTGATGATTGAGGGAGCAAGAGATAACAAGCAGGATGAAGTGGAGGTGACAATATATGGAGCTGCTCAAGAAAAGTATGCAAATTAAATCTACAAAAGGAAGGAGCTACTGCAGAGAGAGATAATTGGGCCAGATCCTTATCCTGCAATCCTTCCCCTTTGCAGAGTGGAATCAGCAAAAAGAGGCAAGGAATTTGCACTGGCAGCTCAGAAAATAAGGGAGAAGTGCCTTCAGCTGCCACTGCCTTGTGCTGCATGAAAATGTAGGTAGCCCTGGATTTCAAGGAGGAAAATGACTTGGGAAAAGATTTTGCACAGAAGTGTGCAATGCATAATGTCTCTTATTGCCTAAAGCTTTTGGTGGGCTAGGGAGAAAACTAACAGAAGAACAAGTCGTGCATGAGGCTAAAGATGGGCACAGGCAAAAATTAATATTATTATCTACAAAGAAGTGATACCCTAATAGGTGTCCAAGAAAAAGCACACAACTCTTGCACGGACTGGCAGTTGGGCAGCAATCTATGGAAGCTCTAGGTAGGCAAGGAAATGGGGACAGTTGGTATGTTATGAATGGGGTATTTAGTAACCAAAGATGCAGAGTGCTCCAGTTTAGCACAATGTCTGTGGTAACACTAATAAATCCTCTCTAAAACCAGACTCTGGGCTGGCATAATTTAGAAATGCTGTAATCCAAGACAGCTCCTCTGTTGTGTTCACTGTTCCCAGGAACAACTTAGCATGTGTTTGCTCTTACTCTTTTTGTATTGAACTTGCAGAGCAGAACTTAACTTCTTTCATTAATATTAGGCAGTGTTTTGTTTGTGCCCTGTGGCAGGAGTGCCCAGATGGAGTGGTTTGAGTACTGAAAACATGAGAAGCATTTAATGTTCTGTGGAGCTCTGTTAAAGTTGTCTGAATAGAACATCTGGTATCAAATCTTGGATAAAGCAGTTTCTGCAAGTATTTGGACCTGCTCTGGGTTTGTGCTTTTTTCCAGCTTTATGTTCCCTCTCTTCCTTGTTTGTTTCTAGAGCCAGTAGGTAATGGTTTATTGCCTGATGCAACCCATTAAAGACCCTTGTTGGGGCTTAGTCATCAGTTGACCAGAAAGAGTATAAAAATCACTTTGGCATCTGTGGTGTTGAAATGGCAACACTGGCTTAAGATCTCCCTGAAAGGCTTTTTATCTGTCCTCAAGGTGATGGAGAAAGAAGAAAGAATGCTCATCCAGAGTCTTAGTTAGGGAAAATGCTGCCTGATGTGTCTGCAGACTGTAACCCCGTTGGAGAGGGTTTTCTTGTCTAAAACATCTCTGCCCCCACAGGGACCTGGTGTGGATACCTCCCTGCCAGACCTTCCTGCCAGGCAAAGTGAACTGCTGCTCAGCACTGACAGATCCTGCTGCCAGCCCAGCTTTATGTGCAAGAAAAACTCCAGCGGCGTTGGAGTGAGAAGGGGAAGTGGGAGCTGTTGTTGCGTTGTACGATGGGTGCCATTCAACAGGTGGAAGCTCCTGTACTGAAGAAATCCACAGCCCCAGTCTTCCAGACCACGTCCCACTGCTGGCCAGAGTGAGGAAGGGCAGGCTCACATGGGTTTCACTTCAGAGCAGAATCAAGGGCTGATGTTTTGAATATAGACCACCTAATTTATAGGTGTTTAACTCCTTTCACTTTAGGAAGTGTTTCAGCTAAGCACACAGAGCTCCCATTACACTTCCTGGGACTTAAGACACTTGGCTCCACTCCTGGGCTGATTTTCAGGTGAGTCGTGTTGTGAATTGCCCAAATTTACCTGTGCAGAGGTTCTGACACCTGGAGCTGTGACCAAAGCCATGAAAGAGCATCAAATGAGAATTCCTAAGTTGTATTCAGAATATTGTGAAGCAGCTGTTTCATGTTGTAACCAAGAAAAATGTCTCACAATGTAACATTTTGTGCTATTCGGGAGGATATTTTGAGTTATCCTCCTTTAAGATGTCTTGCTATGTTTAAAGGGATGATTTTCATCTCTTTTGTCTTGTTTTCAGGCTTGAAACATCAAGCAAACTTCAGTGGAGTTATTCTTGCCTCCCACCAACGGTAAGAGGAAAGAGAAACAAGTTAATTTAATGTTATTTTGTGCCAGATGTTTTGCTGGTAGAAATCCATAGCTCCACAGGCACCAGTTTCTTCAGGATCTGGAATGTCTGGCCCAATTTCTTTCTCCATTCTGGACAGTCTGGGAAGGAAACTGTTTTATTTTGCAATATTGAGTTTTCATGCTGGGAAGTTATAAGCAAAAACCAAAATAATGAGAGGCAGGGTCTCCTGTCACATGAGGCTTTGGTCCTGTTGAAGCAGATGTGGTTGCTGACTTGTTTCCAAAATGCTGGTTGAGTGGTGATTAGATTCTGTCATACTGATGTTATCTCTCCCTGATCTCATTCAATACAAGTAGTACTGCAAACAGTGAAATCTTTTTTTCCTATGGATTTACATCTTGGATTGTGTTCCAGCAGGGATTCTCTGATGTTTAATGGGGATTGAGTTCATTTTAGCCTGTTACTTCAACAGCAGATGAACAATCTGTCTTCTTGGCTTTCTACTGTCACAAAACTTGCAGGAATTAAGTATCTTAAATATGTAAAATTTGAGTGGGAATTGAGTACCAGTTCCAAAGTTATCTGAGGCCAACTCATGTAAATAAACAGGAACACAGAATCACAGAATTGCCATGATTGGGAAGGACCTCTAAGATCACCATGTCCAACTGTTAACAAAAAAAAACAAAACAAACAAAAACACACACACACAAACCACCTCACTATCCCACTGGAGCATGTCCTGAAGTGCCTCATCTTACACCTTTTTTGGATACCTTGAGGGACGGTGTCTCTACCACCTCCCTGGGCAGCCTGTTCCAGCACCTGACTACTCTTTCAGTAAAGAAATTCTTCCTAATATCCAGTCTAAGCCTTCCCTGGTGCAACTTCAGGCCATTTCCTCTATTCTTGTTATTTACTTGAGAGAAGAAGCTGAACCCACCTCACTACAACCTCCTTTTGGGTAGTTGCAGAGAGTCAGAAGGTCTCCCCTCAGCCTCCTCTTCTCCAAACTACACAATCCCAATTCCCTCAGCCTCTTCTTACAGGACTTGTTCTCTAGACCTCTTACCAGCTTGGTTGCCCTTCTCTGAACTCTCTTCAGCAACTCAATGTCTTTCTTGTGGTGAGGGGCCCAGAGTAGTCACGAGTCTCATTTTCTTAGAAAAGCAAAAGGTAAGAATCAATTTTTTAATATATTTGTCCTGTGTATTGCCTGCTTGATTCTGTTGTTTCGTTTGTGATCAGTCAAGTGAGATGGGTGGTAGGAAAGTTGGCAGCAGTTTACTGGCAATAGGAGGATGATCTGTTGCACAGCCTAAGGGAGTCATATGAAAATTAAGGATGCCATGAAAAGAAGTGAGAAAATCAACCATTTAACCTTTTTTGTTCTAAATAAGAGGCCTGAAGTCTTTCCCTGTGCCTGCCACGTTGATCTTTCAAATGTGGGTAACCTCCAGTGAGGGCTTCATATTGTTTGACAGGGGACTGACCTGGGAAACTGGAATGTTCCTCGAGTTCCATGGAAAGGGTCAGGCTTCTGTACCTTCAGCAAAGCTAACTTTTCTTTCACGTCCTTCTTACCGACAGGAAAAGTCCATCTTAATTTTATTCATTGGACTTGTATAACACAACTGGTTAATCTTCTCATCTCCTCTGATTAATAACCCTAGTAGTCATCCAAACCCTCTGCTTATTTTTTTCCATTGGAAATGTAACTTTTACTTCCCCTAGAATAAGAAATGGTTATATGGCTATTAAAAAATGGCAGCAGATTTAAGAAAAGATTTTTAAAAATCACAGCTACTTCTTTCCAACCTCCTCGATAGACTTTAAATTACACAGAGTAAAAAAGTGACACCTGTCCAGTTTTCTGCTTACATCTTGAGAACAGTCCTGTAAGTGAGACAGCTCTGGAAGTCTCTCCCACTCTCTTTTTAGTCTTCTGCAAGGTTAGTTTGCTTAATGTAAATGAACAATTAATGAGAAGCATGAGGAGGGAAGGCAATAACTCAAGAGGCAGAAGTAGAGAAGAAGGTAAGAGGATCAGATGAAGTTTGATGTGCTCAGCTTCACTTGTGCCAGTGTAAAAGGTGCCAGCTGCTTATGGTTAAAGAGGAGCTGTCATGTGGGAACAGAACAAGTGACAGAGATCAGAGCTCAGCTTCTGCTAGATTTCTTCACTGTGTTTGATAATGGCAGATGAAGCCCTTGCATCTGAGCTGGATCTCTGACAGGTCTCAGAAAAGATGGCAATGGAAATTTTAACCCCAAATTTGGGGTCTGTGGTTGTTCTTGCTGTAGAGCTTTGCTGTAGGAGCTTTTGCCTTGTCAGCTGGAAGCAGTATCTGTATTCCAAATGCCCCGTGAGTCAGTGCTGAGCAGCCAGGCTTGGATGCTGGCTGCTTCAGATTCTTTAGATGTGAATGAGTTCTGAAAAATTCTCATCCTGGTCCCCAAGAAAACATGTCAGCAGCCAAAGATAACTGGAGTGGAATCTGGCCAAACTCATCATCTTCCACATTGGTCCCCTTCCTCCTCTGGGCCTCAGGCTGTCCCAGGGGCCTGCAGGGGGAGAGGGGGTGGCAGGCAGCCAGCACCCAGGAGTCTCCCCTGTGCCTGCTGGATAGAGATTGGGAGGGATCTTTCCTGTTTTCTAGGCCCTTTCAGGCCTGACAAAAGGAAGCCAGACAGAGCCTGGAACTTATGCCAAAGTCATCCAAGTCTTTGTTAGCTGGCAGGATGATGGATATTGGCCAGTGGTGTCTGGGTGTAAAAGAAAAAGGAAATCTGATGGAGTCTCAAGAGTCTGGGAACTGCAGATGGTTGGGGATGAATGTCCTGGCTTTTTTTTTTTTTTAAATATTGATTTTTAATAAATGATGGAACAAAGAGCAACCCAGTCATGTAGCATATGCTTGTATCACCAGAACAGCAGCACACACACATCCCTGCTCACCACACAAGTGCTGGAAGGGATCTCTTTGCCATGTTTTTCCACCTTCATACTTAACTTTGACCATTAGCCTGCCTCTAAGAATATACTATCTACCTGTGTATCAGCTCGTTTATCTCACCGGTCCCTTCTTAAGCCATTGTCCTTTTTCTACAACATTTGATAGAATGAGAGAAGTCCCAAAGACAGGAAATTCCTAAAAAATTCATTACTGTAGGAGCTGTGTCTGTATAGAGACTAGAGGAGGAAGACCCTTCTAAGAGGACTGAAAATCTACACTTGGGTAAATCCTTAAGACACAAGCCTGTTGGAAACTGGGCTCCAACAGCACTTAACCATAAAAGGCTTGTTTATCTAACACTACTGGGGTTTTCTGGAACTGGCAAATGGATTCTTTAGTAATGGAAACTGCATGTGTATCTGTTTGGCTTCTGTGGGTTTATGGGATAGAAAACTATAGGAGTGCCTGTAGGGATCTCAACCGCCCAACTTCGTGCCACAGACCACGTGTCTTAACAGGACACAGAAATTCCCATTCAGCTGAGGAGAGAAGAGCACGGAGCAGCAAATGTTGGCTTCTATTGCTAATGCTTTGTAAAATAACCTTTATGGTCCCAGACTCAGACCCGTGCAGGCCTGCATGACCTAAGATCTGTTAACCACTGCCATATTGGTACATCTCTCTCTAGTTCCTGGATGTGAAAGAAATGGAAGGTCCAAAGGTTCAGTCTGATGTTAACAGCTCCAGATATGCTCAGTGTTCAACTTCCCTGGACAAAGGAACTGCGTCAAGGGTGGGCTTGTCCTGTTACATTGTGAAGGTGTCAGCACTGTGTACTGCAAAGCTTCATACAACCTTAGGGGGAAAAAAATTAAAAATATTTAAAAAAAAAGCACCAAGTGTATGCTCAATGGAAAACAGATGGAGTTTTCATTAGACATCACTTTTAATGATCTGCTTTAAAGCTAAAGATAGACCATTCCAAGCAGAAGAGGGGCCTCCTAGTAGCTTTGGTTAGGTCCCAGGCTCATTATCTTAGCTACAGATAAGCAAGATTGCAAGATCTTGGTATCATTAGGAGTTCCAGTCAAACTTGCCTACCATTAGTAGAATTCCAAACACAGCAAAACAATTTTGGGGCCTTAAACAATATTTTTGCTTAAGATGTATCTTTATTTAATGATTGAGCATTGTTATTGTTATGGGCCTGGCAGTGGGTTGCTCAGTTTCTGGAGCACTACCATTAACCTAGGTCAGAATAAAAATCCAGGAATACTCATTGGAGGGCAGACCTTTTGCTTCTTTGAGGTCCTGGTCTTCACAGTCAAGTGAGGTGAGACTCCTCTAAGTGGTCTTCCTGGCTGGGAGAGGTGACCCCAGCAGCCTAGAGAGCCTGAAGATCCTTCCTAAAAAGATGAACCCTGCAATCTGGGCCTTTAGGTACTAAATCAAATTTTGACAAGAACAGAACAATGCAGTCCCAGGGTTTTAGAAATAGATGGTTGCTGCCAAACCACAATAAATGCTTTTGTCTGGAACTCATGGAACAGTAACATAGCAGTGGAGGGTGTACCCTGGTCTGTTATTCCCTCTGAGCAAATTCTCAGAGACATGTTACCAGGATTCCGATAGATTTCATGGAACTAGCAGAGAAACAGGCTTTCATTTCCTTACAAAGGGAGGAAGAGACAATGGAACTCAGCAAAACATATGGCATTTTTTGTTCCTGTCTGGGAGTTATGCAAGCAAACCCCAGCGCCGATCCTCAGGCAGTGCTCTCAAGTGAGACTCACGTGAGGAAGTTTGCATTACCTTCCTTCTGTGGCGAGCTGACAAAGTTGTTTTACTTCCTCTGCCTATGTATAAGTGCAACCTGTGTCTTCAACTGTCTCCAGCTGGAGAGTGAGAATCAGAACCCAAGCTTCTCAAAGCTCAAGGCAGTTTGGAGCCAGTGCTCTGGTTCACTGTCACCTCTGTAGAAAATACCTACATCAAGAAAACATAGCTGCAGAAACACAAAAGAGAGAAACCTTTTGTCTTCCTAACAGAGGGAGTAGACCAGTGACACTCTTGTCACACCCTTCTGAAACCAGGTAGGGTTTTCTCCCTGTTAGAAACGTTCTTCAGTTTCCAGACTAGAGTCCTTAATGCCTGGTTTGTTCACACACATTACTGTGCCAAAGCTGTCTTTTGCTTTAGTTTATACAGAAACTGAATATGAGCCTGAATATTAAGTTTCTCCTACTTTTTGTCTTTTTCAAAGGGAAAAAAAAAGGAGCTTAAATAAAAGATCACCTTGTATTCAAGGTCAATTTATTTCCTCTTAAAATTCAGGGCCGGGTGGCAGGCAGAGGAAGGTGGAGAATAAGCAAAAGGAGCAGATGATGAGAGAGTGCTTTATGTTTGTGTAACTTAGTCCAGCCTTTTAGCAGCAACATCCCTGCTCCTGTTACCTGTGTCCAAGTCAGTGTAGTCCTGTTTTCCTTCTTTGTGATGCACTGGCAGGAATCAAGCACATGCCCTCTCTCCCTGTGCTGCTTGAGTGAATAAAACAAACACTTTTGTTTTATTCACAATTGTTTCTTTCTTCTTCAGCCGTTCAATTCAGGTGGCCTTTTTCTGGTCCAGTGTAGCTCTCTGAGAACAGGTGACCAAACCTGTGTGACATTTGCACAAAAGCCACGTCCATCACAGCAAGAAGAGTTCTCCAGATACAATTGTTTGTGAAGAGGGCTGATGTCTGAGGATGAATTCTCAGCCAAGTCTAAGCAGGTGCTTTGGTTATATGTCAACCTCAGCCACTGGAGGGAATTTTGTCCTAAGTAAATATGGTAAGATGGATCAGTGCCAAACATACACCTGGACTGACAAGAGGCCTGCCTTGTACATGTGAATTAATCCCCTAAACTGCTTGGAGCAGGAGCACAGGGTGAATGTCACTGACAGGTGCAGTAGTGCCCCTGGGGGTGTGAAGAGCGCTGACAACAGCAGTGAGTTACTGGTGGAGTGTTTCTAGTGTCTTGGAGAAGGCAACTTCTCAACAAGTTCAGCTGGTATTTTGGGGGTCTTTGCTGCACTACTGGAGTGTTCCACAGCGCAGGCTTTCTGGAGAAGTGGTAGGTGGAAGTACTCACAAGTGACCTCCAGCGCAACCTACTCCTGTTGAAGTGCTGAGTCTTTGAAGAGCGGAATCTAAGAGGTCCTGGATACCTTCTAGAAGTTGCTTCCTAAAATGTCTGCACATCAGCACCCTACACATTTTAAACTGAGCATGCAAAAACACAGCCTGGCTGGGCACTATTAAATGTGGTGGCCTACGTGACTTCCTTGTAGTCACTTGGCAGTGCAATAATAGAATAGGAACACAGGATTTCTTATGTCTATTGTGTCCATCCGAACAATACTGCTGAGAGCAACTGAGACCAAAGGCCTGGCCTTCAAAATACACGACTTGAAAGAAAAGCTGCATTTTTTTGGTAAGGTCCAAATGTATTTCATTCGGCTGTGCTGCTACTCCCTGACTTTGGTTGTAAACAAGTATGATTTTTACCCTGGAAGCCACACATCTGGATTGCAGTGCCTGTAACTGTTTTCAACATCACAAGTAGTTACTGGCTTCATAATGTTCTGTGTGTGCAGAAAACAGCTTTGTAAGAGGTAACTTGAGCAAACTCTTTTATAATAGAAGAGCTTAAACGTCTTAAATCGGCAGCCTGCAAGGTAGCCACAGCCATTAACTTTCTCTGTATGATCCTGAAGGCTTAAAATTCTGCATTTCTAGCCCTGCAGAGTTGTTCTGATTCTCTCAGATGTCCGTGCTGACCCTGTGTCAGATAGGTCAACTGTCCAATGCAGTGATGTACTAACTGCTTTCATGGGAGATGAGTGTGAACTTGAGTAGAGATCACCTATAGCTGTAGCCCTTTTTTACAGCTATACAGAAAAAAAAACCTTCGAAAATAATTTCTGTACATCAGCAAATCATGTAAACTGTCAGGATTATCAACACTCAGTGTCTAGTGACAAAATTCTGTTGCACCTGACTAACTCGTGTTTAAGTAAGGGGTTGTTTTTACACTGCACCGTTGGTGAATCCTGGAGTCTTTGGATTCTGAATGAAGTAATATTTAAAATGTTCTATGCCCTGGATTCCACCCTCAGTTCCCCAAACCATGACCATGAAGAAAAAACACTGAAACAAATAGCCACTGAATTCCAGTATGGATGAGGAACCATAGAAAGGGACAGAGAACTCGGGGGCATCCAATTTGTGCACATTCATATGAAGCAGGAGTTTGGGGGCTGACAGAATAAGGAGGGGCCATGGGCTGTTCACTCGGAGGACACCTAGAGAAGGCTACATACGTTTGGAGGAACTGACAGACTTGACTGGTTCTCTGCCTTCTTGATTTCTTAGGTCATCCCACAAGCCTTTCCAAACTTCCAGGCATGTTGGTAAGGTCCTCAGTTAGAACAGAGTGCTCTTGCTGCAGAGTTGCTGTTAGAGAATCCTAGAGTCGTTCTGGTTGGAAGTCACCTTCAAGCTCATCAAGTCCAACCGTTCCCCCAGCACTGCCAGGTCACCCCTAACTCATCTCCCTCAGCACCACAGCTCCACAGCTTTGAAACCCCTCCATGGATGGGGACTCCACCACTGCCCTGGGCAGCGTGGGACAGGGCTGGACAACCCTGGAGGGGAAGAAATTTTTCTTAATATCTAAACTTGCCCTGGCGCAGCCTGAGGCTGACCCTTCCTCTTGGTCTATCACTTGCTACATGGGAGAAGAGACCAACCTCCACCTCACCCCAACCTCCTGTCGGGGAGTTGTCGAGAGCAAGAATGTTTCCCCTCAGCATGGAGACCAGTTATCTTCTGCTCCTGAATTGTTCCTACTCCTGGCTAAACCCGTGGCTTGCCAGCTGCCTTCTGTCTACCTTGTGGCCGTTTACCCCCTGTTCCCAGTTTACACTCGTCTGGGCTGTTCTTTGCTCCACGAGCAGGTCAGTGCCACACTGCAATCACTAACCGAACAAATAGGGCTGAGTGCACACTCCTGACCACGACGTGGCGTCGTCTGAAGCTCTGCAGTTACAGACAGCACAGGGAAGGCAGCAGAGAAGGGCAGAGGCAGAGACATAAGGTATGGCCATCTGGCATTCTCCTACCCCCTTCTACCTGGGTGTCTCTGCTGGCCTCTGTTGTAAATCATGAATAACTGACATTCTGAACACATGCCTTCTCTGTTACCTTCTCCAGACCTAAGGATTAGTTTTGCATGGCTCTATGCATTCACTCTGTTCTTCAGCAATTAATCTCTTGGCCAGATTTTATGAGTGATGTTCCATATTGATTCCATATTGTGACCTTTCTGGATGATAATGTCAAGTGTGGGGATCTGTCTTTGGTTCTGTATTTTCCTTCTCTAATGAACAATGTGTTGCAGTATATAGATACCTGTAATTTAGATCCCTTTTCTGAGTGTTTAAGAACATGATTCATGTTTTCTATAAAGCAAAGTGGCAAAGAGGCGAGTTCATTGACTTTTCAACCCTGGAATCACCCAAATACCAGTTTGCATTGCAAATAAAATATCTGGTGGGTTTCACACCACTCTTTACCAGCGCGTATCACAAGGTTGCTGTTGGGGAAAACTGAATTTATTAAGGCAGTATATCTTAAAAATTGGCTCCAGCACCATACAGCTGGCAACAAGGAAAAAATAATCTAAGGCAGCATGTAAAAAACTTGTTCTCTAGTTTGTGAATTTTCCAATAACTGCCTCCAATAGACCACCCTATGACACTGATTGCAAACATATAAAGCCTGATTGTTTCAAAAGTCATATAAATAAAATGTAGATGTTGAAATGCCAACCTCCCACTATTTGCCTCCAACTTTTTCTTTTCATCTCTTAATGCTTGCTTTTCGTATTTTCCTGGTGTTCTTCCCCTCACTGATGTTTTCTCTCAATACCACCCTCTTTTCCTCTCAGAACGGAGTGGAGGTTTTAACTTTTATGGCAGAATAGGAGCCAGTAGCCTAAGAAAAGAACTGGGGCAGCAAATTCTGCGAGCAAATCAAGGATCCAAGAAGAGTGCAGGTTATTTGTGCATACAAACTTCACGTGCCACACGCCTGGTACCAACCTGCACAAACCAGTGCATCACTGGGATGGTAATGCTCTGAAGGATGAGCCTCAGTCACTGTGTTTTGTTATTTGTAGTCATTAGTTTTACAACTTGGAACTGTTCTGAGATCAGAGAATGAATCCCAGACTGGTTTGGGTGGGAAGGGACTTTTAAAGATCATCCAGTGCAACCCCCCTGCAGGGACAGGGCCATCTGCACCCAGAGCAGGGTGCTCAGAGCCCCGGCCACCTCCCCTGCAATGGGGACAGGGATGGGGCAGCCACCACCTCTCTGGGCAGCCTGGGCCAGGCTCTCACCACACTCAAGTGTCAAAAATTCTTTCCTTATATTGTTTAAATCTCTCTCTTTCAGTTTCAAACCATCACCCCTTGTCCTGTCACAACAGACCCAGCTAAAAAGTCTGTCCCCATCTTTCTGACAGGCTCCTTGAAGCACTGAAAGGCCCCAAGCAGGTCTCCCTGGAGCCTTCTCCTCTGCAGGCTGAACCCCCCCAGCTCTCCCAGCCTGGCTCCCAGCAGAGGGGTTCCAGCCCTCCCAGCAGTTTTGTGACCCTCAAAGATCTCCTTTTAATCTTTCACCTCAAGTGCCCATGTTTTAAATAAACAAGGCTAAATAATGAAAAATACCCGAGGAAGTACAAAACACAACTGGGATGAAGAGGCTTTCAGACTCCATGGATGTGTTTGTTGATTTTGAGCACGACAAGGTAGAAGTGCTTCAAGCAGTACGTGAAAATAACTGAAAAACCTTCTACCTGAAATCAGCAATGCAATTAACTTACTTGGAGCTGCTGCGGTCCATCACTGCTGCATCCCTACAGTGAATCCTGTTGAAGGGAACTAACAAAACAAAGGGAGTGCCAGTTTTTTTGCCTTGAGACCTGTGGGCATTTGTGAGGAGGCCAGGACGCGCCCCGAGCCGCAGCCAACAGCAGCTGTTGGTAGCACACCCCACCCTGACCGCTCTCTGCTCTCACTGGAGCCTCCCAGACAAAGCTCTGGAGAGAAGCCCCAGTCTCACACTCTTTGGAGGCCAGGAAAAAGATGTGTAAACAACCCAGTAGATGTCTGAGGCGTCTCTTCTTGTCATCTTGGAAAAGAGCATTTGCACAAGGACAGGCTACGCATTCTCAGAAAAGAACAAACTCTGAAAACAGGAGAAATAGTGGAGTAACCAACTTAGACCACTGAAACAACCCAAGCTCTCCTTCCTGCTGTCTTGAACTACCTCAAGTACTTCCCGATTTCTAACATACTTTCTATAAAGGGTATTTATGAGAAGACAGCGTTGAGGTGAGGAGGCTGTTTTAAGAAAGGTGAACCAGCTGCAGCTCAGACACCGCTGCACGCCCTGGACATGCAAGAAGCAAAGCTGGGAAATGCAGTGTGGTGGGGCAGGCCTAGTGCCCAGAAGCCACTGGCCTCACGCGTCCCCGGGTGAGGTGCAGCGGGTGCTTCTCAAGGATTCCTGCACTTTCTGCCCCCACTCCCTTGCTCCTCTACATTGTCTTCCAAAAATCCAATAAAATAAAGCAGGTATCAGTCTGGATACAGGCATTTCTTTGTCATTTCTTTGGCTATTTGGGTTGGTGACACGTTTTTGTGAGCATCTCTTGTTGGGGCCACTTAGTGTGAAATGTACCACAAATGTATCGCTCTTTGCCTTACTAAAACATGAAAAGTGTTCCACAAAACCATAATTAACTTTCCTTTTGTGCATTTTAAAAATGTTTTTATTGCCTTAGTACTGCATGTTACATAAAAATGTCTTCCACAGCAAAACATGCTCAGAACAGGGATGAGTGGAAAACAAAGAAATCAGAAAGTAAATTACCTATGAGATCACTTCTTTCACTGTAAGAGGGAACAGTAATAAAAGTTCTGAAACAGCTTCTCCTCTTCTGGGGAAGGCAGAACTTTGTTTTCTCTGTTGTGCTCCTGACATAGTCAAAGTGTTGCCTTACACTGAGATTTCAATTCTTTTCCTTCCAGAGACCTGAACGTTGTCCCCAAGGAGATGTTTCCTTTGTTGGAATAAAAACCCCCAGTCCTGAGAAAGACTGCAACCACCTCTGCCTTGCCAAGGCAATAGCTCTGCAATAGCTCTCTTCAGATGCTGGATAAGGAAAGATAAGGAGGACTTGGAACATAAAAACGTGGCTTCCACCCCACAAGTGCTTCTCAGATCTCTATTCCAGTCGGTTTGCACTGCCTTCCAAAAGCGTGACTTCTCCAGGAACGCAGCTAACACGAGCACTTCACGCAGATGCTCCAGCAGTACCCCACAAATCTTCTCTTCTGTCAGGCTTTCTTCTCTTAGCACCTCTGCAGAAAGGGATTTTAGAGTGAAGAGATAACCCAAACCTTTATCCTTCGGTCCACGGTAACTTTTTAAACAATACCTTGCTGTATCTCTGATGCCAGCTGAAGCCAAGTGCAGCTAGTTACCCGCATTCCTGGATGTGCAGCCATCCCTCTGGCACCACAGTTCAGTACAGGCTGGAGTGTTTATAGGCTGGCAAATTCTTGTTGTCAGGCCCTGGCTCACAAAGTGAAAATAACCCTTTTACTCCCCTGATCAGTATTTCTTTTACTGTTATGAGATAATTGACATTTCTTCCCTCTCTCTGCTCTCATTTATTGAGGTGATAATGCTTCTGAAGTACTTAATAAATTCCATCCGAACGTCTTCAGGGTCGTCTTCTAAGTTGGAATGTATTAGTTTGAGCTTGTTCAGTGGGTAAGCTTTGAAGGGAAATAAAAAATAATTAGGTATATTCCTTTAATAAAAGAAATGCTCTCAATCAAGGCCAAGCTCACACTGGAGTCATCTGGCATCCAGCAGTACCCAGGGGCTGATACCCCAGGCAACACAGAGCACGTGAACAAGAAATGCATCATTGCTTGTTAGCTCTCCAAACAAGTACAACTTGTTGCTACGTTCAGTTCTTCAAACATCAGCATTAAAGCTCAAAGTACCAGGTTTGCTCTCACGGGCAGTTAGGCAGAATCAAACAATCCAGCACCAAACTGCAATTTTACTACTAAAGCGACAGGACATTCTTTGATTGCTTCAAAATTATGGCAGCATGCTGTTGCAATAAATATGTGTGAATATATTATTACCCATAATAAATACCTGCGTGCCCAGAGGCACCGTGTGTTCTCATTTGTATAAACAGCCACAGATAACCTTGTGGTACACAAGGTACCTGTTCCTGACTGGAGAAGGAAGGATGTTGGCCTTTTATTTCAAAGGGCTCCTCCTCTTTTCATTGATAAACTGCAGGCTGAAGGGCCCCAAAAGTGTCAGTTAACAAGAAGATGAAATTCAGCGTAAGAAACAAACTAGTGACGATGAAATATGGTAGGAGTTTGAATTCCTGGCTCAGCTGCGTGACCTTAGGCAAGTCACTGGAACTTTTCTTGCCTTTACTCTGCCCTTTGTGAAATGGAATTTGGCTCACCTTCTAGATCACCTTTGAAATTCATTATTCTAGGTGTGAGAAGCACTCTAGTGTTCTTTGAGTGGTTGATTTAAATGAACAATGCAAGCCATAAGGTATGAACATAAAGTAAAGCAGTAAAAATGTGAGATCCAGGTTTCCATCCTCTTACCCAAGGCCAGATTTTCAGTGTCCCCTGCACTGCCTGGCTTGTGATGGGCAACGAGGAGACACTGAGCATCCAGCAGTGGCTGCTGCTGCACGAAGCAGGAGTACCACATCTCGAGCTCTTTCAGGTGACCGGGCAGCTCAGGATTGAAGACTATTATTACACCATGAGAGTCCTTCATCAGCGCTGGCCAGCATGTTTCAAACCTTGAAAAACACATTCATGGAAAATGGTAAAGACCGACAGATGGAAAACAGGACCAGGCACTGAAACTTCCTCAAGTTCTCTTCTTCCCTCCTCAATACCAGATTTCAGTCCTTTATCTTTATTGTAACATTAGAAATCTTGCCAGTGATCCATCAGATACCAAATATTTTGACTTACCTACTACAGTAGCTGGTCGATGATCTGCTGACAGTGTGGTATTTGGTCACATGCTTATTTAAACTTTTTCTCAAAAAACATATCTGTCCAGCTCTCACTTTTACCTTGGGGAAATCAAGGCCTCGATCATTTATATACATTGCTTGAAGTCCACACATAATAACTCCAAGGAGATAAAGGCAATTACAGAGTGGGCCTCTGTCTCCTGTAGCTGTAACTTTACAAACTTTACTGTTACACTCAGTCCTTATCCAAAACAACGTTCAGAGGCAGCTGGGATCGTGGCACAGAGTACCAAGTGTTGGGTGCTTTATAGCAGGAAACTATAAAACACCCCACAATGGGGTAAGGATTTGGGAATACTCCTCACCTCAAAGAGGTGATTGGCTTTAGGCCTTAAGTAGGAATATCTTGTGTAAACAGAACTATCATGAGTTAAGTAATGTGGAGGAATTAACGACAGTGCCTTACTTCTGATCACCACTGCAATCCCACAGCTCAAACCGACACCCAGCTCCCTTGCTGTTCAAGTTCGGATTCTCATACTCCAGGATCCTGTGAAAACGAGCGGAGACACACGAGGACATCATTCGACACGCTGTCACAACCAGAAAGCAGGCCTTTCTGTGGGGTGGCTGGTTCAGTGAACACCCCACGAGGTTTTGCTCACCTTACGCCTTGCGTGGGGCTGTAGCTGCCAATCCCTTCGATGCTCTCCGAAACGAAGTTTGCCAACACTGATTTTCCAGACTGGCAGAAAGCGGGAGTGAGAGACACACGTCGGAACTTAATGTGACAAAACCATAAGGAAAGGAGCGCGGCGTTTACCACGCAGCCCGCCCTCCCTCCGGCCAAGGCCCCCCCGCCCCTCCACCACCGTCCCCTCCGCNTCGGCCTCTGTCCTGCGGGAAGGTGGAGTCCGGCCGGCAGGGCCGGATCCCGCCGGGAATCCAGCCGGGAGTCCCGCAGGGAATCCCGCTGTGCTCTCGCTCCGCCCCAGCGCCATTCACTCACTGGCTGGGGAAGTGCTGCCCTCGTCTGAGGTTTCACTGCCGTGTTAACCGCAGGTTCTCCTGGAATGGGCGATGGATGCAGCCTCTTGAAGTTCCTTACTCCGGTTTGTTAGGGGAAGCAAGCGGCTTTTTAATTTTTTTTTTCCTCTAAATTGCAGCTTCTAAGAACAAAACATCTGGCAGACAGATGTGCTGCTTCAGAGCTGTTTAGTGCCCAGGTACAATAGCGGTTTCAGACAAGCTTTCCGATCAGGCCTCTAGGTGCTACCATGATGTAAACCTTTGTTACTAGCACTGCTAATAAACGTGAACCCGCATTGCTCTGCCCTCGCTGAGGGGGCAGAGTCTTTTCTATCACGCTGTAAACTTTGTTGCTGTTTGGCTCCTTACACAGGGATAGTTTAGGGTGGTTCAGTGTTGCAGTGGGTTCACACCATTCCCACAGTATTTTAAACTTTGGAAACCCGGTTTTATTCAGGTTGGTGGGACAAGGACAATGAAAAACCATTATTTGCACCTAGCACTGAATTTGATTCTGCTGTAGCAGACTGGGTGTGTGTTTTCTGTTTGTGAAGAGCCTCGTGTGATTCGGGACCAAATCCATAAGGAACTGGGACAACTTGTAATCAGTCCTTTGCGTGGCTCTGTGGTTCTCGCATTTCAGACATGCTAACTTCCAAAGACGGGGCGGAGAGGGTGACCCAGAGAGCAGAAATTAGGACAGCCTCTCTTGCTAGCTGGCATGTGTTATGAGCTGCCACTAGCACACGATGAGAGATGTGCCATAAAGGGTCCTGTTGTGGACAGAAGCACAGACAGAGCAGGGAGGGAAAGAGGTAACTGAAACTGGGTAAAACTGTCTTTGTGCAGCTGCCCAGAAAGCAATTAGGATTAATTTTTAGATGAAGTGTCAGATAGGCTCCTTGTGTGTTTATATAGCCACTAAAGAGTAGGGAGAGAGCAGCTAACTGCGGCTGCAATTTTTGGATTTAGGGTTTGAAGTCACTTCAGAAAGTGGGAATTGAGCTTCTGAGCCACTCAGGGTGATGTTTTTTAAAGGCGTCTAAGTCAGGTACATGTGATGTTCTCAGCACCTTCCTAAGACGGATGGGTAAAGTTGTGTTAGTTCCTGATGTATCATTTGCTGAGAGTTCCTGTGTACAAAGCTGCAAGGCCATTTTGATTCACTTATTTCCAACTCTTTCGTTAGACTGCGGCACAGAGAAAACTCCAGCAGTAAGTGAACTACTTCCAGACAATACTGGTAACGGTCACAGTCTGTATTCTTGCATTTATTAGATAGCTGGTTTTCCACCATCAGGTTTTGGTAGCAAGCAAATATTATCATATCCAGATGATTCTTCATGGACAGATCCTCCTCCTTCCTTCCAAAGCCAAAAGCAATTGCAGGCTATTAATAATATTTCCATAAACCTGTTCTTTGCTCTGGAAGTGCCGATGAGAACTCAAACTATGAGGCACACTGATCCCGTCTCAAGGCATGTGATGTGTTTTGCCTGAATCCCAGATAAGAGGAGTTGGCCTCCAAGTTCGAGGCCCACAGGCTTTCCTGGAAGCAGCAGTAAACTGTAGTGCCAGTCACCTTTCAGATCATACTCTTGCACTTGCAAATCATTCCGTTTTTTCAGAGAACAGCGTTTTTAAATGTGCATTATATTTCATTTAATGTGGCATATAAAAATTTTCCTATGAAATCAACTGAAAAAATCTTTCATAAGATTTTGTGGCTCGGGACCGGTACTTTTGTTTAATGGACTGGAAAGAGTGTTTCCAAACTTTGGAAAACATCCCCTAGAGTGCTCAAATGGAGTTGTGGGTGAGAATAATGCCTTGGTTGGAAGTACAACCACATGGCAGGGCTCACCGGGAGAATCGATGCTCTGCCTGCGCGTTGATTGTGTGTGTGCAGGAACAGCTTTCTGGTGGGCGCAGGCAGAGACCTGCATTATTCCATCCTCTGTTTGTTTATACTGGTTCATCTGGGGGCAAGGCCCAGTATATGAGAATTGAAAGGAGGAAACATCTCTTTTTTGTGCACTGAAGCCCATTCTGAAATATTACGGAGAAAAACAATGTTGTTTTAAACTTGAGGCTTGTTGCTCGTGGAGCTCAGGGAAGGGATATGACTCTGAGGTTCAAAGCCTTGTTGGTGAAGTAAATGATGAAGGTTTGGATGCAGCGTGGTTGTCCTTTGCTTAAAGTTTTGGTAAAGCTGTGAAAAAAAGAGCAGACAGAAACAGGATCTGAAGGTGCATTGACAGGGGTGCAGTGGGGTGCTGCCCTGTGTCAGGAGTGTTTCTCTTCTGAGTGGCTACTGAGAGGGGAGGGGTAAGCACTTGGGTCAGTCGTTCTCTCTTGGAAAGCCTGTTCTGGAATCAAGAAAAGCTCATGCAAAACCTGTTGCTTGGTTCATGCCAACAGATTGTCAAAGACTACAGCTCTGATTTATCATTGGTATCAAATCCTTCCCAGAGGAGATGAGGATCTTTGTTTCCATTTTAGAGGTGAAGAAACAAAAGCAGAGAAAGGTTGAATGACTTGCCTGAGGAACCCAGCTGGCTGACAGCAGATCTAGGATTCACTGGGATGCCTCTAAGTGTCAGTGTGGGCTGTGGCCACTCACAGAGGAGGCAGGGAGGCGGACAACTCTGTATGTTCCCGGCCAGTAGAATTGGACTCAGTGACACCTCACAGAGGCCCAGTTCTCCCTGTGTACCTTCATCAAAGTCAGTGGAGGTTTCCCAAGGGATGAATTTGACTTGCTCCATCTACTCAGCGATGTATAAACAGAACACAAGGAGCAGCAGCCTACCTCCACGGCCCCCCTGAGAAAACACACCACGACGCTCTGATTTTTGCATCACTATACGTGAATCCGGAAATCCGATGTGATCTCTACGGTTTAAATCTCGAGGTACAGCTGCAGATGTTGTTTTGCTGATTCTAAGTGGTTGCTCATCACATTCTGTGGAGCAACAGTAACACCTAGTGGCTAAACGTGCCAGTCCGTTGCCTCCTTTCTTTCTCTTCAAGAAGCAGGAGTTGGAGGGGACATGGTGTGATTGACAGTTTTGACTTGCAAGACCAACACTTGGGATCTCCAGGGATTTACCATTTTCCTTTCAACCCCCCACCACGTTCTGTTTTCTATTAAAAGTGGTAGATGAAATACGAAACTCTTCCTCCCACCTCCCAGCCCCCTTCACTTTTCTGGCTCATGGAGGAGGTTGTTCCAGTCCATCTTGATCTGTAGGTGGGTGGGCTGTGAGTGGCCTACTGCCTCCAGTTTGGAGCACTCACATTTCTGTAAGGAATCCAAGCTTTTTCCTTTTTCTCTTTTTTTTTTGTCTGAAAAGGATCAAGCAGATCATCTGCTGGAGGTTGGTGACCTCAGTGCATTTGATAATGTGGTGTTAACTTGCCTGCGTTAAGTCAGACCAAACCCATCTCTTCCAAGAAGTCCTGTTTCTTAAGATGTGGTGTGCAGGATTGTTTGCCATGATCTACTGGGACTGCTAATTCATCAGAGAGGGACCCCCTAGAAAAACATCACTGGAGAGGAAAGAACCCACAGATGTTTATTGTGTTAGCAGGAGAGCCCTTCAGAGGGTCTTCTTTTCCCCTCACAGGGGAAAGTTTCAGGTTTTTCCATGGAAAAAAAAGCATTAAGCAAAAGTATTTCTGCTAAAGCCTCGGTCATTTGCATTTGTAACTAGAGCCTCAGCTCTTTGTGGGAATTACAGTACTGAGACATTATGGTCTTGTCATATTCATGCTGACTAATTTTAGGCTTCTGGCTTAGGTGTTCTGAAGCATCTATTTAGGAGAGTCTTCACTGCCTGTTGACAGAGACTGGGCTCCTTACTCTCTGGATGCATGCTCTGTTACACGGGATATAAACTTGTATCACCGCCTGCCTGAAGAAGTAGTGTTGCCTCCACTCATGTATCCATCTCTCTCTCTAGCTTCCTTCCAACTGCCTGATTAGATGGAGCTGATTCAACTGAAAACTAGCTTGATGCCTCCAAAAAAACCTCCAAACCAGCCAAATAAAATCAGCTCCCCACACCTATCACTGCATAATTGGACAAAACGTGGCGTTGACAGAAAGCAGGCAATGAGGACTTGTGGGGATGTGGCCAAGTGGGACAAGGATGGGACCATTCTTTTGGCCGCTGTGCAGATGTACACTGGATTATAGCATCATGTAGTCATACCATTAGACCTCTTAAATGTGGTGTTCTCAATACCTGTTGGTGAGGGCAGTCCAAGAGGAACACAGCCTGATGATGAGAGATGCGAAGCATTGTGCTGGGATGTGCTGGACACCCTTTACTCTTAGAAAAGAGTGTGGTGGCCTTATCAGGCTGGGCAAAAAACCTTCTGGTGTGTTTAGTAAAAATGGTTTCATAGGTGGTAGACTAGAAGGTACTGAAACAAGACAAAGGGTAATTATTATTTCTGATTCACGGGGGTTCGTGGAACCCTTTCTGTTTAGCCTGTATGCTTTTTGGTTTGAATTTTAGATTTCCAAGTAGGTTTTGTTTCTTACTGCCAGCCGTGGTGTCCACTGCCTCTGTTGCTCTGCAAAGAGCCTGCAATGATCAACCTTGTCTGATCTGTTTATTCACTCACGGCCAGAGCCTCGATGACTTTATAGAAAGCAACCAAAAAAAGTGTGTACTGTCTTCAGAAGGACTGCCGTGACAGGAGATCCTACTAACAGGAAGATTTTGTTTTCCTTCATTTTCATCCTCTTATTTGACTTAAGTGTTGCTTTGGAGTTTATGGCCAAACACGGGAGGTCCTTAACCCTGCTGTCCTCCCAGGCATTGTGTTCTGCTAACAACCCGGGCCAGGTCAGCTGTCTGTTCAGATGTCTCCCATTCATTGTCATTTAAGTCTCAGTTACCTCTTGGCAGTAGGCCGTGAGAGACATCAGGTTTATACCAGCAATTGGTGTGTTTTGAGGAGCCTCCAACATTATCTTGCATCCTTGCTCCTTTGCTTAGGTATCTGGACACAGTGATGAATGTTTAACTCTCGACTTCAAAACCTGGCACCTTGATATTGTGTCCAAATCCCCTTTGAAACCTGGGGAAGGCAGCACATTACTTCCCAGTGCTTGACTCACTTGCAGGTTCCTCAGCTGAAAGTTCCTCCTTAGCATGTTACGGCCACGAGAACAGGACTGGGTGAGACCGGCAGGTCGGCTGAACGGGGCCTGCTGCTGCGGGCCTGCTGCAGTCCAAGCTCCTTCCATTTCTGTTGGTGGGGTAGGGGGAGAAGCAGCGAGTTGTACAGTGGATTTTAAACACAGGGAGGAATGTCTTGGAAATAAAGAAGGCGAAGTAGACTGAGGGCTATAAAAGAGTTCATATTTACTACAGACTGTTGATCGTGTAGTATTAAGTGGTTCGTTATTTTATTGTTCTTCAGTAACTTGAAAACTTAAATCTTCTGCTTTTGGCTTGGCTAGTGATGTTGTCCTGAGCTGGGTTATGAAAGTACTGTGCTTCACCTAAGCGCAGATTGTTATAGTTTTCATCTTAATTAGCAAGCTCCAGATTTAGATGGATTAATACAATCACTCTTTCTTTCTTTTTCTAGAGAAGTTCAGAAGTATAATCTGTCACTTGTGAGAACATAAAGAATTGGACTGGAAGCATTCCAGACTCTTTACTGTAAGTGTTCAAAGATTTAATGGAGTCCTCAGTCATAAAATTTTTAATTTGAACTAGACCTTTATATTCTCCATTCTTAAATTCACTTTTTTTTACTTCCAGGGGATTTCCTGTTATCCAAAATGTACGGAGGCCCTTTATTTCCCTCCGTGTGTTTTTTAATTCAAATCAAATGTAAATGTCAGGGGCTGATTGTACTTAACCTCCTTAGGTTCATATTTCTTATTTAATTGCATTACATTTGAAGGTTTATTGCTATATATTTACTGCTGTGAATAGCACAACGAAGCCGTTATCTTCCACAAATATATACAGAACAATGGAGATGGATTATACAGGATCTTGTGAAGAAACTGTATCCCAAAGCCATTTAAAATGAATAAACAAAGTGGAGAGTTTCAGTTCATGTCATTCCTTACCTAATGCAGCTTCAAAGTAAGGCAATGAATGGTTGGGTTATCAAGCCTGTTTGCTCTCCTCTTCCCCAGCCAGAAACTGCACGTCCTTAGGTTGATGGCTTGAGCTGTGAAGCACCAGGATGTTTCTTCCAAGCTGTGGCTGTTCTCAGAGATGCTCCAGAATTGCTGCACGGCCTTTTCCAAAGTCCACTCACCTCCTCTGTAAGCTGGCCAGGCTCCTGCTTCTCCCACCTACAGCTCAGCTCTGGAAATCTATTGTCAGTCAGTTCAGGGAAGGCTCAGAACATGGAAAAAAATTATCTAATTGTCTTGAAACAACTGGAAAAAAAAAAAAAAGAAAAAAAAAAGGCAAGTATTACCTAGAGATCATGTACAGAAAATCTGGGACAAATCTACTGTGCTCTGCTAGAAAGGCAGCCAGCTGAGCACCTGTTTTCAATGCAGAATAGTGCATCACCCTGCACTCAGGGCATGGCGCTGGGCTTTCACAGCAATCTTACAGTTAAGTACTCAAGATGTGAATTGAGCCAAAAAATGCTTTGCTGGGAGCCACTTCTTTCCAGGCACACAGCGAGGCTGATAGTCTTGTCCTACCATTCCACCACATACCAAAAATCTCCTTAGTCTGGTCAAGTTTTTATTTCTTTTTCTGGGCAACAATCAGTTTAAACACTTCACCGTATCTTGTGGACTTTGTAATTCCATTTCTGCCAAAAAAAGAATGATTTATCTCTTGCTTTAGATTATGTCCCATCTTGCTGCTTCTATTTTTTCTTCCCTTCTTTCATTATTTTTACTGTTTATACCATATCATTTTTATTCCACTTCTATTACCCTTCCAATAGCCATGATGTATAAGAAAGCACTAAAGCCTGTGTTACAAAGGGAGGCACTGAGAGATTGCCCGATGGCTCTGGCAGGTCAGGGAGTTCAACCAGATTCTTTCTGGGTGTAGATGGACATCCCATGTATCCTTCCTGACTGAGACCTGGTGGCATGAGGGGTTACATAATGCCAGAGGATTATTTAAGGAGTGGTTTTGCATCTGCAGAAAGACTGATCTCCCTGAGGCAGAACAGAAAGCAGAAGAGATGAAGAGCATTTCTTGTGCTGAAAGAAAGATCCGTGTTCTGTGCAAGGGGCTGGATATTTGCAAAGTACAATTCAGTAGTTCCAGTGTGAGTCTTTCAGAAATAGAAGCAAGGAGGGGAGGGAAATCTGCATGCAACTGGTTCAAAAGGGTGCTCAGGTTAAGCTTGTTTGACAGAACTGCCCAGAGGCCCTGGAAGAGGGGTGTCTTTTGGATGCTAAACCCATTAGGTGTGGTATCCACGGGTGACTGTAACAGAGTATCCTGTGAACACCTAAGCTAGCATTGGTGTACCAGTGCATAGCCAAGAAAGACTTGGAGCCTTGGAGCAGCTTTAGCCTTTAATGCCTACAGTGATTCGTTCATATTTAACACCTCAGCTGCCTTTTTATTGCTTTCATGGAGGAATCTGTGAGATTCAGGAGAGGAGATTAGGTGGAGAGCCAGCTAAAGAACAAGACAGCGGCACTGCACAGGGTTGGGGTTTGCTCACGTGTTGTTCCCCTTAGAATGAATGGAGCAAAATGTTCATAAAGGAAAATTGTTCAATCTTGAGAATATTCTCTTTAAAACAATCCCCAGAGCTCTCAGCCTAACACACAGCTGTAGAAAAAAGACCCCAACAACTGAACAGGATGTTGAGTTGCATTATGGTAAGAACAGAGTATGTATCAGAAAGGTGTTATTGTTATTACATAAAACACTGGTGAGTTCTTGTTGAGAGTGCTCTTTTCAGTACTGCTGACTCTACCTAAGAAGGATATGATTAAGGGGATAAAGCAGGGAACATGAGAATAATACCGTGCCTTTCAGCTCTGAGTTATAAAGCAAGATTGAAGAGCTTTGGTATTATCTTGTTTAAAAAGAGATCTTGATGTGATTCGGTCGATGATTTTAAAATAATGAAGGGGATTAATCACATTGAAACAGACAAAGTCTATGAAAACAAGGAGACTTAATTTGAAAAATAGGATCTGGGGAAAAGAATGAGGACAGAGAAGGGAGAGGTTGATATGAATGCTTCAAAAATAGGTGATGTCAGTTATCGGTGGAGTCCCACGAATCTATATGCACAGTGGATAAGGTGAAGATAGAACTGTAAGGAAAAGATGGGTCTGACAGTTGGACTGTGGCTGACTTTTACCAGTAGCACACAGAGACAGTGAAAGCCATACTGGAGCAGGCTCTGGGGAACACCTGCAGCAAGGAGAAAACAGCAAGTCCTGCAGCCTGTGTGGTAAGGTTCAGCAAGGCAAGGATGGTGCAGGAAGGTACTTACTGGCAAGGAGTTCCCAGTGTGAAGACAGGTGGCTGGCGAGCAGTCTGTGGAAGAAGGGAGAGGGGAGAGAGGGAGAAAGCATCTGGCTGCTATTAAAGCACCTTAACTGCAGACACCTAAGGTGAAAATACTGAAGGCAGTTTCAGGTCTTAGCTGGGCAGGATCATGCTGCAGAGGTGGTGATCCCTGTATGACAGCTACACTGCAGCCAGTTTCGTCTTGCAGCCCACAGACTTTTGAAGGACCACAGCCAACTTCTAGGGGGCCTGTGGAAACCAGCTAAGAAAAGCAGACTATTGTGGTTAGGCCTCGTTGTCATGGCCCAGGGGGAAGTTCCTAGGACATTTGAAAAAAAAAAAATCAATAAAGGCTGGAAAAATATGGATGGAACACATGGATTTGCTGTGTGGAGGAAAGCAGACTCCGGTCTCCCTCCCAGTTCTTCTGTTTCTCAGCTCCACAGAGTGGATGGCACAACCTCTGGGGTGTGCAGGAGCTGGGAAGAGGGTGTTTATTTCCATAAATCCTTTCTTTTTTTTTTATTATTCTTTTACTTGTGTATTTTGTCAGGAAGGGGGTGAGCCCCACTCCCTTGTACGTGACTTGCACAATACAGAGAGGGAACTCAGGCTCCCATTCGTGTTGGGTTGCTCAAGTCGGACAACCTGGATCCATGGGGAAGTTTCAGTAGGAGGACTTCAGAGTCCACATCTGAGACATTCTTGGACCATGAAAGTCCTTGCGTCTCTGAAATTCAGAGAGTCCATGCCTCGGGATGGATTTTCAAATCAGTTAAGCGTTCGGATACCACTGGATCTGGATACCCTACAGTCAGTGACTCCACTGAAAATTGCAGCCTGGTATCTGGTAGCTCCTTCCAGTGCATGTTATAAAGTGCTTTGTTTTGTTGAAGTTCAAGACCGTCTGTGGTCTGGAGAGTTTACAAGTTCAGTGTTTATGTCCTGTGCAGCATCAAGCACGCTGGCAGCCCTCAGTGACTGAATAACGTTTAATGAACAGGAACATAGTTGGAGGAAACAGACACAGAGACAGACCTCCCTGTGTTTTCTTTAGTGACATCAGTGATGCAAGAGGGAGCATGCTTATTAAATCTGTAGATGAGGCAAAGCTGGAACCAAATGCAAGAACACTGGAAGGCAGGATTAAAATTTCAAGTGATTTTGACAAATTGGTGATACGATCTGAATAAAATGAGATGAAACTCATTAAGGAGAACTGCGGGGCACTGCGCTTTGGCAGGAATAATTTTAACTAGCATGTACAGGACAAGGGAAAGTCAGCCAGCAATTCTGCGGAGAAGGTAGAGATTCCCAAGCTAAGCATGGATTAACAATGATGTACAAATGTCAAAAAAGCAAATCCTCATAAGGGCAGAGGTATTGGATATGGGTACCAACTATGAGATAGATGTAGACCAGCTGGAGAGGCCAGAGGAGAATATCAAAAGGAATCAGAACTATGTAACATGACCTGCAGGGAAAGTCTGTAGAAGTTGGCATTGGTTTGCTTCTAGAAGGCAAGGAGAGGTGTTAAAACTAAACAGCTGTTCAAAGACAGGAGGAATAGTTTTCTATGTCTATGATGGAGAAAATAAGACATTAAGAGCTGAAATTGCAACAAAACGGACTGAGGTTGTATGCTAAGACATAAGGTTGTATGCCAAGACTGAGGTTGTATGTACACTACCAGTGCAGAACACAGAGCACTGGAATATGTTTCCAGGTGAGCATGGAGAGTTTCTGTCTTGAGGTCTTTCAGAAGAGAGCAGAAAACTTGTGCCAACCATCATCTATGGATAATAGATCCTGCCTCCAGCCAGGAGAAGGAAGAGGACTGAGAGAACTCTTGCAGCCCTTCCTGGCTACATCTGAATGTTTTTTGACTCTGGCAGGCTTAAGTGCAACAGAGCTGGTGCTGTTTGTGCCTTGGTTTTATCACACCTGAGTGAATCCCTGCTTCAACCGTGTTCTTGGAGAGTCTGATGGATCAAGGATGTGTCCACAAACCCTCCCTGTGCTTGTGCAGATCAGTGCTTCGGTCCATGTCCTGTTGGGAGAATTTTTGCTTGGCATCAAAGATGACATAAATTATTTTTCCAGGACACAATAATGCTCAGAGTATGTGTAATTCCACCGGACATAGTCATTGTCTTGCTGATCTCTTGAGTCATCACATTTTCCATCTGCTGAATTATGTTTCAATCTGAGTTATTTTATCCAGTATATTGCTTTATAATACCCACACAAGTGCTTCACTCAGGCAAAGTTCTCATTTAAGGTCAGTGAATTTTGCCAAAGTCATGACTTGTGGATCATTTCTTGTGCTTCGTACAGTATCACTCACCGTCTCTCATGTTTATTGTGCTAAACTGCTGGAGTAAGTGTGCCCTTTTTTCAGTTCCATTCCATCCTGAGTTCAGCTGTGATTGGTTTATTCCAGGTCAAATGCAAGAAATTTGCACACACTAGCTACCTCCTAACTTAAAAGAAAAACCACCACAATCCCCTAAAACTTCCCATTTGGCTCAGGTTTGGTTTGACTCCTGGGTAATGGATGTGCTACAATAGCCTTCGTAGTCTTCTGATTTCATTTATAATAGAGGTCTTGAACTCTTACTGTTTCTGACCTCTTATCTGTCTCTTTTCCAGGGTTCACTGACTGCTTTGTTATATCACAATGAAATAATCGAGGAGTCTTAGAAGGCTAGAAGAGGTTTATCCAAATTATTTTTGAGTTTAGATGGTCTTATCAGTGACTCCATTTTGACTTCAAAAGGACACTTCATAATTCTAAAGCTCCACCAGGTTTTATCAACTAGAACAAAGCTGCTTTTCCTTTGGTCTGGCATGAAAAGCGCACTCGCACACACCAAGGGCTTGGCCTTTCAGAATTTGTTTGCCATGATTCCAACAACATCATGACTCTCTCTTTTTTCTTGTTGAGCTGAACAAGCCACTCCTTGAAGCCAAGGGCTCTTGCAGTCCTGTAAGTGGTGCTGGACAGCTGAGAAGGCATCGCAGTGCTGGATCTTACAGCTGGGATAGTGCTTTTCGACCTTCTTGAGCCACCTTGCAAACTGAAAACAACATAGAAAACAAATCTCTATTTTGTTTATTCCATTTTTTCCCCTTTGCAACTGAACGAAGCTCAGACTAAACTTTGAATGTTCCTTGTATTGTTTATAGTTCCCCCTACTTTATTTATTGGCTGGCTTGCATGTGGTGTGTATGTTTAAAGAAATCACAGCTGCTTTCACAGAAGAGTTTCTGATGTCTTATGCCTCAGGTCTCAGGTACGCCCAATGGACTGGACTCCAGACCACGGGAAACCCCATGTGCCCACAGATGTCCAATGGATTGGTCTGACAAGGCAGTGTAAGGTGCCTTGCATGGAAGGTGAGCCTTGTCAGGGAGGAAGGTCCTCCAGGAACTGTTATATCATGGAAGCAAAGTCAGTAAGGCTGGTAAATTGCAAACCCAGCCCTTGTGTCTTCACTGTTTCCCTCTGTGCTTCCATGTGTCCTGGCTTTCCAGTACGGAGCTGCCTCTCCCAGCTTGAATTGGTGAAAAACATCCAAATAATCTATTTAGCCCAGATCGCCTGGGCAAATCTGTAATTATCATGCTTATTTACAGGCATAAAAAGTGTAGCTTTGGAAATAAATGATGTCTGCTTTATAAGAATAGGACTGTTCACATTGCAAGGGTTTTCTTCTCAAAGCTAGTCCCTCTGATAAATTGAACAGATTATGTTTTTGTTGGCTGTCTTTGTTACCTCCATCACTGTGTTTCCAATTTATCAACATACTTTTGAGAAATTGTTAGAATATGTTGCACTCGTAAGCACCGTGGGGAGAAAAAATATTCATTTATTACCACTATTGTGTTTGATTATATTATGCATATCCAAAGGACTAAAATGAAATGTCATCTTTAATTCTCCCCTCACAGTAGACAATATCACCCTTTCTTCTCTCTTTTCCAAAAACAGCTTGGAAGTTAATTCTTCATTTTCATTTTAAATCAGCCATACAGAGTAGAAGCAGGCGTGCATTAGGGACAGGGCAGAAGTAATGGGAGCCTGGAGAGCTGAGCTCTACTTCTGGCGCAGCCTTTAGCTCTTTGCAGTCTGGAGCAATGTCATTTGACCTCTGGTCTCCAGTCTCTCAGTTCATGAAATAGGAAGAACATTAGCTTCCTACAGATGTCTCTAATAATTTGCCAGAATCGTGTCTCGTCTAATTACCTGTGTTTAATATCTCCTAGGGTCTTGCAAAGTCGGTGAAGGCTGAAGCAGCAAATTCTGTATGCAACCAAAAAGAAAATGCTCTTGGACAGTTAAGACTTGAAGACTACGAAAAGCTTTCGATGGCACTAACCCAAGCCAGGAGAATGGGTCAGAAAGCCACTGGTGCTGTTAAATGCTGGTAGATGATCGATCCCAGCCTGTCAGGAGAGGGAACCTCGTGCATTTGGGACAAAAGGCCGAACCAGGCCCGCAGCACACAGCCTGGAGCTGCAGTGAACTGCCACAGGTGGGGGTCCAGCTGCACCCAGTATGGCTGTACACACAGAGCTGAGGATGGGCACCCACATTAGAGGGCTGCCAGGTGTTCCAGGCGGGCTGCAGCTTCTGACTGCATTCCCAGGAGAAGGGGCAATTTGGGAGTTTGTAGCACTTCCAAGAGAGAGGAGAGATCAGAGAGTAAGCTGCTTTTTTTGTTACCCTGTCAGGCTGAGCAGAGGTTTCCTGAGGGCTGACTGAGCAAAATGGCCGAGTGGCTGAACATCCTGGGGTGAGTTGCTGGGAGCTATGTGGTGCCTTGGGAGTGGGAGGAGGGAAGGGAAGATGTTCCTCTTCCTGAGAGTGAGGGGAGACTGAAGGGAAGGGTGCTTAGGCTGGCCTGAGCCAGGCCTGGGGGGACCTGTTATGTCCCAGCTCCAGTCACTGAGGGCTTTTTGTGTATAAATAGTCGTTGTTTCAGGGTGGGCTTGGTGGCCCAGTGCTGCTGGCCCAGCCCTTTTGAGCTCCCTTTGAGCCCAGGGAGTGCTGACCTGTTGCCTGCTCTAGCTCTGGGACACAGCGGGGGGCAGCTGTGGGGCAATCCCAGGGAGGCCCCGCTGAGCTGCGGTGCAGCCCCCACCTCTGCCTCCTCGGTGTGGGGGTTGCTCCGGTGATTAATGACAGCGGCTGCTTAAAAACCTGATGCCTCAGTTGCAGTCTAAACTTGTCTGGTTCCACGCTCCAGCCAGAGGCTATTGACCTGTGTTCGGGCTCTGGAGGTGGGCAGGGGTAGGTGCTCGACCGTGGGGGCTGGGGGGGTGAATCTAGCCATTTTCCCAGGATCTTGCAGGGATCGTTTTCCAGCTGCGGCATCTTGCAGGGATTGCGTTGCCCCTGAGGGGAAGAGGCCTCTGCCTTTGTAGAGCCCCACAGGGGCTGCATCCAGCCCCAGGCCCGTTGGCTGCTGCAGCAGGAGACCTGCTTTCGGAACTGTCCTTGGATGGCTGAGGGGATACTGTGGGATCTGAGGGCAAAAAAACCCTTAGTATAGTTGTGTAATCTTAAAAATGAAATCCCTCCTTGTGTTGTTTGGTTCAGCCGAGTCACTTGCCCAGTCAGTGAGCTGCAACAGCTCAGGTCCCTCCGGAGCTGGGAAGGAGACACTGAAAGGCCAGGAACTGGGGCCTGTGGCACTGTCACCCAAGGTGGGAGGTACAGGGGTTCAGAACACAAACTCAGCTGCTGTACAGAAAGTGAACCTCGCTGATGGCTTCCTTCTCGGGGTACTGCCTTTGCAAAACACCCACACCCTTCCACAGCCGCAGAAATGTTCCTCCTGCCTGGGG
>VWZY01010909.1:0-22778 GCA_013399075.1 Chloroceryle aenea
AAAAAAAACCACACCACAAAACCAAAACCTATGGAATCACCATCTGCTTGTGGCAAAACTCTTTTACAAAGCATTCCAATTGTTTTACAATTACCATGCTGTAGCTTGGTACTTAGGTGCTCCCTACCACCTCCAGTTCAGGAAGTTGCAGTCCTGAGCAAGGAGATCAGGGTGTTCAGGCCAGAAAATTGCAGAGAGACAGGCCAAAGAACACCACTCAGATGTGATTGACAAGAAGTCATGATGCAGCAGTCACAAAGGAGCACGTTTCAGTCAAACCCCTGGTGAAATTCAGAAAGCTGGATGTAAAGACACCATCTACAAGCGTCTTACAGCCTATGGTTTATAGAAAAATATGCCAAAAATATATTCTGAACTAACAAATGTTCAGTAAAACATTGTTTTATTTCTGCTAAAATATGCATAAGGCAAGCCTCTCCACAAACAAAGCTCTCAGTTTTATGCAGTATTCTTAATAAAGCCAGTTCTTAATTTTAACCAGTTTATTAATATAGTAACATTATCTAAACATACAGGAGAAAAAAATATTACAGTATTTTACCTTAATATGGATTAAAAACCCCAATCTATTAGGGGTTTTGAAGATGTAAGATGCATTCTATGGTTCACAGCAATGTTATACCCAAAAAATAACTTGTTTCCAGGCTGCCTGCAGACACAATATATTAGAACTATATTCAGTGTAATCACGCATAAATATCAATAGCAACATCTGAAAAATCCTAAGACTACATTAAAAATGTTGCTACAATGTTGATTTATATTTGGGCTCCTGTAGCTGAAATTAAATTTAAAGTGTATTGACAGTAACCTTTTAAAAAAAATTCTAAAAAAAGTCTTACTTGTAGCAGCAAATATAAACATATGCTTAGCATATAAGCTATTCTTACTGAGCTGTAAGTTGCAAATTAAATTAATAGGGCTAATTACAGTCAGAATGATGATGGAAGGTTGAAGGCAAGAGTTAAAAATGTCTACTCTTGGATGCAAATGTGCAGCAGACATTCAAGAATGAGCACTGAACAGCACCTCAGGACAGATTTTTTTTCTTCTGGAAAGAGTTATAAACTCAGTTAGTAGGAAATAATTAGAAAAAAAATAAATTCAACTGAACAGAAATTTGGATTCACACTAACCAGAGCAGAAGATATAATCTAATTAATCCTGATTATTTTGTTCCATTTTCCTCTGCACTTTTCCTCCAGTAAAAATACTTTAATTCAATATATATCTAAAAACATATAAGGAGCTTACCTGGAAAGAGCAGAACTCTTTATTATCTTCCTGTGGAAAATAATCAGCATTAAAACTGAAAAGAACAATGAAAGCAAAGGCAAGAAAACACTTTTTGGACACTGCTGGTAATGATACTCTACCACATATATGGATTAATATCATGTTGCAGATAAATGTTACCTTTCCAATAGACAAAAAGCCCTTCCTGGTTTTTTAATATCTTATTCTTACAAAATATGGATTTCAGAGAAGAAAACAATGAATAATCTTCCTCATTCATAACATCCCACGTGAAGCACTGTCACCAGGAGGAAAATGAGCAACAACTTCACATTTGGCAAATGATGGTTGCTTAAATACAACAGAACATGCAGAGCCAGTAAGGAAATATATTAAAATACAGAAGGTAGTGACAATGAAACCAGAAAAAATGCAATGTTTCATTTATCATTTTTAAAATAATTCAACAGAACCCATTACAATCTTATGAATTACAGCCATAAACATAAGTTAGGGACACAAAACAATTATGTATTTCTAAAAATCTGTGTGAGGACTGTAAGAGTAACTGAAACTCGTGTAGCAAACAGGTTACCAAAATAAGATATTTTTTTTTTTAAGGAAAAATAAACAATAGTTTCTAAAAAGTTATAGTAAAAAACCCCAGGTGTTATATTGTAGAAGCTGGATCTAGAATGTTAATCTACCCACTATTAAAGCAAACAAAAAGGAAAGTTTTCTTATCATTTGTCTAAAACACTGAAGTTGACTACAGCTATAAAATTATCTGAATTCTTTAAGAGAAAAGATTATTGGGCACTTGTGGATAGCACAGAAATAGAACGTTTAAAGAAAAGTTTCTCTTAATTAGATTCAAGATTTTTCACCACCGAACTGCTGATTTATTTTCCTTGAGTTCTAAGTTTATTGTTATTTGACTATTTATCACGTATTCCAGAGGTTCTCAAATAAAACTACCCTCCATGCAGGTATTCAATAAATACTAGTATTCCCATTATGCAAGTCTTAAAAAAAAAAAAAAAATCACATAATTCAAGTAATTGTAAATAAATACCTAGCTATAACTTTATAAATATTTAAATAAAATTCTACTAAGTATAGGTTAGCCTCCTAAATATACAGCTAAACTAACAAACCCATGGTCTGAAGTCAGAGGAATAGGTCAGAAAGACAGGTTTAGTTTCTGGAAAGTTAAACTCTGCTTTCAGGACAAACTCAAAGCACACTATCCCCTACTTCCCCCTGCTCTGTGCTAGCTATGCTTCTTTGGTTAGTTAATGAGTTTGAGATGTAAAACTGCCTTTTTTTTTTTTAAATCTAGATACGAAAGTATCTCAATGAGAAAATGTGCACATGGCCTCAGATTGCAAAGGTGACAGAAAGCAGTAAACTCTCCTCAAATCCTTTCTGTTCTCAAGAAACATAGGCTGTCTTCCCTCTGCCTGGAATAATATTTTTCAGCCTGGAGGGTCTCACGAGTCTTTCCTCAGCCTGTAAACTGCTAAGGAAAGATAGCTAAAAATGCAGATTGCTCTTTCCTTTACAGAAACAACTGTATGAAGAGATCTATCCCTCTACTGGAAAATTCAATGGAACCTTGAAAGCATGGAAGAGTTACTGTTCCACAGACAGGAGATTCCTTACATAGATTCTTTTCCAAAGCCTGATGACATCCTGCTCAAAAGCAAAGAGCACATAGCCTTGAAGCTGATCTTTATTGACAAATATTGGCAGGTGCACCTAAGTGTTAAAACTGAGTTATATGTAACTGAACTCCAGTAACGTGCCCATTATTTGGCCTATTTGGTGCATTCCTGCCCAACTGGCTTTAAAGTGCTCTCAACTTCCTGTTTGTTTCTGGAAAAATTCCTCAAGGAATTCTATCACTTGAACATTTCCACTATTGTGATTCATCAACTTAAAGGTACTGTCACTGGAGGCCCAACTCCCATGCAGGTATTAGTACCACCACTCCCGGGTCACGCACTTCCCGCTGTGCCGTGGGGAATGCTGCGAACCCCGGTTCCAAACACACACCTTACCTCGTGTTGCACTGCAAAGATTTTGCCACGGTAAGTGTCACAGGTAAAAGGTTTGATATAATCACAGCATGGCAGTTGAGGGTAACAGGAGATAGGTTTGACCCCCAAGCAGCAGATCTCCAGAAATGACAGCATGCTGGAAGAGATTCACAGTTCACAACGCTTGTGAGCCCCGGGCGTAAGGCTGACAGTTCACTAATGTCTTGCTCTGATACGATAAACAAACAATAGTCCATGTCATGGGCAACAGAAGGAAAACACTATTTTTACTCAGCTGGCCTAGGTGGAATTTTTCCTCTCCCATTTACTATACTTCATTAAAATAGAGCACTTTTTCAGAATGACCTCATCAACCCACCCCGAAAATGTGGAAAAGAGGAGGAGGTACTTTAGGAAACATTTTAATGACACCCCTCTCTTCACAACCTGTTCCTCGGCACAAGACAGAAATGAAAAAGAAGGAAATGATACACTTCTACCACTTGCTATTCTACAGGTAAGACACTACTGATTGGTTTTGGTGCACGTGTATACAGCTGAAACACGGGTAAGAAGTGACTCTACGTTAACATCGACCGTGGATCCTGAAAACAAGGGGGTTTTAAGAAAGCTTTTTTGTTAGTAGCTCTGTTTTTCTTGGGGGCTGTGAAGTGCAAATACTTCAACAAGTGAAGAGCTTATAACAGCCTAATTGATTAGAACAGTTCTAATTGCATCTAGATACTTCTGTGAAGTTTTCTTGGGTCTAAACCAGCATGCTTTTATATTAATTACTTTTTCATTATGTTTCCTATTAAATAATTCCACTAGTAGACTGAATAGTTCCAGAGAACCCATTTGGCTCTGTTGGCTCAAGGACTCACAAAAAAAATAATAATAGTAAAAATAATCTCTAATTAAGCCATTACATACAAATGTATAAAAAAGCCTTGGAGAATTAATGAGTGAACACCACTTGTTTAAATACACTCCTGTAGTACAGTACAGTATACAGATGATATACCATAATAGCTCCAGATGGAGCTGTTACAGACAACAACAATGCATTTAAAATGTTTATTATGGGTTGGTTTGGCTTTTTTTAAATTGTGGTTAAAAAAAAATTCCCCAGAGGATATTTAAAGCATAAAAACTACTTTAAGGGCTCTACCAAAATGTTGATTTATCATCAATAGAAATAGAAAAGAATAAATATTACATCTGAGCAAGCACTCCATCATAACCCTCCTCAGAGCACAGTAACCTCTGGCCTGTGCTCACAGAGGTACTGCAGCTGCTGGAACACTACAGATTATCCTGATGAAGGCTGGAGCACCAACAGCTTTCCAGCTTTCACTCTGAATTTCTCCCTTTGTGTACTTAGGCAAGAATGCTAACATTCTTACAATAGTTTATATAAGCATTGGAATTATATTATAATTTAATAACAGGTTTCTGTTATTAAATCACCCTTCTAAAAATAGAAAAATATTTTATATTGTCAAAGTATCTTTCAATCATACTTCTATCTTCACAGCTTTAATAAGGAATACCTAATTAGAACCATCACATTAGAAATACTATTTGTATTCAGGTGATTTCATGTAAATAAACAGACAGTTAAAAACATATTTACTAAGATTAAATATAGTCAAATTGCAAAACCATACAATCCGACAATGTTGTCATGTGCTCTTTCAAAGAGTGCATAGGACATATTTCTGAAGCAGTCAATACAGTAAATTTTTTTGATGCAATCCCAGTCAAAGCTGTAAACATTCCTAATTGCCATTTCTTGGAAACTTTTTGTTCCTTTCAAGTTTTTATTAGCAAGTTGCACTGGGGATTCCCCTGCCATGTTTTGTTTTTTTCTTCATCAGTTACAGGCAGTATCACCATCCACCTTTAACCCCTCTGGGTGTTCCAAACTACTCATAAGCATTTCTTCCATAGGTTCAGGGTAGTAATCCTTTCCTTGCAGTGCACGATGACACTTGCCACATGGCAGTGTTAGCAAGGCCCCAGTGTGTGATCTCGAGAAGCAGGTTGCTGAGGAAGTCTGCTATGCCTTTATGGGGTTTCCTGCAGGTTTGGGATCATAACCGTATAGGAAAGTAGCTGCTATTACAAGGACGGCTCCGAAGAAAAAGACACTGAATAGAACAGGGATGGGGGGAGGGGAAAACAAAAAGTTAGCTTGATTTAGTTGATCCAATTTTGTTTAATACAATCAAAAGAAAGGGTATTTTTCCTGTGGGAACATAGAAAGATAAATTATATTTGTCCAGTTTATAAATATATGCAAAATATTTTGTTCTTTATTACAGAAGGATGCAGGAAGAAGAGCTGAAATAAGAAACTAACATCCACCAAGTCAGGTATCATTATACAGACATATTCTCAATATTAGAACTGTAGTTTCATGGAACAACTGTCAGATGTAATCAGACTGATCCCTTTGATTTTTTTTTTTGGCCTAAGGTTCTGCACAAACTGCAAGAAGCTAAAGAAGTGCTACTACCATGGTTACCCAGCCACTTTTAACATCTTATGGACATCATGTTGTTGGAGTTTTGTTTACTTTTAAGTCCAAAGCTTACATCAAAACAAATTACTGCTGCCCAGGAACCAGTCTGCAAGTCAGTCTAATCTAAATTTTGGCAGATACATACAGATTTATGCAAGGGAAAGATAATAAAGGCATCTTTTGTATTGTGACATAGAAGCCTTTGAAGTTGTTTTGATAGTTGCAAGTCTGAAACAAAATATCCAAAGCCAACAGACAATCAGTACATATTTTAGAAAAGAACCTTGTCATAAAGACATGACAATGTTGACACTTTGATCTTCTGAACCAAATGCTAAAAAAACTGTGGCACATGACAAGGTAATCCTTTAGAGAATACAGTTAGCCTGTTTCTGGACATGATCCATTGCAATACATTGAAGCTTAAGTGCTTTACATCTATTAGCCCAAACGTTTGTTGAAGTGACAGAAACAATTACACAGTTTCAGCTCAAATAAATTCAGTTGCCATAAGCAAAGTACTAAAGGTTAAGTTTAATTATCTCAAGTTAATCAAGTTTTAGTAAATGAGATGGCTTCAAGTTCTACATGATGCTAGTTGGCTCCACCTCATTTAATTATTTACTGCTGTTTCCATTTTCACTGTTCCCAGAAGCTAATGAGTTACTTATTAATTTTCCACTTGAGCACACAGTCGTTCTTAAACTACTCTCACTATTTGTTTTAAAAGGACACGTATAGGCTACTTACAATTTAAGTTCCAAGTTGTCCATTTTTTAAGCCTAAATAGTTATTCTACTTTTTTTTTTAAATGTTTAAGTAAACTTCTAATACTCCAAATACTAGTTTTAGGTAAAAAGATGTTTCTTTCTATTGGATACAGAAGTTGTATGGATTATTAAAAATATTTTTACAGTATGAGTAACATGAGGTTTGCAGATCAGTTATAAGCAAAATCTTATTAATATACCTGAAACTTGGAATATTACTTCTACACTCCACATATTAACGTGTGTTGCCAGGACATGCACTATTCCAGAACCCACCCATGTACAAAAGCTGCAGTGCACAGGGTTACTAAATTCTGAATCATAAAACATTGGGACACAGTGTATTTGGCTTAGAAACACAATGCAAGCATTTTTATTTCTTTCTTGGCTGTTTTCACTAATAATTATGGTATTGTCTTTAGAAAAAAGCTCTGCATTTGAGCTTCTGGTTGTCCTTGGGCATCTAATGGCTGTGGCGTAACTTCCATGTGTGTAGGATTGCAATTATCTCTTTAGAAAATGTTTTAAGGTATGATGAAAATCAGTATAAAAAGATCATTATCATTGTTCTGCCTAAATCCTCTTGCAATGACATGACTTGTGGAAGATCTGTCCATTTAGAGGCCAAGCAGAAACAAGACAGGCAACCCCTTTGTCACGACCTTGCTTGGAACAACCAGCAGAGGGGGAGACTGGTTCAGAGAGCTGAGACAAAGCTAGTGCAAGGCAAGCACCAAAACCAGAGGACTGGCTTCAGCGTGATGGCAAAGTAGGAGCTGAAGAAATGAAGGGCAACTGGGAAGAGAGAAGAGAAGAGGGAGGAGGAGAAGAGGGAGGAGAAGAAGAGAAGAGGGAGGAGAAGAGAGAGCTAAATTGCAGATCCTGCAAGAGAGTGGTATGACAAAAGCCAATATTTGAAATTCAGTTATTCTTGACCTGGAAGGGATTGTATCCTACAGAAAATTTAATCTTGACAACTATACTGAAAAAAAAACCCCAAGCATTAGTTCTGATATGTTATGAAATGAAACATTTATATGCAAGTTGTATCTAGACATTCTAAAATTGTGGCTTGGTCTGTTTTTTTAATTTATTTTTGCAATTATATTTCGTAAGCCTTAAGTTTTCAACTAATGTGCATTTGGTTTGTTTTTTTTTCAGCATACGTGGGAAATAATTCTTACCTTGTAGGGACAAAATCCTGCAGCCAGAAATAGGAGATCAGTGTTGACAGTATAATAGAAAGAGAAGTTGCAAATCCCTTTAAAATGTTGTCTGCGTACTTTATAACAGCAGCAATCACCAGCCCTCCAAGTGCCTGAAAAAACATTGAGGTTTGGATTTGCAACCTGGTAATCCCACTGATAGCATCTAATTTAACAACATGCAAGGGGAAGCTTTTATCTGTGTTTAGGAGCATTACATTTATTTTATGTTATGGATATGCACTATATGGATACATTGAAGATAAATATTAGAGGAGTTCTTTCCCCATTAAAGAAGCTGTTGATCATATTACCACCCTTTAATTAATGGAAATGCTTGTACTATACATTTTTAGCCACAGGAAGGGCATATTTTGTATTTTTTTTAAGCACTGCAAAAGAAATAATGCTTACATGATTTTATGCTGCACAATACTTAGTCATATACTTCCTATATATTTTCCAAGTTTTTATTCAGGGGTTTATTCTAACAGTGATAGATCAGACTTTTGACTATAGAATTCTCAGTAGCTTCAATGATAATCACTAGTTTCCCCGGTCACTTATAGAAGAGTAAATCCCAACTGCCTTCAGAGAAACATGCAATACAAGGTATCTCACCTGTAGAACAACTACCACCCAAGTAAGTTTATTGTATCCTTGAAAAAATCCATTCTTTGACAGTTGTTCTCCATCATAAATGTATACACCCATCAGTCCAAATATGCTACCAAAAAATCCTGAAAGTACAAGATTTATTTAAAAGCTTCAGGTGAGAAACATGCAAACAGGTTGCTTGTCCTCAAGGACTAATCACACATCTATGATTTTAAAACAGGACTGCCACTTGCAATACCATCACGTTCAAATGCAATCAGTGTTCAGGCAGATAGTCTCTTTTGAAAGCTATTTTTCCACACTTACAACAAGCTTTGACTGTTTCCATTAGGATATTCTCATATACTTATCTTCTATTGCTTTCTACTGGAATGGGGTCATTTTTGTTTATGTCATATATCAAAATTCACTTAAACACAATTCTGGTTTTCCAGAAACTAGTCATGACTGAAGGCTGAAGTCACATTATAACCTGAAGATAAAAACAGGGAAAACTTGCAGTGGAGGAGGATAGTCTCTGGCACAGCAGGAAGCAGGATTTATCAGTTTGCCAATTGAGACAAGGAAAGGAACATTTTTTTCCATTCTTTATCTGGGAAAAGTTGACCTCTATTTTCATCACGTTTCTTTGCATCTGAAAAAGCTGGAATTGTTTTGAACAATATAAAGCCTTCTCTTTGTCAAGAAATAATTCTTTTTGCAGACACAATTAAAAATGTATGTGTCATTCAGATTAAACAAATTAATTCCATTTTGCGATTGATCTGCTAAAAGAAATAAATTTTATTTATTAATATCAATACATCCCTAATATGATATTGGTATGCATTAAAACCTGAATTTCCCAACAATGACTACAATATATTTCCCAATATTTTCTATTGTTCTAACAATTCTCTACGGATATGAAAATGAAAACTAGGTTGGACTTATGATTTTTGTTGGGTTTTTTTAAGAAAATCTCTACTTCAAAGCTCTTGTTTACAACTGACTTGCTCCTGAATGATACAATGTTTTAAGTGGGCAGCTATCTTGCACTTGCAGAAAGGATACTCTCATATATTTTTTAAAATTGTGATTTCATGCTTTAAATTTTTTTATACAGCTTTGTCAGGAAACTCTCTATGAAATATGACAAAATTAATCTCATTTTGAACTAAAAACCTTAATAGTAAACATGCTCTACTGAATTTTGTATTGAGGCAAATTAAGCTCACTGACAAAAAAAGAAAAAAAAAATAAAATCAGATAATTCAATTCTCACTATCATCACAGACATCTCTGTCTTCAAACGTCACAATCACAGTTCTTCATTGCCTTGAACAGTTTGCATTTAGATGCAGTCTGTTCTGACCTTCCAGCACACCTTCACTGCACCATTCAAGAGATGACCAGGCCAACTATCAAACTAATGAATTGTTTCCACACATATTTTTGTAGAAATATGTTTTCATAAATATTTTTGTAGAAAAATATGATCTATGTCTTAGAAGAGATAATTGATTTTTCAGCAATTATGAATGTTTAATTGGAAATGGTTTCATACACCTGCACTGCTGTCCACCAAAGGGCTTTGAGGATGGAAATAGAGTAATAATAATCAGTGTTCTTGGCAACAGATTTTTACATTCTAGCTCCATCCAGAGCACCAAATCTTACCTTAAATCCTGGACCAAGCCCCAGCTACCCACTCTCTCTGCCTCCAAAATTCCCCTAACATAACCTTACCTCATGTATCTCCCACATCCTGCTCAAGAAAACTTAGTTTTAATGTAGACAATTTCAATAAACTAATTAAATAAAAGCAGATGTTTTGACCTCCTTCTCTATCCTTTTTTAAAAACATTAAAAATACTAAAATATAATAAAATGTAGTTTTGTATTTTTAACTGAAACCATGTATAATTAAAACACAGCAAACAGGAAAAGTAAGGAAAAACACTGCTTGTATTTAGACATTTTTGACCATACCACTTTTTGACCAACTATCTAATTGCAAAAAACCCCCACACCATCTCCTGGTTTCATGGTTCTTCCTATGGTACATTCTACCAGACTCAGTACAGCCCTGATCCACTAAATCATCTTCATGACTTCATTCTACAGCACTGTGGATTTGATGAAGAGTCTCTTCTAGAGACGCTGAAAAGTTCAAATTATGCTGAAAGCATTTATTCAAATATGCAATAAATAATTACTGCATACTGATGAAGACTAGAGGGAGTCCTTTAGAGAAAGGAGGGCAACTCCCACAGTAAGTTTTGCTTCTGTTGCAAAACCAGAACAAAAAGATATTGCTGATGTCACATTTCCAACCCTATAAACTGGTCACGATTGCTCTGAGGTGAAGGAAAAGTCATTCAGGAAAACAGATCAACTCTGTTGTCATTAATAGCTAGGGTCTAGAAGACCCAGAATTACTTTGGAAATAGAAGGTATTCTCTTACTGACAGATGCATAATAGGTAAAGGCATTGAAAGAGTTAAGATAAACAGTCTTTTGCATATGCCTCTCTCGTGTGATGATACAAACAACTCAAACAAACTGAGCTTTGTACTGAATAATAATTCATTACCTCAACTTTACTCACAGAGCTGTTTTTTGTATTAGAGGTGCCACCCTATAAAAACTGTCTACCCAGACACAAGAGGAGAAAAATGTTAATTTAAAAACATCTCAAAACATTGATTTAGAATCAAATTTTGTTCTAATGTTTCTATATTCTCTAAAAAAAAAAAAGAAAAAAGAAAAAAGGAATACTATATTAATCAGATCTTATGAAATTAGTACAAAATACAATCATTGTTAAAGACAGTTATTTTTAAACACAGAGGATACACAGAATCCTGCATAAGATAAAATATTCTATGGAAAATTTTTAGTACGGATTGAATCAGCAGATTCTGTAGAAACTTACAGACACTCTATAAGCTAGTTAAATCAAAGACTGGTTAAGACCAGAAAGAAACTGCTAGAATTCCATCTAGCAGAGTTTATATTCTTGGTTTTAAAAGGACATTTATGCAGAATGATAAAATGTTTGGGATATTTTTTATTTAAAGATATAATTTTGCACATTTATTTTAATTCTTCAGAATGCAGTATGTCTAAAAGATGACTAAAATTAAACTTACCAAGCTGAATGTTTCTGATCCACACAGACTGCTTAGTTTCCTTCAAAATTTTCTCAAAATAAACCCCAGCAAATCCACTAGAAAAGCATGCTATGAGAACTGCGATCAGGCCCACAAACTGCGATCCTGCTGAATGCTCCTTAGCAGCTGTTGCTGGAGAGTCTGAAGGCCACTAGATGTAAAAACAGTTATACACCATTTATTGATAACATCAAGTCATGAGCATCTATAAAAGGCAAATTTGTTTTCTAGCAACAGATAAATACAGACAATCGCACGCTTATAGAGTTACATGTTTTGCACCATAAATGCTTTTAAAGGACTGCAAGGCCGTAATTTGTCTTTCTGCATACTTGTAAGGAGCAAACTTGTGCCTTTACCAGGTCCAAGGTTTATGTTTTGTAAGCCAGAACTGTTTCTGAATTCCAGCATGACTTACCACAGTCATGCACAGGCACCAACTTTTGCCACCTGCCATCTAGTTACCTTCAAAACACAAGCAGTTAGAAAACCACTTACACCAGCTGTAAGGTAGGATGAACTGTCTCTTGCATGTGCCCCACCTCAGTGATTATACAGATGACTAAAACAAGCTGGAATTATGAATCTAAATCCTGCAATATATGTCATGCTAACAGAATAATGTAATGCCATAGACAAAACCATACTGAAGAGTCCATTAAATTAGTATCAGAATGTTTGTTCTCACTTCTGACTTTTAAATTTGAAAATACTGTAAAATTTAATCTTCAATTTTTTTCAAATCCTTAAAATTAAAAAAAAAATAAAATTCTAGGATATGGTAAAATCTGCTTAAAATTCTTACAATAGTCTCTTATCCCGTGATCCTACCCTCTGGAATCTAAAAACCACCTGCACCTGGACTATTTAGGATAGAGGTCAAGTTTGCCTCCTGCAAATGTTCATGTAACTTTGCCATGCTGAAACTGTATCACAAGGTGACTGGCAGGACTGTGGTGGCACAGAAGATCTGGCAATTCCCAATGTCTGAAGAGGGGTGCTAATAAATACTGCTATCACTGTTATCTGTGGGCTGCTCCAGAGGCCCTGTAACATTCTTCAGTAGAGTACTGGGACACAAGAGATGTTATTTTCTGTCTTTGAACAATTTTTGGTGTCCTCTAGCCCTGGCCAGTTGCGATACGCAGCTCCTGATCATACTCTGGTCTATATGGGAACTAGCAGAATCAGCTGTATAATCAGTATAGAAATCCACGTTACTTGAATAAACACATTAAACACACACGAACCACCTTTGTTAATATTTACCTGCACAAATGCCACTCCTGTCATCAATATTACTAATGAAAGCCACTGGTATACACCCAATTTCTTGCTCAACATGGACACAGAAAACAATGCTGTGGTAAGAATTTTCAGTTGGTATGTAACCTAGAAAAACCAGAAACAGTTACTACTGTGTAATTCATGGGACTTTTTGAAACTTACAGATAATTCCAAATGTACAATACCTGGTACGTGGCTGCATCTAGGTTTGACAATGCTACATACAGCAAGTTATTCTGAAGAGTATAAATTCCTGAAGGAATAGCAAGTTTAAGAGTTTCCATGGGTTTATTAAGGATTTCATCATGTAGTACTCTGTTCAGAGTCCGTAAATTGCACTCTATCCAAATAAACAATAAAAGAAAAAGACATTCACTAAAAAGAGAGAAATTTAACAAAAAAACAAAACAAAAATTCAGTGTTCTGTTCTTAAAGACTGTTGCCTCCTTTTTATAGCTATCACTGGTATCAAGACTTCAAAATACCGTCTATGTTTGTTTAACTTTCATGAGCATTGTATATGGAAGAAAAAAAGGCTTCAAAGTGCCTTCCTGTAAACTAGAATGTCAGAATTAGAACAATTAAGCAAAATGTTTACAGTGAAACTTATAGAAACCGCATCAATATCTGAAGATGATACAATAAAGAACATCACCTAAAAAGTTCACATTTAGAAGCCTACAGTCATCAGTATTTAAGAATAGAAAATGATATTTTTAAACCATTGAAGATGAAATGTGTGTCAATGAACCAGATAAATTCAGTATAAAATATACAAAATAAGAACTAGAGAAAATGTGAACATACTTTTATGAGCTTAAAGCTGTGCTTCTTCCTGAGCAATGAAACTGCATCCTCCCTTCTGCATCTGCTGTTTATTACAGGCTTCCAAATTATCATTCACACTTTGGACACGCTTTAAGCTTTCCAATTTTCCTATTTCTGTATAGGTCTTTCTTAAAATGCCTGAGCAAACACAAGCTTCAAGCTGTTAGCAGAAAGTTTATTCTTGCACTCCTCAGTATCCACATGCTTTAAACTCAACTCTCTTCAGCAAATATACAACATCTTCTATCGTGTGTTGAGGAGTGAAGTACGACTGTGTCTTTCCAAGACTACTTTTTACACGAGAAAGGAAAAACTTTGTCGTACACCTGTACTCACATGGCTGCTTTGCAGGTGCCACTACAATACAGCATACTGATTAGGAAAATTACTTGGTGCAAAATATGACACATACTGCTGTCTTTGTAGACCAGTAGGACACAGGCCAAAATCTTCAGAAGTTCAGCAATAACTACTGCAGTAGAGGATAAGTAACGGGGTCCTTCCTCTTTCAGCGTCCGAGAATAACGCATGGTCAAGACTAAACTCGTGGTCTGAAAAACCAGGATCCCCAAGGAAAGGTATTTTAAATTGGTAGACATTTCTTGACTTTTTTCTTCCTGAAATGGAAAAAAACCACAAACACAAACCCAGGCTTAAAAGGTAATATTGCAGATAGATGTTTTCCTTGGGAATCAGCACATTAAAATAATTATCCAGGGAGCTCAATGAAAGGGAAACAACAAACCTAATCTGATATTAAAAAAAAAGAAAATTAACACTTCAGAAATGTTGGTCAAATACATGATTACAAGTAGGGAACCAATAGAGAAATGAAATGAAATATTTATCTGTAATAACAACAAAGTAAATTAAAAGACTATAACTGATAATTAGCTTTCCAACAACTGACTTTACAAAAGAGATCTCCTGAGTTAAGCCAATCGTGGATTTCTTCATGTAGATGAAGGCTTAGAAGGTACTTTCAAAGTGAAGAAGCCATACACTCTGGTACTGCAGAATGCCCAGTACCCCTGTTGCAATGAGCTGTTCCCAGAATGAAGAGATCTCATTCTTCCACCTCTCCAAAGTTTTTGAGGTTGCAGTCAGATGACTCAGTGCCAGCACAAGACAGGTTGAGAGTTGGGCTGCTTTAAATGAAACAAGAGGAATGCCTGACACTGAAGGAAAAAGAGAGTTGTGGGAAAGCAGGGTTGGATAGGAAGATAGGAGGGAGGTGCTGCAGAGGACACAGCACTAAACCTGTCCTGTCCATTATTTTTCTCAGAAAAAAATCGGCTGAATATAAGTGATTAAGTGACTGCACTATCTCAAAACTTACATTAGTAAAGCTGTATCATCCTCATCTCTACCATGACCTTTTACCAAGCTGAAATAGTTTCCTTTACCCTTTGTCACTAAAGCATTAACTTAGTGCACAACACTAGTAGAGAAAGCAATTCTCACTTTGCAAGCATAATCCATTACAAGGAAATTTAAAAGTGCAGCACTGCTTTCAGAGTATTATATAATTTTTTGCTACTATTCATATTAAGAACTTCCATAAGCATATATAATTTAATGCTTTCTATAAACAATTAAGTACTACTGCCTTCACTGACCACATATTCACAGCTAGAGCAGTGTTTTATAATGCCAAGTAAAATTAAAAAAAGCTAACAAATATGTTTTCAAGTAAAACAGTAACAAATCAAGACAATGAATGTGATTCTCACTTCTAGAAGTCTAGAGATGGCATAAGCAGTACTTATTGGATGCATATGCCAGAGCTGTCCATATGCAAGTTTTACACCTACAGACACAAAGTTTTGACTCATTAACTATCCAGTTTTGTATACATTGCTGAAGGATGTGCTGGTACTTCTAAATATTTGTAGCTAAAACTGAAGGTGTTTCATGCTGAGTGCATTTCTCTATCTCAAGCCACATTTCATAACGATTTCATTGCTATTTTTTCAGAGATCCAGAAAGCTGTGCTATTCAAATATCCCTGACTTGCCTTTATCTTGTCTCAAAGCATTAATAAATTTTCTCCAGTGAAGCACACAAAGACAAAATAATATCTATATGGCATATATACTTGACATTGCAGTAACCTGCAAACAAATATTAATTGCCAACAGCCACAGATATATGAAGTACACACTTGTATCCTACACGATAATAGCACCCAAAGAATCGCGTGGCTGCAGAAATATTTGTAAAAGCATATGGCTGAAGATGGAGGAAAAAACATGCCAGGATGCAGAAGCTGTGGGAAAAATACACAAGGAGTCCTTTAAAGAATCTTAATAGAAGATATTTTTGTATGAACTAAAGTGTCATTTAACTCACTGAAGAAACAAATACTAAAGATGCAACTGCACTGAACAATATAAATCAAATAGAAATGTAAAACACAAAGGAGAAGAAAGCTGCAGACAACATTCAAGATTTCCCAACTTTTTCTACAAGTTCCAGTAGAATAACCATCTACATGAGGATGTTAACTGTGGAACTGTACATCCCCAAAAACAAAACAGAAAAGACCTGTTAGTCAAATAAAAACATCTTTGAAGAATAGCTTTGCTATAGCTGAGAACAAGGAGAAGAAACAACAGTTCCCATGAAGGGATGAAGAGGGGACATGCAAGGTCCCCTCATGATGCAGAAAGACCAGCAGCACAGAGAAGACAGAGGGAATAAAAAGGAAAGGAAAAAAAAAATTACTGATAGAAAATACAGAACTAAACTTCATTAGAAGGTCTGCCTGTGCCCCCGGAGAAAACTGGCACTGCAAAATACACATTTACCTGAGCCAACTGCACAATTTCTTTCATCTTTTCCACCTGCCTAATTTTTTAGTATTGACAATCCAGAAACACACTGAGCAATATATGGCTAAGATGAACAACACAGAATTTCATGAAAGCATGGTTACAGATCAGTTGTTAATTCTTTGATTTTCAGTTTTCAAAATGCTTCTGAACAAAGCACAGATACTGGGGACATACAGTACTCTCCTGAACTTGGACCCAAATTCCTGCATTCTGTAAGCCTAGCAAGTGACAAAGAATTTTACAAATGTTCAAAATTCTCAAAGATCAATTTCTTAACCTTCAAAATAGGTCACATTATCAGAAAATAATGCTCACATGAATTTCTTGCTGAAACACAGTGATCTATTACTAAGCAGCTTAAAATGTAATTTCAAAAGTAAATCACTAATATTTACAAGCCAGTATCAAAGCATTCAGCACGAAAACACAGCACTAATAAGCCATAAGGAATACATACCACAATATGATATTGGACTACAGTCTTGTCTTCATTAGTAATCATGATACCAAAAGGACCTTTCCGCAGACAATTTTTCTCAAAAAGGTGCCAGTAGCAGGAAGTATTTCTTTACCATAATTCACTAAATTCAGAGTTTCCAGAATTCTCACAAAGTGGACTTTAACTGGCCAGTGTGACAGCCAAAATAAGCATATTTATTAGAATTGTCCCGCCAGCGGTCAGCACGACAGGCTTGCTCGAACAGGTGTGTGAAGCCTCAAGCTGTACTGACAGAGCAGGAACTACAGAGTTCTGAAACTTATGTATGCTAACAAATTAACCCACCCTCTACCGGGCACACAGGATAGCAAGTCTCCTGGTCCCTCTTACTTTCTTTTTCCAAGTGTTGCATACCAGTTTATAGAACTCGGTGCAAACTGGGAACTGGATTCAGAAAAGGAGCCAAGTACTGAACTTCGAACAGTTGAACTCTCTTCAACTTCAGTCTCACAAGCAGGTTCAGATTCACAGATTACTACCAGAGGTGCTCTCTTCTAGCCATGAGCTCCCGTTACCCTCATTGCAACAGACTGTACAGTCATACACCAGGTGAACTGCTGTCTTCAGTAACAGCCCAGACTTTGATTGCCTTAAACTAATAATGAAATAAAGTTCCCAACACATTTCCTGTACAGAGTTACAACCAGGCTTAGACAGACTACTCAGTACTGTGCAGGATGCATCTGTTCCAAAAGAACAGATTTAGGTTTGCTAATTCCAAGGCTGGAAGTTGAGTGTTCACATTATTACAAGTCACACAGTGACCTGAACTGAATTTTACAGCGAGAGGCGCTAAGTACCTGCAACTCAGTGACTGTAACACAGCCTGTCACATTTGTTAACTCAGTGACCAGGCTCATTATGCTGTTCTTTTGTTTGTCTAGGCAAAAAAAAAGTAAACATCTTCCACAGACTTTATTCAGCATATCCTGTAGACACACCCTACAGCCAGCAATAGAGAAGGCAGGTTTTTATGACAAGTCAACATGCAGTAAGCCAAGATGGCATTTAAAGCCATGTAACATTCAACTTCAGTACACACAGGCAGATAAAATGCAGATGGATACTACACGAAGAATCGTTCTCCTTAAAATATAAAGGAAGGGGACCTTGGAAAGGTTTTACAGACTCACAAAACAAAGGAAAACAACAGTCTACACAGAAAGAAATACACTCGGCTCAAAGTATCCTATTGTGCCAAGTCTGAAAAACAGTTCTTCAAAGGAAGCAGATATTTTTAAAACAGGCAATTTCATGATATACCTTCAGACAAAATGAATATATTTATGACTTGCAGATTTCCATCTCCCTTAGTAGTTCCACCATCACAGGTTAAACTTTAATCTTTTAAATTTTATTTTTATACAGTCCCTACACTTTCCCTCCTAAAATACTGGTAAATTCTAATGTTTGTAGATGAAATGCATTAGAGCAAAAGGAACATAACCAATTTAACTTAATGAACAGTAAAAATATATATATTTTATTTTCCTCTACCCATTCTTAACAAGACTTGCTAATATTGGATCAGGATTTACTACATGAGCAACATAAAGATGACAGGACTTTTCTTAACCTTGAGATTTTATCTTTTAAAGATCTGATAGTATAAACTGAACTTCTCAGCTGCTAAATATCTACAATAACAGAATCTTGTGCAAGCTTAAGAATTAGTTCAGAAATTTAACCTATTCTTGACTTTGTGGGAGGTCTAAAAATCTGACAATTCCTTTAGTTTGAGGTATCTAAAACACTTAAAAGAGACTAAACACTATAGACTGAAACTCTTAGTTACACTCGGAGAGCAGAGACTATCTTGATACATTTTCCAAAGACAGCTGAGTTAAACTGCGTGCTATGAGACCCTTCCAGCAAGCACGGCCTAACACCATCTGCAAGCACAAAGAGCAAGGGCAACTCTGCAGATCCAGGCACTCCCAAAATTTCCTATGATGTTGATACAAATATATCATGATAAAGTGAGCATAGAACTGTTAGGACACAACTTTATCTAACATCAACTCTGTGTACCCTGGGGGCTTTAAAAACCCACCTGGATCCTGGGGAACCTGCTCTCAGTGAACCTCCTTTAGCACACGGTTCAACTAGATGGTGGCCAGCAGTCCCTTCTAACACCTANAGAGGGTGGCCAGCAGGCCCTTCTAACACCTACCATTCTGTGATCAAGTATCTAGCTGATCAGCATGTTTTAAACTCACTGAAATTTTAAGCTTGGGGTGCCTTTTATTTATAAAATAGTATGCAAAAATGTAAGAGATGATGGTTCAAAATCCAAATTTTGTTTGACTGGGCATTTCTCCTGCACTGATTACATTGAAAGTTCTTTCAGTATCCCAAACTACCCAATATTCTGTGATACATTTCATTAATCCAGCCTGAATTACTAAGAGAGCTTTCCTTACAGTCACTGCAGCTGGCTGACTTTTTATCATGTCCATTAAATTTAATTTTCCTTAAATTTCTGAAACTTCAAGAGAATATTAGAAAAAACTTGAGAAATCAGCATCCAAAAAAAAAGAAAACCCAAGGACCCAATGCTATCTCAAAAAGTAGTTAACAAAAAAAGCAAACAACAATGAATACCAATAAGTCACATAACAAAAACAAAACAAAAAACAAACCACAGCCAAACACAGGTTACATTCACAGACTCAAACAATACTATTCTGTCAAATGACTGAGCAACCCACAGAAAGGGTCACACATGCAATTACTACCAGGTAACAGAAATGACAGGCTATGTTACACTCGATGAGTAGCAGGTACTTAGAGCATCTCACTGTAAGATATAATCCAAAAGGTTACAAAGTAGTTTCAGGGTACCTATAGTCCATTCACCATGTACCACAGACACCTATTTAAGACAACCACATAAGGATAAAATGAAAGGAATTGNGCACACGGTTCAACTAGATGGTGGCCAGCAGTCCCTTCTAACACCTACCATTCTGTGATCAAGTATCTAGCTGATCAGCATGTTTTAAACTCACTGAAATTTTAAGCTTGGGGTGCCTTTTATTTATAAAATAGTATGCAAAAATGTAAGNCAACTCATTTGGGCCCCCATCCTGCAATTTACACCTCATTGGCAGAGCCTAGGATTCTACACAGGCACAAAAGCAAAGGCCTTCCTAGGTCATGGCCTAATGATGCACCATAGTAAAAATAAACACATACCGAGTAACAGAAAATGGTGAAAAAGGACACTTCACCAGGCTACAGAGTTGATGTTTGTATTCATTTCTACCCATTGACCAAAATATTTGACATGAAAATAACTTCTACTGGCAACTACTTTTTTTCTCCTCCCTACTCTGTCACAAGTAAAGTTAAATTTTAAAAAATAAATTACTAACTACTATTATGTTTTAAATCTTCACAGTGATTGCATTACCTGAATCACATTCCTTCCAGCCTAGCTGACAGTCTTTTAGAGTAAAAAGCTAAGTTAACAGGAGTTATTGCTCTCATTCCATTTGAGCAAGTTTATGACTGATTATCCAAATAAAAGGCACTGGCCTATTATTTAAAATACAATGCCAAACAGCAGCAGACAAACAGTCTCTAAAGACTGCAGAAGGTAGAGTTTAAGCTTTGTGTGCCAGTACACCAAGATCTCTGTCAGGGGTCTGCCAGGAAATAACCAGTGATGAAGTCGGCCTTACAGAAGGAAGAGCAGAGTGGACAGTAAGCTATTTCATTCCAGTGGAACAGGTATGGACTCACTTTCTTGGCATTTGCTTTGAAATCAAGATAGCAGACAAAAGAAACAGGATTGTGTTCTCGCATTTCTCAAATGAAATGTGAACTCAGTGCTAATACTACACATACACAAATAAAAGCTGGCAAAGAAGAGAAAAAACACAATTGGACGGGGGAAAAGAGCTAGTTCACAGAACCTGAAATAGCTAATTTTTTATAAGATTTTCTTCTGCGCTTTCACACGTGCCTCACCTTTTTCCCTGTCTTGGATAACATAACAGTAGCATGCTACTTTCTATAACAACACTGCATTCCTCAGAGGAAAGTTCTATTCTGTAAATATTCTCTTACTGGACTCAGTATAGCTACCTTTATTCGAGAGTAGTACCTAATACAAGAAGTAGTTTATGTACAGAAGTAAGTGGATGGAAAGAACATGAATGATGTAGTTCAACAAGGTCAACTGCAAGGTGCTTAACAAGAACCTGGGCAACCCCCAGTACCAGTGGGGCTGGGGGATGAAGGGGTTGAGAGCAGCCCTACAGAGAAGAACTTGGGGGTACTGATGGATGAAAAGCTGGACATGAGCCAGCAGTGTGCACTTTCAGCCTAGAAGAGTAACCATATTCTGGGCTGCGTCAAAAGAAGCATGGCCAGCAGGCTGAGGAAGGTGATTCTGCCCCTCCACTGTGCATGGGTGAGGCCCCACCTGAAGTATCTCATCCCAGCTGAGTTCCCACCACGACAGACATGGATCTCTTAAAGTGGGTCCCAAGAAAGGTCACAAAAGTGCTCAGAGAACTGGAGCACCTCTCCTATGAAGAAAAATAGAGAAAGCTGGGATTGTTCAGACTGGAGAAAGCTCCAGGGAAACCTTGCTGTGGCCTTTCAAAATATAAAAAGGGCATTTAAGAAAGAGAAGAGAGATATTTTCACCGGGGTCTGTAGCATCAGGACAAGGGGCAATGGTTTTAAACTGAAAGAGGCTAGATTTCAATTCGATGTTAAGGAAGAAATTGTTTATGATGAAGGTACTGAGACACTGGAACAGGTTGCCCAGGGAAGCTCTGGAAACCACCCTTAGAAGAGTTCAAAGTCAGGTTGGATGGGGCTTTGAGCAACCTGACCAAGTGAAATAAGGCCCTGGCCATGGTAAAGGGGTTGGAACCAGACAATCTTAGGTCCCTTTCAACCCAGTGATTCTGTGATTCTATATTTACCACGGTACTGAGATGGTATTGAGGGGACACAGACCTTTCTGAATCTAGTAAGTGCTGCGGAATGCGGTTATCAACAAGATTTTACATACATACAAATATTTTAACTGCCATATTTGGACCACTATCATTCAACAATGCATTCTTTCTCCACTTCCCCAATATTTAATCTTTCATGTCTGTGTAATTTATTTCTTTTTTTTTAAGAAACAATGCTATAATGATTTCTAATAATCTTAAATCTTGTATTTCTCACTTTAAAGTGTCACTATTAATGTTTTCTATCTTCCTCATACTTGATACAGGTTCCTTCTTTGTTGCCTCCCCTAAGTTACTGATACTTATCGGCTGGTCTTCCCCAAATATACGGCATTTTTCACCGGAACCACTGAAAAAACATTTCAGCATTTAAAAAACTTACCTTGCTCTTTCTTTTGTTTCTCAGTTTGTTACTCATTCTTCTTGCTGGATACATTATAATGTGTATTAAGTACACTTTGGAAAAAAAAAAAAGCTGTGTTTTTCTCTCAGAACTTGTATTCTTCTTCAGAAATCTTATTAAAAGCAATTCTTTTGCAAAGATCTTTCCTTACTCTTCTGTCAGAAACTGAGTAACAAAGGTTATTTTTGCATAAAGGTTTCCTTCAGGTGGTAGTTCCAATTTCCCCATTCACATTACAAAAATCCTGCATTCAATTATTTTCAAGTCAAGGATATCAAGTACAACACAGTAGAAGACTGGTGAACCTTGCTCCTGCAACGTCATCTAGATCCCTGGCCACAACCCTATCTTGGTGTGCTGGTTTCACTTGG
>VWZY01010910.1:0-44095 GCA_013399075.1 Chloroceryle aenea
GGTCTGGCAATGACTCGTGCCAGCTCCTCAACATCTGCGGGTGCATGCCATCAGGACCCATGGACTTATGGTTGTCCAGCTTACTCAGCTGTTCTTNACACCTGCTTCACTCAGCAGAGGGCCTACATTTCCTCTAACCATAGCTTTTCCTGAAATATATTTGAAGAAGTTCTTTTTATTATCCTTGACATCCCTTGTAAGGCTGAGTTCCAACGAGGCCTTAGCCTTCCTAGTTGCCTCCCTACATCCTCTGACAACAATCCTTATACTCCTCTCAGGTGGCCAGCCCCGCCTTCCATGATCTATAGACCTGCTTAAGTTTGCTTAGCAGTTCCTTACTTAACCATGCAGGTGTCCTTGTAGAAGGCTGCTAGGTTGTTCAGACAGGAGTTGTCCCTAGTAAATCCATGCGGATTACCTAGGATTACCTCCCTGTCCTCCATGTGCCTTAGCGTATCCTTTAGGAAGATCTGTTCCATGATCTTCCCAGTCACAGAGGTGAGTCTGACAAGGCAGTAGTTCCCAGGGCCTTCTTTTTTACCCTTTTTAAAGATGGGCACAATGTTACCCTTTTTCCAGTCACAAGGGACTTCACCTGACTGCCATGATTTCCAAATATTATGGACAGTGGCTCAGCAACTGCATCAGCCAGTTCCTTCAATACTCTGGGATGCACCTCATCAGGTCCCATGGACTTAGTTATGTTCAGGTTCCTCAGGTGATCATGAACCTTGTCCTTGCTTACAGTGGGAGGGACTTTGTTTACCTGGTCCTTGTCCTGTGGGCCACCAGCTTGAGGGCTGTGAGGAGAGAGTTTGCCAGTGAAAACTGAGGCAAAAAAGTTATTGAGTATCTCAACCTTGTCCTCATCCATTGTTACTAATTTGACATTGTTAATCACTGGGGTGGGGGTACACCTTCTTTGACCTTCCTTTTCTGATTTAGATAGCTATAGAATCCCTTTTTGTTTTCCTTTGTACCCCTCGCCAGATTCATCTGTAGCTGCACCTTGGCCTTCCTGACTACAGAATCTACTGAACTGGGCAGCATCCCTGTATTCCCCTCAGGATACCTGTCCCTATTTCATCTGTTTGTGCAATTTCACCTTGTTCTTTAGTTCAACCAGCAGTTCATGACTCTTGTGCTCTATGGAAAGCCTCCTTAAATATCTGCCAGCTCTGCTCTGCTCCTTTATCTGAGGATTGCCTCCCAAGGGGTCCTGTTGAGCAATTCATTGAAGAGCTGGAGGTTTGCTTTCCTANCACCTTGTTTGTTGCCCATGTTGCATGCATTCATGTAGAGGCATTTCAGCTGGACTGCTGGTCACGTCACCTTCCTAGAGGGACACCCCTTTGTTTCTTTAAGGTGTTTCATGTTTCATGGCTGCTACCCTGTTGGTTGTTCTTTCCTCAGAAGCCCCTGACTCATCCCTGTTAGGCATTGCCTGTACTGCAGTTTCTGCAGGGTAGCAGGTTGAAGGCCCTTACATAAGTCATCCCTTCCCTCCAGCCCTGGTGTGTCATCCTGCCTCTTTGGACAGATAATTCCAATATTATTATTGTGCTTCCCCCCCTTCTCATTTAGTTTAAAGCCCAGCAATCTCTTGGTCAAATACCCTTTTCCCACTTTGGGAGAGGTGTCTCCCACTTAAGGTCAGTATTCCCAGTGCTGTGTAGGCCATCCTGCTTTATGTTTCTCTTCAGTATTTTATTTTCTGAAGCAGTCTTTAATTGTCCTTCCTACAAAAAGGCTAACTGCAAGCAGTATTTTATGAATTACAGCTTTATAACAAAAGTAATAATGAGAAAGTGAGAAAATAAATTTAGTAAGCCTCTGCATAAAAATAAGTCTGCTGTTACTAATATTTGTTAGATTCTGTCTCAAAACACTAACTGTGATAAGATGATATCCTAAGCTAAGCCACTTTTTTTACTGTTCTGAATGCTTTATTTGTGAGATAATGTTATGGGATTAAGGGGGTTTGTTTATTTATTTATTTATTTTTATTATTATTGTTTAACTGTTAAAATATAATGTTATCTTGATGTCACTGTTTAAATTTTTCCAGCTGAATACTGGATCAAAAACACAGAGTTTCAGAGACTGACTGGAAAATGTCAGCCCACGAACCACATATCAAGAAAAATAATTCAGTTCATTCCCAGTATTCTCCTTCAGATAAAATTCCCTTTACTTTAAAGGAATGGTTGCCAAAATAATGAACAATATTGTAAGCAAGGTTAGTTTCTTGAAATTCCTTTTTAAAATAGAACTTTTGATTTCTTTTAATTTTGACAGAGATTCTTTGCTTTGAAGCTTCCTATACCATGTGCCTTAATTTTGTTTAATTTCTTTTTATTTCAGGTACGTTTACCATCTTTTTTGTCACTGTTAAAAACTGCCAAGATCCTTCCTTTCAGATGTTTTAGCAACTTTGGTTTTTGGAAAATAGCTGGACTGCAAATTCAGCTTGAATTACCTGAATTTAGACAAGCTGTTGTAAGTAACATTGTTTTAAATCTTGAACAAATTGCATATTGCATGTGTGGAATATATTATTATTTAGGTTGAAAACATATCATTTGATCAAATAATATTTTGCCTTCCTACAGCTTGGAGTGCTGAGGACATTGTGTAGGTAAGAAACCATTGAGGGAAGAATGAGACTGAGAATGGAAATATATCAGACCCTGGCCATAAGGGGAATAGAGTAGGCTGACTGGAATTAGAAACAGAAAGGGAAATTAAATTCAAGTAGAGAATACTGAGACCTCATAGCTGGCAGGAGAAGAAGATGATTACTTGGTTAAACTGAATGACATGAGAAGGCTAAAGTTTAGAAAAAAATTAATACAGGTAAATAGAAAGAAAATCTAAAGAGTGGAAGAAGCAATATATATCTGAAAGGGAACAAAGAGCAAAGGTAGATAAGATGCAAATACAGGCAAAATGAGATTAGTAATAATAAATCCAAAAAGTGTACTCTAGAACGGAGCAAGATACTACTGTGTAGTTTCTTGAAACCTTGGAAAAAGTATCCTTGTTTTTATCATATACTTGGAAATCATACAGGAGAGGGTGCGTAGTTCATAAAGCTGATCACCTATAAAATTTCAAAGAGTCATCATCAGTTAACCTCTTAGCCTAAGAGACTGCACTTTGTTCTGTGAACTTAAACATTTCTGCTAGTGATCTGCTTTAAGCACTTTTCTTGCATTAAATCCAGGAAATTACAGAAAGTATGTATAAAGGATGATAGAGTGAGATCTCCCAGTTCTGGTACTCCCTAGTTCTGGAGTTGTTAGTCCTAAATGTTACACAATCAAAATGGTGTGTGGGCTTGTCTGCATGTAACAGCTACAGATACTTCATAATAAATTTCAAGGCTTTTTGTGTACTGTTGATTATGGAGTGATTTTACCAAACCGTGTTGTCACAGACCTTTCTCTGCATCATGTACTGTTTATTGCAACTTATGGTGTACATTGCTTTTCCAAGAAAAGGTTCAAGTTGATTTTTATTTTCTAAAAGCACAGGTCTACAAAATATGTAAGCAAATTTCTAGAATGAAAAAAAAAAACAAACCAACCCTCTATGGCTCATATGTGCCCATTATATCAATTATTTAGTAAGGGAGCAATTTAAATGGAAACTTTTAATGATTCAGGTAGTTACGAGTTCACGGAAAATATGAAAAATGCATTGGCACAAAGCATATTGTGAATGTTATAATAATGATGACAAAGGAACCTAATCTAAGCCTAGAGAAGATCTAATAGGTCACAACAAATGTTTGTGGGAGAGAAAAGTTTGCTGTGAACACATTGACAGATTTCATTTTTTTTATAGAACAGAAGGAAAACACAATACTGTTTGTAGGGCTGCTGAGAATTTCTATTTTTGTTCACTGAGAAAAATCAATAACTTTTTTTGGAAGGTTTAAGACATAGAATACCACCATTTTTTGTCCAACAGGGTTATACTGTGAAAACATGTCAAAAAGGCTTGGGGAGAGAGGCTGAATCCATTAAGAAAAATATTATTTTCTCTTTATTATTGGCATAACTTCCATAGCAAAATATGCAAAATTGTAAAATTATTTTATTTTCCTGACATATTTGCTGGAAGTTGGGTCATACCCAAGTTACCCAGTAATCTCCCACCTGTAGACCATTAATATCGTGTATAGAGCAGCAGATTTATGACTTGTTCCAAAGACAAGCATGAAACTATATCTTTTCCTTTTACTGAGAGGGCCTCTGCATGAGATGAACTAATACATTATTGTAGCCTAACATACTTGTTAGCTATTTTCCTTTCCTGAATTAAAAAATTGAATTATATACACTCAGTCTAGTTACTGAACCTGTAAAGTTTATTAAAGTTTATCGACCATGTGTATACACTTCAGGATTTAGGTTCAATTGCTTCTTTCAAGCTGGAACATTGAATTAAGATGCAGTGCCTAGCTGTGGCTCTCATGGACTCCAACTGAGCTACAGGTAGCAAAAGTCTCCTTCAATTAGACATAATCATCACTCACAGTCAATAATTGTGCTAAAGGCTGCTTTCAAATCTGTGAGGGATTCGCATTTAATGTACTGATTCAGCTTGTCTGAGCCAAATTCACTGTGTACTGAAACCAAAGCAATTTAGTTCTTGCCTACGGCCCTTTTGGCAGTTCATCTAGTACTGAGCACTGTAAGGACTGTGAGATACAATTTAATCTGAGACATCTGTGCACAGACAGGACCTTTTCTGTAACAGAGAAAGACTAAATAATGGCTAAACTGTAGTTTTATGTGAAGAATCAAGTCTTATCTCTTCTCTGAAAAATAAAGCATTTAAGATATAGTAGAAAACCAACCAAACAAAAAAACCCAACAACAACCACCAATCAAACAATCAAAAAAAACCCAAAGAAAATAAAGAAAAGGAATTTTAAAATCCTTGGATTTATGAAATGCACACTGAGGCTACTAACAGCTTTCCTTGCTCCTAACCACATAAAACACTTGACTCATGATCCCTGGATTAACCATTTAAAGATATTATACTTATCATCAGCTAAAGATCACTGTAAAGATCTTTATTAAATATGAAAGAGAGAAGGCTCATTGCTTGTGATTTTTGTACAAATATCAAAATTTCCTTTATATGTATTTTTTACGGCTCATGGTGTTATAGAGGAAAGTGCTGTAATATTTATCTCCTATATCATTCTGACTCCAAAAAGGCTTGCTGTTTCCAGGGAAGGATTAAAAGTCCTGTAGTTACCACACTTAATATTACATGGGAAGTTTCAATGATAGTGAACCAATAACTGATAGTGTCTGACAAGTTTTACTGACATAAATCAGGTTTTAACCATGAGTTTGCACTCAACCATTTTCTACTTGCCATTTATGTGAAATAATGGAAAAGCTTATTACAATGAAAGAGCCATTCCCGGTATTTGTTCAAAACCAGTTTTAAACCACTTTTCTTTATATAAAAACAAGTCAGGGAGCTAGCTGCAAAGGTGAAGACAGATTTACATAATATACTAATCATGGAGATATTGCCTTTTGTCAAAGGTCCTGCTTGTATGAAGCAGGAATCAAGACAACAACCTTCACTGGCCAATATCTGTTCAGCAAAAGTAAGACTGAAAAGGTAGGTCCCTATCACAGAAAACTGTGAAAGCATGGGGTATAAAAGCTTGGATGTGGAATCTAATTATGAAAAAATACATTGTTAACATTAATCTTTGTGCCAAGGTTCTGAACTGTAAGTTTGAAGGACCAGTTGAAACCTCCAACGGTGTTAACATAGGAGCAATGAAACACATCTGCAACTTCAAGTCTGGATATATGTATAGCCTTTAAAACTGTCACAAAAAAATCACTAAGTTTTGCATTTTTGGTCAAGATATGATGTGAGGTAATTAGAATTTCTTTTGTTATTATCCCTTGTTGTTTCCTGTAATAAACAGAGCGGCCCACTGCATTTTTTACATGTTATTTTGAGTTATCTAATGACCTACGAGTCATACAGTAGAGGACTACAGTACCTGGGCACCTAACATAGGTTTCTGAATAGATTGAACTGCAAAGGTTGGATCCTATGACTTCTCGGATTGCATCTGCATGCTTATGAACATGAATCATTAAATTCAGGAGAATATTCCTAGCAGATGACTGTTATATGCAACAGAGAATAGTCCAGTACGTGGACCCAGAATATCTCAGTTGAAGGTCTTCACTACCAACTTTCAGAATTATGCTTGCTTTTCACCTTGCCTCCATGTCGCTCTGAATTTTGCACTGCTGGCAGCTTAGACACCCAGTTGAAGAGAAGAATAAAGTCTGAATATGATGCCATCCTGCAACTGGATTTTGCCTTCAGAAGTAAGTCCTAGAAGCACACAGCACACGTACCTGTAGATGGGCATTTTACATGTAGGCTCCCTTATCACAGGAGTCTTGTGCACCTACTAGAAAGAAAAAAAACAACACACTCCACAGCTACATAAAATGGTGTTAATGTCCCTTTGTTGGGTATGAACCTTAGTGCCTTGTGGCAGGCACAGACTTTTTGCTCTTTTTACTAGCTGATAATCGAATAAATGTTACCTTATTCATGACTAGACCTGCTACATATTAAATACATATACTGTTGTTGCTACATGTTTTGATTACATCACAAGGAGACCATGAAATAATAAAAAAACTTACTTGTTTCCCTTCAAAAATAAAGGCTGAAAAATAATATATTGCTATCTGTGTTTTCATTGTCCTTGTTTATTCATCAGGACAGAAATAAATCAGGGACAAAAGAGAGCTTTTTAAGCTCAAGAATGAACAGCGTTAGCTCATGAATAAATTGCCCTAAGAAAATGCAGGTTGGAATTTTAAGAAAGGACATCAAGAAAGAGGGATTGTAAGTCAGCTTTTCTATTGATAAAGGAAAATAGCACCCCCTCCCCTTGGAATCATCTTAACTGGAAGTTTGAAAGCTGATATAAATGCACAATGTGAATGTCATACCTTATACTAGATACTGGTTTTTACACAGAAGATCCATTCCAATCCTGTGTTTTCACAAGTTCCACAAGTGCTGCCCTGTGAAGCTCAAATTCCAAGGGAAGAGTGTTCACACCCAGTAATTTAATGCAACAGTACTTAGGGGTTTCTTATTTCCTAATCTTTGTTGCAAAACTCTTTAGTGTCTCCTTGTAAAGGACGTGGTTCTTGGTAGAATGCTATTGTATGTAAAAGATGGTTTATAGTGCATTATCGGATTCATTTTTCTTAATATATTTTTTATTATTTTGTCTGCAATGGGTGACCTTTAGGTAATTCACAACAGGGAAGTTAATGACCAGTTGAACAGATTGAATCCCTGAGGTATTAGTAGCTGTTAATTCTTTAGCCAATCAAAGGTTTTAAACACTACATGCTAATGAAACATTTGTTACCAAAAAGATCCCTCATACACAGCAATCTTCCCAGGATTTTTTTCAATTTGAAATACTAGCTAGAAATTCTATGTTAAATTCAAAGGTCATTTTTATCAACCAGTTGTGTGAGTGGTATCTATCATATCAGACCACCTTCTGAACATGAGACTATAGAGATCTTGAAAATATTCTCTTGTAGATAGCTCATGTAGCCTTTAAGTTTTGGTATCTCCTTATATTTTGAGACTGTTATTATGACTGTTATAATTGCTAACAGCTAGTTTTTGCATGGCTTGACTTGGAATTTTATGACAGCAATAGGTAATATGCAGTCCAAATACACCTCCATGTTTCTGAATAATAAGATTTCAGGACAAAAAGAACATCTCAGATTCGCTTAATCAATTTTCCAAGGTTCACATATCTGTATTTAGATGTGAAAATTTTAAATTCTTTTACACTGTTGTGAAAAAGAAAGGATAGAAGTGGGAAATTTCTGGGGGAAAAATATAAATGGAACAGTTTATTCAGTTAATATAAATATTTTTTAGAGGAAATGGTTCAGGAAATGCTATTATATCCATAATAGACCTAGTCAAATATTCAAAGGAAAAGTCATTGAATAATTTATTCAGTGAAAAATGACAAAATTCACTGAATAATGTATTCACTGAACAATACTTATCTCTAAAAAATTTTTCTTAAAAGATGTAGAGCTATATTTCAAGATGTTAAAATTTTGTCTTTTATCCTGCTTTACTCTGAAAATAAACACAATTCTGATTTTAACCAAACTCAAATACTAATGATAAGAAATCTTTCAAAGCTTGTCTGTGCATTACTTTTCTTTTTCATATGTTGTCCAGGACTTTTCACAAAGTTTAGGGCAGAAAACATCTGCAATCCTCCAAAATCCATCTTCTTTATGAAATGTGATGTAATTTTCTTTTTGGGAATATAGATGGGTGGTTTGTTTCTTTTTTTTTTTGGGAATATAGATGGGTGGTTTTTTTTTTTTTTTTTTTTTTTTTTTTTAAATAACAAGTGAACACAATACAATTTTAGATGCTTTATTATCACAAAACTTCCTGTTAATGCTGACAGTGAATGAACAATTCTAGCATTCTAAATGTAAAGGCACTTTTGTATACAAATTTCAGTGCTTTCAAAGAAGCCCATTTGTACCTGTTGGGTGTTAAATGTTGAAAAAAACCTCACAAGTTATTCTCTTATCCATCAAGAGAAAACGCAATGTCAGACAGACACTTAGAGCTTAAGAAAGGAAAGATAGACAGGTCATGCCACAGGTCAAAAATGGATAGTGCTCATCAGACAAACAGGTCACAAATATTTGCTTGTACAGATTAAATTAATTCTACATAAGAACTGACTAGTTCAATGATAATTAGCTGTATTTTTATGATGCATATAATTCTTGTGATGCCACAGTATCAGTACAAACACTATCAGAAAGATGATAAAGATGAAAGTAGCTAACCTTCAGGTTAACTTTAATTGGAATACCCTTAAATTAGGGGAAATGACATCTAACTTTAATGTGCAATAACACCTTCATCATTTAGGTCAGCTCCTGCTAATTTATGTACTATAAATATCAGTCATTTTTTAATACTCTTGTCTTTTGCATGCTGTACCCTTTAGTATTTGCACTGAATTTAATATCCAAACCTTATATTCTTAATGAGAAAATTTTAATTCAATTGCTTGCTGTTTTATCTATTTCTGACTTTTTTCTTTGGCATCTCCAGCTTGGAACCCCATACCCTAATACAAGTTTTACTGATCTTTGCCAATAAAGCTAGGTCTAATGAAATACAAAACCATAACATAAGTTGACTAGTGTCTGGTCGAGAGGAAAAGCTAGAGCCTGCAACAAGTTTCACAATCCAGTGCTGCAGCAACAAGTAATGGAGAGAGATGTGTTATGTCATCTTCTCCTACTCTCCAGATGAAATCACTCATGAATATTATTAGAGTTTGTTATGGCACATTGAAATCATATAATGAAGAAATATACTCAGGAGTGGAATTCCTCTCAGCCAACCTTAATTAGTTTAGAAGTCTAGTCTATCTTGTCTGGTCTAAGCTTTCATTGTAGCCAAGCAAAAGAGATAGAAAAGGTGTCCATAAAGCTAGACTGGACTTAGTGTTCAACTCTTAACTTGTTCTAAAATTGGAGGAACTCATCCCAAAGTTCTTACACTGAATGTTCATTCATTGCATAAAGCTCTTCTGTCCTCCACAGCTGGCATTTCTCAGTAACCATCCTGGAAGATACAGGAGACTTTTGGGGAAGGTAAGCCCTTTTAGTTATTCTTTATGCTGTAAAGTTGAGTGTATCACAAATAAAACAAATGGAGAATAAAATGTCCTATGCTGTCTCCTGTGACATACAAAATATTTTGTGTTTCACAGATATAATCTACTATTTTTTACTAGAGTGATATAGTTTCCCAAAATGTTAATATTATCCCATGGGTGACAAAGTAAATGTTGAAATTTCTCATATTACTCTATAACTAGGCAATTTACATTTTCAGCTCATGCCATTATTAACATGGTGTTAGAGGGAAAATAAATATTTTCCATGCAAATATATAAAAATCTCTCCCATTTTTTTAATGAAAATCACAGAAAGATTAGCAAGTATCTAGTTTAGATCATCAGGAAGACTCAGATGGAACACGAGTCTGTGTTATTCAATAGAGGTCTGATGGGCAAGTGATGCTGTCTGTTATGAAAAATAATAATGCCATGACACAATACCACTGAAATATCAGAGTTGTTTCAACTCATACTTCTTGAATAGTAAAGTGCAGCTGTTCAATAATTTAACATTATTCTGTTGTTTCATCCTCCTGTGAGAAAAGAAAGAAATTATTAACTTAGAGGCATTTGTATGGTTTTCCCTTTAAGAAATATTGTTTTATGAGTATTTATGTGAATATACCCATATATATACATACATATATATGTTTACATAAGATTGGTTCTGAATATATGTAGGCACACTTTTGTATAAAGATATATATGTATAAATGATTCTGAATTAAAAATATACATGAAGCTGCTCTTTAGAAAATGGAAAGTAATGCCTTCAAATCTTGAGTCATTGAATGTTATTTCCATAACTACAGGTACAAACTGTATTTTTTTGGGGGTGGGGGGAAATAAATGAAAGAAATACATAAACTGAACCTTTTATTGTTAAGTCCAGACTTGGGCAAAACTGGGTTTTATATGTTTAATTTTACCTGTAGTGAGAATCAGCAATATTTTTGCTGGGGTTTTGGAAATTCTATCAAAGTATGTTCTACTCACTTCTCAAATTCCATGTTGTCATTCTTGGATATAAAAATTCCAATAGCAGTCCTGCTGAGAATGGTAACTGCTTATGCATATGTTTGAACATGTGATGTAAACTGTGATCCTCTGTGTTCAAAGCTCCATGTTTGTCTAATCTGTTTGATGGTATTTTTCAAAAAAATAATGTATTGAAACATCCCATAAGATACAGAAGAGATAAGATTCAAAAGACACAAAGGGTTATGCTTACACCTATACCAAAGCTAACTATCTCCTCTTGATTACAGAATGATGAACATTATTTTTGAAGTAAAGTATACTGGAAACTGAATATCGCGTGTAAATGTTACCATTTGCTGAATTGTCAATGCTTGCCCTTCAGAAATCACAATGTTACTAACTCAGTCATAAGGCATACAATACAAAAGTATGTACCCTATCACTAGATCAATGACAACATATTTATTAACCATTTTTGTTGTTTTCCAAGCACAAGATTCTGCAACTTAAAGGTGATTCAGTTGTCTAACCATTAACTAAGTGCATTGGAAGATAAATTGTTGAAATCATTAGGGGCCTTTTCTATATAGCCTGTTTGGTTTATGACCTGCATTAGAACCATCTCCTTTTATTATGAGGAAAGTATTTTATTTATAGCAGTGATTGTTGCATATGTTCTGAAATGATTTATTGCAGTGGATGAACACATTGGAAGTTTACCAAAGAGTTTTGACTGATATTGATAAGTACATAGGAATAACAAATGTTGAATTGTATCTACCAAGCTGGTAACTGTTAGTAGTTACTCTTATTTAGTTTTTCTGAAAATGATGCATTCCTGTAATACTATCAAGTGTTGTAAGCAAGACACAGGTACAACATACTTTTTTTTTTTTTTTGTGAGCTACAGCTCTATATGGTAATTTAAGAACTAATATCAAAGAGGACTCATGTTCAAACAAACATATATACTGGGTGTATGTCTTTTTATCTCATATTGATGGTTGCTCTTGCCTGTGTATCTTCTTGATGATCCTTGTGTCTTCCATATATGTATTTGCAAGGGTTGAACTGAAAAACAACGAATTCAAATATAAATCAAAGCATATTGGATAATTTTGGTTTATTATGAACCTACTTAATCAACAGTTTAGATAACATGAACAGAAATGATGTATTAGTACAAATCATGCATTTTTTGCTATCAGTCTATGCATTAATTGATGTTTCAACAGTCTTTAATAAAATCATGACTGACTAACATTACTTATCAAAGAATTGTTTCCTTCCTTAAGTGTGGCCCTATGTTTGATCATGTAATCCCTCTAAAGTTTGAATATTTCCTAGAAAAATGTAGCTTCACTACAGGGTTAGTATACAATTAGGTTGTCAAGGTGCAAAAAGGTTTTTCATTACTCTTATAACTGGAGGCTCAGTGAAAAGACTAGAAGCTTGAATTTTCTTGTGGTCTATGAAAAAACAACCTAAGACATACTTTATGTTTCTGAGCTTTCCTCCCTGTCCTTTAGTGTCTCTTGAAAACCTAGCAGTTAGAGTAGCTTGAGGTGACAGTGGGAATACTGATGCTGATACACTGTGCATGTCTAGGGTATCAGTTACTCTTTGTATTCCCTAACAGAGATGGAAATATCTTTCTTGTCAAATGAGTTCTTAAAGCATCCTTTGCTGATTACGCAGTATTACTATCTGAGTTATGGTTGATGATGGTAATATTAAAAATCCAGAAAAAAGCTCAATTTCCTGTGAAACAAGATGAAATCTGAATTAAGAAACATACCTAGTATAAAAAAAAAGTAGAAACTTACATATAATTAATAAATTAACCATATTGCATCATTTGCTCAGTTGTTCTTCTGCTTTGGAGAGTCTATCCATATGATAAACTAACAAAGGAGTAAATAATAACAATAAAACAAACACAAAGCCACCCCCAAAAAACCCCAAACAAACAAGAAAACAAACCAAAAACTTCCCACTACTTATTTTACATGTTGTGTAAAAGCTAAGTGAAGGAAACATTCAAATTCTTATATTTAACTATCTGTATTCAAAAAGCGTAATATACTAAGAGCTGTCGCTAAGTGGTGTCTCAAGAAACTGGAACATTATTTGTTTTGTAAACAGTTATTACATCTGGTATTTATGTCACATGTTTCAACTGCTTGAATTTAAATATCCAGAATACTCTGGCTTAGATATTAGTAATTTTATATGCATTTATCACAGCAATATGAATGACTAATTTCTTGGTGTTCTGGAACAGGATCAAAACTTCATTGCCATACTATTATTCATACTCTTGCTTTTCCTTACATTTTCTCGCTCTATTCTGCATCATAACTATAAGAATTTAATTTTGATTTAGTAATTTCATCGTGTAGATGTGTACGTATTGTGGAATAATTTGTGAGCTTTAATTGGCAATCCAACAAATTTTGGGGTATACATGAAATTATTCTTGTTTAGATTTTGATTTAAAACTCTGTGATAGTTTTTACACAGTGTGTTGAATGACATTCAGTTGAATTCAATCATTTCCTCCTGCTTTATACAGTATATTCTATAGTTATAAATGCAACAATCACATTTATCTTGGCTTCCTGGGATTGTTTTAAGATTACCAAAGTCATATTTAGTCCATAGTTTGGGCAGTCTGGGCTATAACAGATGTCTGTGTCTGAATTAAGGTTTTCAGTAATCAACACAAACAAGTTTTAACATATATGAAATCTAACAAAAACCCATGCAATTTCCTTCAGAACTCCTCTTCATGCATTTGGCAAATGTAGGTTTGATCATATAGATCATAATTCTAGTTGCCCAATAAATAAGTTAGTATCATATATTCTCTACCTTCTTCTGATCTTGGAGAACCACTGTCAGAAAAGTGTCATAATTTATTTGTGGGATATATCTTCTCACTTATTTCAATAATACTATACTTTTAGATGATCCCTAATGTTTAGTTGCTCTATGTATCTGGTCTATTTTATTACTGAGCTCTTAAAGCTGAAAAAATATTACGAAGAACAGCTATCACCCATTTAGGAAGGAATATGACTTCATGCTGGGATTCATTACACATAATAACAGGCCTTTTATTAAAGGAATATCCTGAAACACTAAGTAAACATCAATGTACAGAAATGCCACAAGGTAAAGAATTCTCTGAAGGTTCCTCTGCAAGCAATTGAGTTGTGGAACTGGCTATCTTTATCCTTGAGACAACATTTATTACTTTCTTAAACCCTGCAGGAATTGTCACTGGATGCTCACAAGGTATTCCTAACTTGTAAACATGGTCACTGTCCTTTGTAAGATTTTACTTCCTTGCAAAAGCCCAAATCATTTGAACATACTCGATCAAATGTCCGTCTGAAAACATAGCTTGTACTTTTCTCTGCACAAAGTAATATAACAAGACATCCTAATTAGTGGGGGTAAGGGGAGTGGTAGTGGAGGGTGGTGGGAAATTAATCTAGAAAGCAAAAAGTAAAAAGGTTCTTGCCTTATGTAGAGTTAGCTATATTAGTATCTAAAATGAAACTTTTCACAGAAATAAGTTAAAAAAATACATCTAATTTCAGACAGAAATATCTACATCTTCAATTAAAGTCTATTTTATCTCAATGCTGCCTTTTAGCCTAAGTAACTTTCTTCCCTTTTTCAACTTTACATGCTTCTAGATAATACTCATGCTAACACTTTCATTGGCTTAAACAGGGTAAATTTTACTTTTCTCCAAAAGACTTCCAATCTTCTGCAGCAATTACTGTTCAAGTTTCTCCACATCAGGCAGGACTATTAACCTTTATTATATTTCTAAAAATTGAGGACTAACTCTTCCCAAATACAGCTTTATCAGATTTACTACAATACTTTTTGTTTCAGTTATTCAATATTATGCTTCTTACACAAGTAGTTGAGTATTTTCTAGTTTTCTGCCTTGTCTACTGGCTATTTGATCACATTGCTCATTCTGTTTCCCAATGGAAAGAACAGCTTTTTCACTGATTTTGTGAAATATATATGTTTTCATGGATATTTATGTTGTTTGGTGTTCTTTTGTTTTGTTTTGTTTGGTTTGGTTTTGATTTTTATTTCTTTCTATGCCTTGTTCCCCTGTCATTTCACTTAGGTGAATTAGGTCATTTCACTTCTCTAAGCCCAGGAGAAAAGAGCATTCATCTATTCCAGAATTCTCATCCTATATAAAGGTATTCTTACAAATTTATTTATCTTGCAATAGTAAAGTTATTCTTACAAAATAAAACCTTTCATGAAATGTCTGTCATGTGGAAAAAACAAGTAAATATCCATGGATATTTTGAATTAACAACGCCATGCCTTCCTCACATCAATCTTTGATTAGTTTCTTGTTCATAATCACCTTCCAATAGAAGCACAAGTAAAACAAATTCCTTAGCTTGCTGCAATATTCCTTGCTGCACTGCACTGAAAATTTTCAGTGACACAGCCAAAGAATGATTGACAGGTCCTTTCATACTGTTTGCAGAATCCTTTTCAACATCATATGCAGAGCCTTTGCAATTGTTACATCCTCCTTTACATCTTGCTCCTTATTTGTAGATTGCTTTCCCTTTCCTTCTCCTTGTGACTACCCTGTGTACAAACTCTTCTCCAGCACCAGCCCTGGTTAATTCAAGCTCTCCTCTTCTATGCTTAAGGAGATAGCAGCTCTTTTCCAGTCATGTTTTATCTTCCATCTTCAATCTTTTTTATTCTCTTCTTCAGTGAAACACACATGCTTTTGTATTCTACATTTGTTTTTCTACCTGTTTCCTTCATAGAATGATTAGAAGGCACATCCTGAGATCATTCAGTCTAGTCAAAGGATGACCACTGCAAACACTAGATCAGGACTGCAAGCTTCCAGCCAACTTTCGAGAACTTTCAGAGTTTCTCCATTCTGCTATACCTTTGAGAACCATTCTGTTGATCATTCTGTTTCAGTGCTACTCTTCTGCCTTAATGGAGAATGTTTTTCTAATATCCAGCCTGAATATCCCAAATAATGGCATGTGATCCTTTCTCCTTGAGATATATTTTGTCACTTCTGAGAAGCATCTGTCTCCATTATCTTTGTAACTGTCCTTCAGTCAGTTGTAGGCTGTTCACAAATTCCCTCCTTTATTCCATATTAAACAGGATTATTTTACTCGGCATGTCCTTGCAGTCTCTATCACAGGTTTAGTGATACTCCAGGCTCCTGTCCTGACAACCTGTCACTAGGACCTTGTGAGTTTTTCAACACCTCTTTTGAACTAGTGTGGCCAAACCTAAATACAGTATTTCAGGTGTGGCATATATAATTTGTGAAGAGAGTTTGTGAATTCAGTTTGGCATTCATCATAACATCATGTCCTTTTCAGCTGGGCTGATACTCAGACTGTTAGTTTTCAATTTGTACTGATGCCTGCTTGATGCAGCTGCAGAAATTTGCATATCTCCTCACTGGACTTGAGGAGGTTTCTCTTGACCTAATCTTCAAGTATCTCAAAATCACTCCGGACTGAAGCTCTGCTGCTTTACAGTTAATTCCAGTCCTTGCCCAAAGATTTTGGAAACCTGCAAGTTTGCCTTTAGTTTTATCATCCAGGATTTTAGTTATGCAAATGAACAAGCTCAGATCCAGTATAGTTTATTGTCCACTAGTTAGATATAGAGCTATGGATTATTGTCCTTTGGGCCCTGTTGTCTAGACAATTTTTTACTCATCTCTTTTCAGACTTCTTTTTCTCTGCCATTGTGGTCACGTGCTTCCAAAAAAAACATGCTCTTTCAAAGATCTGAACCTATATAAGTTTTCTTATGAGCTCATATGACAATGTTTTGTCAAGTAACACATAGAAAAAAGAAATCCTATGTCAGCACTTTGAGGTAGCCCTCTTTCCTGGGAAAAACAACAGACAAGGAGAAAGAAAAGACTATGCCAGTAATCATGTGGCTCTTAATTTTTTTTGCCAGGAAGATCACAACCATAAAAACCCAAATATTTTGCTTTAACACAAAAGTGATGGGAAGCTGCTGAATATTTGCATGTTCCATGAGATATCAGATGTAAAATAAAAACCCAGAAGATGCAGAATAAAAACCTCCACTCAGTGTTGCTTCTGATAAATTCCTACAGTTAAAAAAGGCCAACATGTTCAGAAGTCAAAACCAAATTACATACCAGACAAGTGAAATAATTTTTAAGCGCTTGTCTTTTAAGTATTATTTTCTCCCTTCCTCTCTGTCTTAACCACACACTCCAGTGCACAGACACTCACAGATATCTGAGCCAACCTGCCAGCTGTAGCTCGGGAAAGAAAGTTCTGCATCAGGATGCTTCCATATGCCCCACCCTGCCCACAAGGACAGCTGTAGACAAATTAAAATATCTGGCAAGCAAGTTCGGTGTTTCAACAGAACAGTGACTTCTCATCATGAGGAGAGTTTGTGCCTTCTGCTTAGAGATGCAAGCCCTCACATTTTCATCAGCCAAGCAATCTAAAACTCAGAAGAGTAAGGAGTTATTGTTACCAGTAAGTAGTAAAGTTTCATTCAACAATAATATTTTTAACTCCATCATGAAATTTCATTTAGCTTGTTGTACCCTACCAGTGTGCTCCCTCCAAAGAGAGTCTGACTCAGAGCTGGCCTTACAGGTACAGCCTAACCCTTAATGATTTTAAAGTCTCAAATATTTATGCATGTATTTATTTAAAATGCATTTCAGCTTACATTGAAATAACGTCATAAAGGTTATTTTAAAAACTCTGGGTGTGTAATTAACTCACTGTAAAATGCAACTGCTATGTTTGTTTGGTACCTCTGAGTCTTGAAATTACTGTGATGACATGAAGTGTCTCTCAATCACAATAAGACATTGCTGAGCATTGTTGTCCACCCTAATTGCTCTGTTACTGGAGTTCATCAGAAAATAAAAGAAAGATGTACCCATACACTTAGAACATATTCATAGTGGTTTAACAGTGGCTATTTGACCTTTAAATCTCATTTGGTTTTGCATTTACAATATCTTGGTTTAGTTGCCTTCAGTATGAGTGTGATGGGAGCCCAGAGTACTTTCTAAAAGCCTATGTTGTGCTAAAAGCATGGGAGTTCCAAGTCTTTAGCTTCTAATGCTCTCTATTCTCTATGTACACCGTTTTATTATTATCTGCATTTCATTATAATTTTGAAAGATGTCTTCCTCCTCTTGCACCCCTTCTTTCTACACTATTATTTCTGTACTATAAACCTTTTTTTTTCACTTACTGCAATAAATTTCTTTCAGCTTGGTCAACTGATATTGTTATGATATGTTATGTTTTTTGTTTTTTTTTAATTACTTGTATATTTCTTAGCTCTTTTGCAGGTTTTTTTTTCCACAGAAATTTTTCAATTCTGACAAAGTAGTAGAAAAGTCTGTTCAAGTATTTATGGTGAGGGCAGGTGAAAGCACACTTTCATAATAAAATACATTTTATTTTATGCTGTCATAAAAACCCAAATGATTTATAAATTTTGAAGTTTTTGATTGGCTTGTCTATACTGGGTATAGCATGTATATGCACAGAAGAAAGACAAACTATAATAAAATTTTAAGTATTAAAAGCTTAAATTTCCTAAGAAACTCTGTTACTAAGTTTTGACATTGCTTAAATGCAAACAGTTAGCATTGTAACTGACGTCTTTCCAATACAGAAAAGATTATATCTAACTAGATTTCATGCTAGAAATACTTTATTTTATGAGTTCTTCATGACGATACAAAGTTAAGTTCCTTAGTAAAATGAACTCATGTCTCCTGTGAAAATCCTGCACTTTGTAGCTGTGAGATTGCAACAGAAAATGGAGCAATTTTCAGCTACCAAGCCCAGAAGATTTATATTTTCTATTTCATATGAAAACCAGAACAAAAAGCCTTGCATTATTATAATGTTAAGTTTATACATTTACAGTCTTGGAAGATAAGAAACATGAAAGTTAGATTTGAAAATGAAATCTTAATTCTTTCCCTGCAGCAAATTCTTAATTGCGTTTATTACTGCATTATGGTGGTGTAACAATTAGCCCACACATATTTTTTCTCTTCAACAAAGGCCCCAATCCTGCAAATACTTATTAATTACTGGATGTTTCCTGGGACCACACACAGTAGGTAAAGTTAACTACATACAGAAATCTTTATATGTTTATATATGTATAATTTGATTTCAAAGATTTTGGAAACCTGAGGGAATGGCGATAAATACTTTTCTTTTTTTTTTTTTTATATATATAATTATAAAACCGTAGTCCACCTGTGGACTAATACTAATGCATGGTTCCAGAATTAATTTCAGAAGCCTTTCTGTGGTGATGAATGTCTGTGATGTAACTTTACTTCAGTGGATCAGTTCTGGTTGCGCATCCGATGGAATGAGAACACAAGAATTGGAAGGAGATGGTGTAGTGAGTGTAGCAGACAGACTGAATGTTTAATTCTTGGGTATTCTTTCCAGTAGCACTTCACAGTGATGAAACAAATCAAAATATCCAGGTGACTGATTTATGTAAATTGATGTATGTAACAATAAATCCATAAGAAGATATATTTTTAAAGAGGGAGAACATCTGTACTTTCCACAACTTTAGTCTTTGAACTTGTATATAACTATTTGTTTTATTTTCTATTTTTATCATATTTTGAAAATATGTTTTTTCTCTGTAAATTATCAGTCACTTCAAAATCCCAGTAAAGTACAAAGCATTGACAGTACATCATCCCTGCTACTAGTTTCTAACAAAGACCTTAAGGTATTTAGCATTTGCCCTGTGAAGCACTCCGGAGTTAACACATCTTGATTTATTCATTTCATCCATTAGCAGCAAAACAAAATGATGTGGAAACACTTTTTGTATCCTGCAGTTCCTCAATTTGTCTAGTTCCTGTCTTATGATTTATTTTTCCTAGATTCCATTGTCACTGTGCTTAGCAGCACCCTCCCAAATTCTGCAGTGACACTGGAGATAGGGAGGGAAGGCACAGATTCCTCCTTTTGGAGGCAGGAGGTCAGGCAGAGTGTTAGAAGGGCAGCCTGAGGTCAGAATAATACAGTAAGAGTACAGACAGTACAGTTAGGTTAGCATATTGTTCTGGGGCTGAGAGCCTTTTTCAAACCCTGATCCATCTTCATCCTCGTAATTAGGCAATCCATGCTTTCAAAGAAAGTGTTGCTATGAAACACGTTGGCAAATGAAGGCAAATTTGAGTCCTGCTCATTTAAGTGTTGGGCTCATTGTTCTTGGTAGTGTAATTGGTGATCAAGAAGGCAAAAAAACGGCATGGCCATTAAACGGCCCAAGCTGAAATTGAAAGGGGAGCATTTATATGGTGCAAGCTGCTGCACGGAGGCTGTAACTTTCACCCTTATGTGAACCAGAGTTTACGGAAAGGCCTGATGGCATGGCTCTTGTTTCACCTCCAGGAGGCGGAGGGAGGAAAAAAATGAAAACTAAATAGAATTAATGAGCCTTCACACATTGTCCTGTTTCTTTTGTTGTGAAAAAGCTGGGCAAAAATTAAGTCGGATAAGAGAGGGCAGAAAAGAAACACCATTAATAACAGGTTGTAAATTCTACAAAACATTAACTTCATTACATGGCAATTACTGTTTTTAATTGGCAGAACGAAAAGATTCCACTTTCTCATCAGTTACTAGTTGTATAGGACTCAGCATTTTTTTTTTACTTGGCAAAGGTCACACCACTGACATAAAGAATACCTTAATGTGAACTAAAAGTATAACAGGTTCTTTTACAAATAAGCAAGGGTGTAACTATTAATTGCTGCTAAACATCTTGCTCTGTTATTTTGTGCCAAAACATGGCTTACAACTAAAGAAGATAAAATTAATGATGTAAAAAGGAAAGCTTTTATTATTTCATGACTACTTGGCTATCCTTTTTGAACAGAAGAAAAAAAATCATTTAGAAAGGGATCTGACCATAGAGAAAAAATGTTTGCTTTTGAAAACAGTTACCTTCAGAATTTCTTAAAAATAGCTCTCAAGGATATGCATGTCAGGAAATCACATGCTGCATGAAGAAGCATTCTAATTTTTTATAATTGCTACATTTGGATTCACCTTGTTTTTAATTTCTCACTTACCTAGTGCATTTATGAAAATATTCCACATATGCTTTAAGATGAACTATATCCTTCCTCAGACTTATGTATGCAACTTCAGCTGAAGCTCGCATCCTGAAGACACAGGTTCAATGTCTAGTGGATTTTGTGAGGCAGCAGTGGAGGAAAATATTTAATCTGAATAAATCTTGGAGTTTTCAAAAGGAAACATTTGTTTCAACAATTACATGATGAGGGAAGAGATCCATTACACATATCACATAGATATAAATCACATAGATTTAAAAAAAAAAATTAAGTTGCATTTATTTTTATTTTATTACTAATTGAACCAAACAGGAGTTAAAATTTCAGAATTTCTGTAACTAAGTTTCTACATACATCTCAAACCACTGAGAAATGCAGAGTGAGGAACTATGCCTAATTTTATTTAAGAAAAATTGAGCAATATAATTTGCTTATTTTTTCTTAACAGAAAGCACAGAAACTTTATTGAGTCAGTATATTTTAATTTCAGTTTGTTGATTAAAAAACACTCATGGCCCTTCTGCACTTCAGGGTGCTGTATGGCATTCTCTGGGCTGTAGTTAAGGGTTTCCAGGTTCCCACTGCTCTCTGCTCATCAGACTGTTTCTCTTTATGCACAGCATGCCCTTTCCAACATGGAAGACACAGTCCCACCAAAAAACTTTGCCTCTGAGGGGAGAGAGCTTAAGAAACCTGAGTGGTCCTGATAACTTCTATGAGAAGTAGCTATTCTATCACAGGCGGATACAATGCTAATATAAAACCAAAATCAGTTTGATCATTGAAATTATTAAAAAAATGTATTATCCTGATTCATAATAAATTATTTCATAACAGCAGAAAAAAAAATACTTATTAAATATGCAGTATTTATGGACACATTTTTTTAAACTGTGAGTAATTTCATAATGCTACTTATTTGTATTAGTTTTACTTAGTTTTACTTATTTTTATTGATAAAAACATTTTCTGATATTCTTTGTCATATTATTATTGGAATATTTCTGATTTTGTAGTTGATATTTTATCTGTGTGAGATATCAGGAGATAATATCCTGAATACTTTATTTTTTAAAGTGAATACTGCATTCTCCTCTGCTCAAATATCTAGAAATGTCCAAGTGCATATCAGTAATGACAGTAAAAGGCCACAACAGGAATGCTTTCACCATGTTTGAACTGGTTCAAGGAAGGTAAGGCATAAGATCTCCCTGAGGCAAAGAATAGTCTGGAGTTTGGAATATGTTCAAAAAGTGCAGATTCATTTCTTTTCTAAGAAATATGAAACCCATTGGTGGAGTAGAAAAGGTGAAAGAGGGATGTCTGAAGAAACTGGCAAACAAAAACCTGAGGAAAGTAAATAATTTACTGTTTTAAACCATTACTGCCAATGAGCCTTTGGTTGTCATGCATACACGGGCAAGAATCTGGCCTGTGATGAATTGCATTTTGAACTACATTTGATACACTAAAAAAACAAAACCAAAAGAAACCAAAAACAAACGTGTTCATTCAGATATATTGACACATCATAAAAATTTTACAAGTGTAAAAATAAGTTAAACTGCAATTGACTCACAAATTTTGCTCTTTGGCTACTACAGATACATCATACTTACAGAATTTTACAAGTAATTTTTCTGCATGGAAAACTTAAAAGAACATCAACAGTAGTTTCCACAGCATATGAGAAGTCTTTCTGGCAGTACGTCATAAGCTGATTTGATTTCACATCTGATATATGCTGAGTCCAGCTCATGCCCTCCAGTCTTATGTAGCCATGTCAAAGAAGCTCTTGCTGAAGCAAGAAAGCTACGGAGTGTGGCTCTGCAATGCAATACACTGAATGAGCTGAACAAGTCTGGGATCTAGAGGTAGTAGAGACAGGTCAGCAATGTACTCATTCCTCATGGACCAATTAGCACTGCCTAAAAAGGACATGAATTATAATCTTCCATGGTGCCACACTGTTCAGCAAGAATGTAACAGCTCTGTCCAGTGGAGTGATGACATTTTCAGGCTCTCCGAGTGTCCCCCACCAGACAGCGCTGCACCATAGGACCTGCACAATGGACAAAAGTCCACCATCCTTTATAAAGGGTTACTGGAACAAATAAACATGTATAGACAAGACCACTAGTGCTTTTTTCAGCATCGATATATGATCAGATTAATGTGCTATAAGTGAGAAATAGACCCTTTCCTAGTTTTTTTATCTGGCAATTTGGATGCAAAAGTTATATTTGAAAGATGCTTATGGAGCTAGAATACTGGTTGTAATTGGAATATATTCTGTGCAGAGGAGAGAAAATAAGATGAGGACATAGATGATATGTTTATGAGGGTTCTACTTTGAGAAAACAACAACCTTCTCTCTTCTTGATAATATTATTTCAGGGTAGAAGTAGATTTTACATGATCTTTTTTATCTTAAATATGACCCAAGGACAGTGTAATTATCTTCAAGAAGACCTAGGAAACAATATTCAGGCATTAGTCAGTTTTCTTTTTATATTATAATAGAGAAACAGGAAAAAATATTCACAACACTAACATTCTATTTTGTTACTGTTGGAGAAATAGAACTGACAGCAAATCTGCTAGAAAAAATCTTCAAATGACTTTAGTAATAATAGGAGGCAAAGAGTTTTTAAAAGGAGGAAGTTATAAAATAATCTAAAACGTAAAGTTTTACATTTTAAAATGTGAAAAGAAAGAGAAGTATATTAATGTTTTGGACTTTGTCATAGATTTTCCTTCCCAGCTGAATTAACAGACCCATTCAAACATGCATGCCTGCATATGGGGCAGCTGTTCTCCACAACACATGTGGCTCCAGAAGAGCTGTAAAAGGTGCCTTGCATACCTCGAGAATAAGTGACTCTTTCATTCTTTGAGCATGATGACATTGATTATCATAATCAGAGACAATGTTAAACTGTTTCAGTATCCTGCACTGTCTATTTACAAGGAAGAAAGAATCTGTTTTCAGTCCTGTTCCATCTTTGGCCTCTTTTCTTGGAACACCAGCCAGTATCTAGGTTCTGAAAATTCATATATGTCAAAGAATAAGTTTCAGCCTGAGTCTTGGTCTGTGCATCCCATCACTATATGCTTTAAGTGATGTTTTATTTTAATTTGAGTTCTGTGGCCATACAGAAGAATAGTTTAAATTAGTATAACTTTTCAATTGCAAAGGCCTTCTGTCTCTTAAATATGTCTCAAGGAATCCTTACCTATATCTGTCTTCAGACCAAAACTTGTTCAGCAACTATGCAATGTATTTTTGTCAGCACAACACAGCTTTGTCGATAATTTGGCAAATTATATTTGTGGTGCAGGGTGTAGATACAGTAAACCCAGCCTCAAAAATGCAGTGGTACCTCACTTTTAAAAAATATCACATAATTATAGAAATGGGATGTCATTCATTTAAGTCTAGCCAGTTAACTTAAATAACACCACAAAGACATGAAACATGTAGTTTCAGGGGACAGCTCAGCTCAAAAGTAATCTCTCAGGTGCATTTTTTAAAAAGTGGGTACCACTAGTATTTTCTGCGGTGGCTAGAACTGAGTGACATTTAAAAGAAATCTCTGATTGAAAAGGTTTGGGTCTCTCTTTAGAGTTCTAAGATGTAATAATATTCATGCCAGTCCTACAAGTCACATTTTTTTTCTCTAGCTGGATGTGGGTTTTATTCCAGTCAGAGGCCCAGGGAGTGATATGGCAATCCGTCTTAGGATAATTATGTGAGCAGTGCCACATAAGATCTGATGCCCTCAGGACAGAGCATGCTTCCAACTGCTTTGTAAAATTATCTTAAATACTTCATCAGGGCAGTTCACATACCACTTCCATAAGTGCTTCTTTCTAAAGCTTCATGGGTATGTGAGTGGGGGAATTAGTCCACAGAAAGCTCATTTTTGGCACATAAATTTATTTGTGTTTGTATGACGCATGTCACAGCATATATCGGTTAATGATATAGGACTGTAAAGTATAGGGGTTTTGGAAAAGTCTTAAATTTGCAGCAGATTAACCATTTCTTACTGCTCATGTGGGAACAAACATCTTTTCTTATGTTCTTTAAATACCTGTATTGTTTCTCTATTTGAACTTATGTTTTGAACTCAGTCTGAGTTTGAGTACCTCTGTACCATGGAGTATGCCTTTTTCAAGAAATTTTGCTGTTCCGACACCCAAACATGGCATGTACTCATCATAAACATCAAAGGGCTGTAGAAGTGACTTGCATGAGTGCTATTTTGAGATTTTTTTCTAAATTATGCTCCAGCCAGTTGAGTGGATGGAAATGGAAAACTTATGGCTACTCAGCAAATGAGCAAAACTTCCATATACTTTACTTTTCATTTTAGTGCAATATCCAATTTCTCCCACTGATTTTCTTTTATCGGTACTACTGCAGGATTTCTTCCACTAAATATTCTACATGCTACACTTGCATTTCTTTCAAAATAACTTTTTCTATGTGTTTTCTGATAAAGTGTGTTACAACTCTGAATGAAAATTTAATATTAAGTATGTTATAAAGCTAATTTATAAAAATCATTCTGAAACACAGAACATTCTTCTCTTCTGTGGTGTAGTGATTCATGGCAGGCAAGATGATGGTAAGCCCATCATTTCAAAGAGTGATTTCTACAGGGATGGTGATCAGATCCCTCTGCACTGACATAAGTTTCCCTCTCTGTGCTTATTATGCTTAGGGTGCATATTGCTAGTAATAATTTTCCCATTCACAAAGCACCTTGATCATTATCTAGACCTTTAGAAGATGCCAAAAGTGGATGCAAAGCAAATGTTTGTTAATTTGACCATTAGATGGGGTGTCCTTTGCTGGGGACCTAAAATCTGCTTACTATTTCATAGATACTTTCTTCCTGGTTAGGTTTTATGACAGCATGAGGTAACTGATGGCTGGAAGATGGTACTGGAGACAGAAACTTAAGCATGAGAGCCACTGTAATTCATCTGCCCAAGAGAACACCGAACAGCAGAACCTTTCACAAGAGCTTTGAAGAAGACCAGGATGCAGCCCCTCCACCAAGGTAGACCTATATTAAACAGAATGTTTATGAGACTTAGTCAAGTGCTGCCACAGTTACCTGAAGAATTACTCTGCTGGTGTCCATTGGATAACCTGCCCACCATGCACAGCTCAGGGATGCAAATTGTCTTGTCCTATTTGTTTCAGGGTCCTTGAGGAAGTTTGGTAGATCTTGTACTGACCTTTCATTATAATCCTTATCATTCAGCTGGATGCAAGAACTTATATCCTTGAGCTTCCTTCTCTCAACTATCAACCTCATTTGCTAAGTTTTCAAACTTTGATTAATCAAACTGTGTCAATCTGAATGAAAAACCCAAGCTACACCAAGGAAAATTTTAAGATTCAGTAATTTATCTCTGGTCAGAAGCAACGCCTTTGATGGCTCCTTGTTTTACAGTTCTGCAACCATTTTTCAATCTCTTCCAAAAGAAGAGATCTGGTATCTCAGACAGCCTTATTTGCCAGTAAGACTGAGGTTTAGACCTACAAGAAGGCCAGATGTTCTGAGCTATTGTTTGATACAAAATACATAACTGTCAAAAACTGTTAGCTTACTTCATTGTCATTAAAGAAACAAAGTTTCACTGTATATTAATCAAACCTTCCCTGTATGTTTTCCCCACAGTCTTGACACTAAGACTTCTAGTCCTTCCACCTTCTTTCTTAGTTCACAAGCCACAGACATCCACAGCTTGGCACTCCCTTCCCTCTTCTGGAGGGCTTTTGTTCAAAAGTGAAACATGATGAAAAAAGAATACTCACAAAGGGTTTTCTATTTGCATTTAAAAATATTGTTTATTCTGAATTTTATTTAAATAATTAAACAAAACAAAATTAAGGAACAGAGAGGATGGGTTTGTTTTGAGTCTTCTGAAATGGTAATAGTTTTGAATTTTATGTTCTTTAAGAAAACTATGCTGCAATTACTTGACTGGCTACAAAAGTAAGAAAAAGATATAAGCACACATACTATAAAAAATGTCACCATTATCTTGAAATAGGAATTTACAGTAAATAAGGAAAGAAACTAAACTGTACATTTCCCCCTCTTTTCTTGTAAGGCAGTTTTGTAAATATTACTGTTTCCTCTATTAAAGGTAGACATTTCATACTAATCTCAAGTATGCATTTCATTCCTTTTTAGAATATAATACTTTATGGTACCTGTTTATGTCTTTCCCTACAAAAATCTCTGGAAATGCCATGGCTATCAGTAAAAGTATATACTGATAAAAGACCTCATTTTGATGAGTAAAAAAGAAAATGAAGTATTTATCTTGACAAGAAAAATGTTGTGGGAGAAATATATTTTTTTAGTTGTAAATTTATAAGAATGGTCACTTTATTATTTCTTCTGTTTTGAAATAAATGAGCATCTTAGAATTTGTTTTGTACCACTTTCTTGGTAAACCTTATAATTATGACATGGAAGGAGAAAAATAAATCTTTCACTCTCTTATGGTTAAGTAAACAAACATAATATAGTAACGTCTGTTTAACAAACTCTCTTTTTGAACCACAGGGTCATCTAAGTCATCTTCTTTGTAATACAAATCCACCCTAACATAATTTCTTTTCTAGTCTATGTAGCCTAGGTAATAATACATGTGATTAAAATTCTTCTTATTTTAATGAGGAAAACATGTTTACTGTATAAATCATAAACTAGAGAGTTGCATGTTCATAGTCCCACAGTGTGAGTTCATATTACACAATATACTGTCAGGATGAAGACAAGATAATTATGTTTTTAAGGAAGCACAAACACATACTTTCTGTAGCACAAACAAGCAATTAAAAGACATGTAACGGGTTGCAGATTTTAAAATTATGACATCTACCAGTCATTTCATGTACTTCCTTCAAAATTTAGATGCACTTTGTTGAGTTCATTCCGTCACATGATGAGAGTTTTAAAACTTTTCTTTAAGCAAAAAATGGGTTTCATTTTCTCTTCTTATAAAGCATTGCCCATGCTAAAGCTTCAACCCCAGAAAGTGATATTTTAAGAATATATTAAAATTAGTTTTCTTGAAAAGGAAAAATATCAAAATACTTTATGTATGCAGTTCTAACAAAATACAGATCTCAAGCATGTTACTGCTACCAATTTAAAAATTAAAGTGACCAAACCCTACAAAATTTAAAAATATAACTTTTTCAGTGAGGGCTGAGGAAAACTTAGTATAGGGTGACTCTCCCATGTATGCAGGGCAAAAATCTATCAAATTAGTATGTCTAGACCTTTTAATAAAAAGAATCTGCTTGCAAAAAGAGCTAAAATTTCATCATGTATTAATCATAAAATACATTTTTCTACTGAGACACTATATCAAGAAGAGAGAAAAGAGAAGTCCAGCAATATCAAGTATTTTCTTCCAGTTAATGAAATATTTTTATTAAAACAGCAACAAATGTTTGAAGATCCTTTGGTACACTTGAAATACTATGTTTTTGTTTTGTTTTGTTTTGTTTTGGGGGGGGGTGGGTTGGGTTGGTTTATCTTTGGTTTTGGTTTGTTGTTTTTTTGTTTTAATAAAATAAAGAAATTAAAATTAGGAAATTCTGAAATGCTGCAATCCAACAGACTGTGTAGTCCACTCTTGCTTTAGAGTGTAACGATGATGATGCAGAGATTAGCAGTTGCCTAGAAAAAGCAGGTCTGATAAAGTCCTTCAGAGGAACCAGGAGGAATACAGATGGCAAATTTGTATAAATTCAATATACTAGAAATTTACTAGAAGGTATTTAGGTTTTCTAAAGGAACTGTCCTAAAAGGTTTAGGGATCCAGGGTCTTACATAGATTTTCAAGTAGTAAGAGGTGTAAGAAGAAAGGAAAGTATTTTTATTATTCACCAAATCACTTCAAGGTCAGAAAGTAAAACAGAAGTTGAAAGAACCCTCTACAGATGAGGCAGATGCAAAGATGCAGATGCAAAGCATTTTGGTAGCACTACCAAAGAGTAGTGGAAGAGGGGAACACATTTTTATATTCATACTAAGAAGCAAGTACTTCAAAACCATTTTGATCCTCTGAGCTTGCACATCAAAATCATCTTACTGGCTGAAAGACAAAATTGCAAGACATGTCTAGAAGAGATGAAGAAATAAGAATCTCACAGGCAGGACATGAAAGTATTTTTCCACACAGCTTTTCCCCTTGAGCTGGGTCCAGGCCAGGCCTTTATCTGGGTTGCAAGGTGACCAAGACAGTACGTACTTACTGATCACTTACATCTTTAACCCTTTACAGCTGGTGGTTGAGTCCTTGAGCCAGTACGTGATATATCCCCAGCATGGGAGGTACATTTGAATTGTTCAGATGGTGCAAGTTGGTCTCTGTGTAAGTTGGTCATAGAGTAAGTGGGGTAACCCACAAAAACACACTGTGCAGGCTTGCTCAAATACTGTATCGGTGTTGCTGCATTCCCTGAAGACAGTAACTTGTCTGGCAAAGAAACAAGGTTACAGATATATAGAGAAGGCTCTCTAAGTACTTAAGCTCCAGTTTATGATATGAACAGAAGCACCATGTAATTCAGAACTGTCCCTGACTATGTCAAAATGTCACTAGTTTCCTAGCATATGAGGCCACAGTGCTGGCATTAGAAATAACATGTTTTTCTTTTGGCCTGAGGGGGAATTGAAATGCCTCTCTAAATAGAGCTCACTTCTTGCCATAAACATTACAGGACACAAGGATTAAAGGTTTTGACTGAAGGCAGCATTCTTTGTAGAATTAAAGAAGAGGAAAGAAAGAAAACAAACAAAACCATCAACATTGGTGTGTAGCAGAGTTGTGTTCTCTGTTACCCATCACAGAATGTTTAGCAATTATGCAGGTTCAGCTGCTCAGCTATTATCAATGAAGAAAAGCCATGCAAATTATATATATATGAAAATTTATGTATGTGTGTATATACACCTATAATATGTATATTGTACATGTACATATGTATGTGTATATAATTCCATGTGATGGTGAAAATATAGTGTGTGTGTATGTACATTTATATATACACAAATTTTAGCCGTTGTTCTGCAGTTTTTCTTGTTCATGAGTATTCTTATTCTATGCTCTGGATATGAGCATAGAAATGAAAGATTAATTGGAAAGTCTTTTTCCTACATATCTTTATGGATTCCTTGATTTATCCAAAGCTGGAGTGGAATTGAGAACAAAACCAAACAACCAACCACAACAACAAGAACAACAACAACAAAAAACAAACCAATCAACCAACAGAAAAAAACCCAGGAATTTTTACTGTTATATACTGGGTGCCACAAAATGCCATTTCTCTGAGATTGGTTATCCAAGATTGAAATAATTATCCAGTCTATATAACCCAATAAGCCAACTTAATTTGGTAATATATTGTGCTATGTACTTGTAAATATAAAATAATGAGCTACATGATTCATTTATGAAAAGCTCATCCAGTCATAATAGAAATATTCCTTTCATAACAATGATCTGTGAACCTCCATAAAGAACCACTCTCTTTAATTCCACATGGACAACCTAGGATCTGCTTAGAGGTCTCCTTAGATTGTAAAAGTATAAAAGAGTGACCATTTTCCTTTTCAGCAAAACCACTATTTCATAGCCCTGCTTCCCTGTACTTATTTACAAAGAAATCTGTGAACATTTAAGCGATCCACCCCTTTGTACAGCAAATGGCACTCCCAAAATACTTACCATTGCTTTAGAAATACCTGTTGGGATGCCTTGGAGTCCAGGGTCTGCCTGTGGGCTGAGCACTCCCTGTGAGCTGCAAGACAGGAGTGCAGGGATCCCCCAAGTCCATCAGGGCAGGTCTCATTCCATTGCCCCAGCTTGGGGTAGGGTAACACAAGGGAAACCAAGGCAGCCCCAGACTAGGCACCAGTGGCTTCCCTAGGGATGAAGTTTCCCTTTCTGCCAAGAGTTGCAGAGTTTGAAACAGCCAACAAAAATTTTACTTGCAGTTTGTTGGTATTCTTTTTTTTCCAGACAGGCTGAAACAACATACACATTAATGTAATTATAAAATTAATGATAATTTTTTGAACTTAGTTTGACTGAGGGTTGAACAGTAGTTTAGACTGATTCCAGTAACTTCTGATTTGGTGTCATTATTTCTCGTTAATGAAAAGTCATTGTTGGACAACATGACAAGAGTTCTTTAAGCATGGATTTAATACTATTCTTTTATTTCAAGGCTTCCTTGCCTTTGAAGTAGAAAGATAAATTCTCCATCTACACTGAAATGCTACCTATTGCCCCCATAACCCATGCCAAAAAAACCAAATGAATATAGTAAAACCAAAAAATAAATATATGCCACAGCACTTAGACGTGGGAGTTGAGATAAACAGTCAAGTATTATAAAGCAGATACTCAAAACAAGGGGCCCAAAAAAGTTATTTAGGGGCTCTGACCCACTGATTTCTCTCTCCCAGAGGCAAGACATCTGGAAAAAGAATGTAAAAACAAGTGCTGAAAGTTAGATGTCTAAATCTATTACTTACCTCTACGAATGGTGAGATATCTGAAGTTCTGGTTATTCTCAGGTTCCACTGAGTTCACTGTCAATATGGACAAGCTAGAACCTTTGAAAGAAGGCAGATCACATATTTAAGTACTAAAGAGTGATTGAAACATATAATTACAGACATTAGAGATTAAAAATACTTCCTTGAAGCATCATTAATCTGATTCTTTATATCCAAAATAAAGATGATAGCACAAAGAGATATTTATGAGGGCTTCCTAAATGATATAAATATAAAACATTAGGTATATGAATGCTACTCTTATTATCAGGGGGGAAAAACCTAGAAAAAGAGAGGGGAAAAGCCTAGAAAAAGAGAGGTTTTTGGAAAGTGTGTAAAGTAGTCAAGTCTGCTATGCCTAATACTACTGAACCACAAACTTAATAAAAATAGAAAAACACAGTTGCTTTTAGAAAGCTAACAAATATTTCCTGATGTGCACACACTATGAGTCTTGATAATCACATCCTGATCCATTGCATGCTGTTACATATAGTAACTGGATTATGCAAGGGAGGGGAAAAAAAAAAACGACCAACCAAACAAAAAAAAAACCCCAGTAAAAAAAATCCCATCTCACTCACTCTGTATGCACTTCACTGACCCTTTTCCTGAAACTGAGCATGGCATGATCAGGCTAGATCAAAGTAAGTGGAAAAGCTGCTTTAATTACTGACTCCAAAATATAATCAATACCCTTATCAGTGCCACAAAAGGTCTCTTCTGTTTATGGTCTTTCAGGTCCCCACTCCAGTTAAAGAACAGCTGAACAGCACAGCTTGTGCTGTTTTACCCTTTCATGCTGCCCATGGCTTGCACGTGTGATGCTTTTAACAGGCACCACAGTGCCCTTACAGGTAATTAGGTTATGGATGTAACAAAAATTGATAGAAATGGCCAAGAATTCTTCAAAAATTCTTCAATAGTAAGTTCATTAAACTTATATAGGAAGTAGAGTCAACATATTAGCAGGTCATTCTTTAGCTCCTTCTTTATGCCTAAATCCAACTTTTAATTTCACGTTCTCACTTTGAAATGCATATAAATCCTTGGATGAAAAATAATCCATAGTACAACAGATTTCCCATAAACAGATACCCTTTGTAATGCACAGCTCAGTGGAAGTCCTGATCCTTACTCACAGCCCGAAGGCCACAGAACAGCACTGTGCACAACCTTCTCATTTCACAGCTGTTCTGCCTCCTGCTGCTGTCAGCACAGCAGACTGTGATGCTGATTGGACTATGGAGAAATGCTTTAGGTTGTCTACACTGAACAGGAACAGGTGAGGCATTGACTTTGGGGTGGGTTTTTTTAATTTAACATTCCTTGATCTGGACAACTGACCAAGGAGGAGAAAGAACTTTCATTTGGTGTTCTGGAGTTCCCACACACTTGTGGCACCTGAAAGGTACCTCTGAGCTCTTTGTCTGTGCTAAAGTGAGAGCAGCTTAAAGCTTTGGTTTCCTAGGGCTGAATTAGCAGTTTTCAGCACTTTTATTAAAATACATTCAGCTTTTTTTTTTTCTTTTCTTTAGTTAGCACAAGTAATAACACAATTGGGGAGAGAAAAAAATAGTAAAATTACTCTCAACAGAAGTATCTCAATTCATAACCATGCTTCTAGTAATCTTCCCTAGAAAAAGTGGGACTATGTCCTGGAAAACACTGATCCTGAGCTACATTTAGGACTTAAATTGCAGAAGTCATCCAGTGGGGCCCTGATGTATTGCTGGGATAAAAAGTTAATGCTGTTATAGCCTGTGTGAACTGGAAGTGAGCACGTGGGATGGGAAAATGTTTGCATATGACACTGCTTAAATTCTTTAAAAAAACCCTATGTACAACACCAAAGTGGCTGTTTTTAGAAGTGTTGAAATGGAAGAAGGCTCAGAAAAGAGTTGCAAAAATAATTTCATTACTAATGAAAGAGCAGGTTGAGAGGTGACTTGATTACAATGTGTCATTCATGAAGAGAAACAAGGAGCGGGTACAAATGAGCTCTTTAATCTAGTGGTGAAAGGCATAACAAAAATCAATGACTTGACACAGAAGCCAGACAAACTCTTTATCATTGCAGGTCTTTGGGTCACTACAGAATGTCCTTTTATGAAGCAACATCAACTATCGGGCTTGGTAGGGATTAGAGGGTGCACTCAAATGGCTGTTAGAGGACTAAGATGATAATTTCCCTTTCCTGAGAACTTAAATGTGACAGGCAAAACCCCCTCCCACCATTTGGTTTATAGGCTCCCAGACTCCCAGGTACAAAGCAAGGAAGTGGGTTATTTGTAAGATGTTTTGTGGGTATATAATTCATAAAATCAAGCCATCTTCCAGTATAAGGGAATGTATGTGTGTGTTGTTATCCTTGTCAGAACCTCTGCTTGTTAAATAAAAGGGCATTGAGAGGCAATAACTTCATGCAGGCACCATGATTACTGCATTCTTGTTGTAGCATAACTGCATTTTATTAGTTTTCTTTAATAAGTTTGTAAAAATTACAAGCTTTCACCTGAATTTGCCAGATAGAGATTTCTGCCTCTTAACAGAAAAAAAGTACATTTTTATTATTTCAAATGTCTCATTTTCTTCTTCTCCTTTCTCCCCCTGATTTCCTATCCTTCTATGTGGGTAGAGTGACCTTCCAGCTGTCATGGACAATAACACATTTCAGGAAACTAAGTTAGTGTTCTGTCTGTGGGACTGGGTTTGCATGGCAATATTTTGCTATCAGGGAGCAACAGCGGTGACTTCTGTGCAAAGCCTATGTGAGAAGCTTCCCCTATGTCTGACAGAGGCAATGCCAGACAAATTCAAGACAGACCCACCACTGGCCAATGCCAAGTCAATCAGCAATGGTGTCAGAGCTTCTATGACAACATATTTAAGAAGGGGGAAAAGCACAATGGCAGCTGGAGAAGAGAGGTGTGAGAATATGTGAGAGGAATGGCTCTGCAGACCCCAAGGTCAGTGAAGAAAGAGAGGGAGAAGGTGCTTCAGGTGCTGGGGCAAACATTAACCTGCAGCCATGGTGAAGACCACAGTGAGGCAGGCTGTTCCACTGTAGCATTTGGAGGTTAACAGTGGAGCAGATATCCACTTGCAGCCCATGGAGGACTCCACAGCAGAGCCAGAGGATGCCTGAAGGAAGCTGTGACCCCATGGGAAGCCCATTCTGCAGCAGGCTCTTGGCAGGACCTGGGACATCATGGAGAGAGGATCCCACAAAGGAGCAGGTTTTCTGTCAAGATGTGTGACCTTGTGGGGACCCATGCAGGAACAATCTGTTCCTAAAAGACTTCACCCCATAGAGGAAACCCATGCTGGTGAAGTTCATGAAGAACTGTAGCCTGTGCTACCCATGCTGGAGGAGTTTGTGGAGGACTGCCTCCTGTGGGTGGAACCCCATGCTGGAGCAGGGGAAGAGTGTGAGGAGCCCTCCTCCTGAGAAAGAAGGAGCAGCAGAAACAATGTGATGAATTGACCACAACTCCCATTCCTTATCCACCTGTGCTGCTGGCAGGGGGCAGGTAGAGAAAATTGGGAGCAAAGTTAAGCCTGGGAAGAAAAGAGGGGTGAGTGGAAAGTGTTTCTAAGATTTGGCTTAATTTTTCAAGTCTGTTTTGCTTGTGACAATAATAGGATGTGGAAAAGCAACTGAACATTTCTAGAGCTCATTCTCCTGGTAGACTCTCTCTGACCCTGTAATCAGACAGACAGACATTTTGAACCAGAATTTTCATTCCAACTCTCAAGTCTAATTGACACAGAGAACATATCATCTCTGATTCTGTGTCTTTGAATTTATTTTCACTTCAAGATCATTTGAGATTAGGTGTTTCACATTTTAACTATGATGAGTGTGAAAAATTTGTTACTAGCTGTGACATAATTTTATCAGATGCTCTGGGGGTTCTAGATTGAGACATAGTCCTTCTTATCTATTTTTCAGTCTCATAGATGTAGATATATCATTCCACACTGAAAAAGAATAACAACACATTGTCTGTCAGGTTTTAGAAGCTGCTTTGCATTGTGATCATTCCTGCTTCCCTGTTTTTTTACCTTTGCTAGCAGCCCCATATTTTGCTAGTTAACCAGCTTGGATGTGATCCATAATGCAATTTTGCCTAGCAATGATGCAGAAGCTATTGCCATATAAATCTTTATTGTAAAATGTCTAGTTTTACTCAGGGAACTGGTCTGCTTCCCTCATCTTACCATGGAAGAATCATGATCATGTGTAAAGCAGTCAGAGATGGAGTGGTAGGAACACCCTTTCCTATGCTATATATGTGTTCTGGGTTCTCAGCTGCTACCCTGGATTGATCTTACTTGTCAGTAAGATCGGTGCTTGCTTTCATGTCACTAAATGTTTTGGTGACTAAATTCAAGAGCAGTCAGGATGTCCAAGAGTCATGCTGCTTGCAAGTCTGTTTTAGTAGGAAGAGAGGATTGACCAGAAGCATGATGCCTGACTGCTGGCAAGGAGGGAACAAGACATGCATGAAGCAAAGAGTATTTACTGTTAGGTTGATATGCAAGGGAACAATGGAGCTGTAAAAGATTTATGAGACTGGAGAAGAGATCGATCAGAAGGAAGCAGAGACAAATAATAGTGCTGCTGAATTAGCTCAAGATGGGATTGAATGATGTCCCTTAATGCTAGAGGGGAGCAAGTATGATGGATCTCCCTAGGAAATGTTCCTGATCGAGCAGGAAAAAATCTTGCTGGCTATCAGGAAGACTGTCTAGAATCCAGCTGCAGAAGCACCTTGGATCCCATCTACATCTCTAACTCCTTTCACTGAGTAAACATGCTACTGGAAGAGTCATAACCTGTTTCCTCATTCATTGATTTCCATGTTCTGGCTTAACCCATAGGATCTTCCTATTCCATTCTTTTAAATTCTGAGGCTATTAATAAATAGTTGCTGACAAGGATCATGCCAGCTATTCTTCTCTCAAGAAGCTCATTGTTATGGGATCCTGAGTATGCTAAAAAGTATTAAAAGGTTCAAAAACCAAAAATTCAGTGAGAAATAAAACCACAAAAACACCCCCCCACACAAAAAAAATCAACAAAGCAACCAAAAAAACTCAACAAAACACCCCAAACCAAAACAAAATCCAACAAACAAACACCCCCCCCAAAAAACCAACAGAAGACTGAGAAATTCATTATTTCTTATTTTTTATTTCTTACACTTTTTTTTTCTACCTGCAAGAATGTTTTACTCTCTAGAATAAGACTTTGATTGGCTTGAGGACAAAAATTTGCTATAATCCATTACAGATTTTATTATATGAATTCTATTTGCTATAATGGACAGGTAATAGTGAATAAGATCGTAAAATGCACAGATGACCTCAGGTGAAAAGATGGACAGATAATTTTCAAATACCTGGAATTTAGGAACAAACAAAACAACTTTAACTTATGATGATGATGATATACAACCTTAGCTGCAAATCTTAGGTAAATAGCTAAAAAAGTTTTGAACATTCCTTATTAATAAGACAGCAGTAACACCAATACTGAAAAACAAATGTTAATCTTGTTATTTCCACTGCCTTTTTAAAAATATTCCAGCAAGAATTACTTTGAATTCCTGGAATTCTCCTGAGTAATGCTTTTGCCTAGAATGTTCTGTAGAAATTAAAGTCAAAACAGAATAACTCTTCTGAGAAGTATATTACATCAAAATTATGTGAAGGAATGTGAAAAATGGGAGAGAATTATTTATACTCAGTCTGAATGAAAATGGAATCTTATGAGGGAAAAGTAATATGTAAGCATGTATACGTTGTGTCACAAAGTAAAAAACCAGGATTTTTAATTTTTTTTCTCTTGGAAACCTGTTCAGGGACTTTCTTTCATTTCTAATGTTTTTTTGACTAGTGTGTCTACATTTTTTTAGGTTTATGTGTTCCAATGCATCTGTTCAGCAGCCTCTAAGAGACACCAGTCAAATACTTAGCCTGTATTTTGCATGGTAGTTAGTTAATTAACCTTACAGAAAATTCTGAAACACCTAAGAAACAGTCTGAAACTTTGACATTTCAGGCCATTCTAATAGTGAATTACCAGATTTCATTTCCACAAGAAATTTGTTTATAAGTACTATACATTCTTTGAGCTTTCTCAGACATTACTGAGAATTATTTATTTCACGGCAGCTGTTCCAGCCTTGATTTTCACAGATACTTAGACGGTTAATAGAAATAAAATAATTGCTACCCAAGTTTCCTTCAGTGGACTGAAGACATGAAACTTCCAATACATGTTCTGCGTTAACAGGAAAATCACCTCCTTAGTGCTGTGAATAATTTTAACTTTTACTTTAATTTTCCTTCTTTATTTATCATAATATTTGAACACATTTTTAAAGTAAGCTTGGGCATTTGGTACTATCTTTTTTGACCGATGACAGAGCCCTTAGAAAAGTAAACATATATTGTAAGAAAAAGAATCAGCAAGAACTCACAAGGAGTCTATTATCAGCAAACACTTGCAAAGGCTGTTTGTATGAGGTGGAAACCTGAATGCATTTTGCCACCTGAGAGTTGTGGGCTACTGTGCATACACTTGGATTGTTTTTATTACTTTTATAAAAATATCTGTTTTTAAGATTTTGAATGGCAGTGACCAAAACCAGATCACTTTTACATAAAATAAATTTTTCTTGAGCACGAAAAGCACTGAAAGTAAAAGTAATTTGGTATGGTTAACCACTGGCTTGCCAGTGCATCTGGTAAAACTAGTAATAAATCCATGGATCCTACACCTGAATAATGACACACAGGGAATTCAGATTAGGTTTCCCATCTCTAGTGCTACACCTAGCTACCATTTTCCCAGTAAAATTCCTCTGGTAAACTAAATCAGATGAAGGCATGAAGTTGAGCACTGGCATGTCATTATCCGCAATGTTTAACTTTGACCATACTCTGGCATGAGTTTGATCAGGCTAGATGATACTTTTCCAGGTATCCCCTGATTCTGGGGGTAGTGTACACTGAGCAAGCATCTGGGATGTGGCCACCCCATTTGAGGGAGGTAGGTGGTGCGTTCAGCTCTATGGATGAGATCTGCACAATGTCTTCTGGCCCTGGGACCCGAGAAGGCAGATGCAAGCTCTGGACCCAGACTCACTCCTGATGCTTGTTCTACTCCTTCAAAGTGTCATGCGCTTCTTGCTTTTAGAAGGCTGTCTGAGATGGTGGCTTTCATTTGTATGATAGCTTGTTGCTTTACTCATTGGTTCAATAACGTCATCAGCCCAGCCTCGGGGTCTGAACCCAATAATGCTTTAATATAAAAATACAGAAGCCATTTTTGAAGCAAGGAGTGGAATCTAGGTTTGCTCACTTCCAGATGAGTGCTGTAGGGACTAGGCCACAGAGTCATGTTCCCTCTTGCACTACCTCTTACATCTTCTGTGGATATATTGCATTCTTTCCGTTGCTGCAGATGTAGGGTTTCAGCAGCAGCAGCCCCCTCCTTCCCCAGCTGTCTGGTTTGTGGTTAATGTGGTCTCTTGGGAGAGGGGAGTCATGGCTCTTGATCTTTTCAGACAGAGGATATTGACTGAGCCTCAAATGCTCCATCCTCTAGGGAATTCATAAGATGGGAGAAAATAATATGACCATTACACCTCTTTTAGAAGAGGGCGTGTGCCATCACACTTTATGTGAGACACAGCAAAGTCACTGCATGCTTGCCTGATGCCAAAGAGCAGTTCCTGCTCGCTAAGTCCCTGACAGGCCATGGCCACACACATGTACCCTCTTCTCAGATAGGGCAATTTCTAGTCACCATGCCCAGGGACCTTTCCAGTCAGACAGAGACAGACAGGTAATTTCACCGAGGGGTGAAAGGTGGATGTGAATTTCTGAGGTTGAGGTTCGGATCCATGCTGCATCTGCCCAGGTTCTTCCAGGAGACTTGTGACTGCAGTTACCCATATTTTCATAAATTTCCCTCTTTCCTGTCTTTTTTGTGTGTGTGTGTGTGTTTGTGTTTTTGTTTGGGTTTTTTGTTTGTTTGTTTGGGTTTTTTTGTCTTTAGATTGGGCTCTCACCCAAACTTTCTCTGTTTAACTGAAAAACCTTTTAACATCAGATATCTTCTTGTGCAGATGCTTGCAGACAAAGATTGATCCTGTTCTGAATTCTCTTCTGTTCAGATTCTGATCTTTAAGTAGCTCACTGTAAGACATATTTTAAGGCCCTTGAATCCATCCCACAATGATTTTAACACAGTCAGCTGAGATTAAGTGGTTTAGATTGTGATGTCTTCTAAAATTTCTAGATTTATTTTATACAGACAGGAGGTAGGCATATCATAGTAATAGATGTCAGCCAAACTTGTTTTTTATATTTATGCCGTGAAACAAAGCCTTTGGCATTCCACTTCAAAATTAACAGAGTTCTGCTATCTGATGGCTTTTCAAGGTTGTACATTAAATTAGTAGCAATTCAGTAGCTGGAAGGGGGTTCCTGTAGAGCAAATGTTTTTCTCACAGAAAATATCATTTAATTGGTCACAGTTAGCTAAGTGCACTGACATCGAATGGGAACTGAAAGTGAATTGACCTCTTGCCCAACCAATTTGGAGAGTGACTTAAAGACAATGTTGATGAAGTGCAGAAAGATTACACTTATGTTATCTGTGACAACAAGGTCTTTCAGTGCAGGTTGTCACAATACATTTGCAGTAGAAAGCTGTGTATTCTCAAAAAAATTTATAATTCTGAGACTTCCATATGTGTGCTGAAGTATGTAAATTAATACCTAACATGTACATTTTAAACTGCACACTACGTATATATATTTTCTGAATATATATTTAAATAAGTTTTCCCACTTGAAAGGTATAATGACTTTCAATGAATACACCTGAAAATTATAAATATTTTACATTAGTTTGTTTTGTGCATGGATGCACAGACAAGTACATTTCTGTCCTGAATTTCTTTATGCTTCTTATAGTGACAGTACCCGTCATCTTGGTAATGATGATTTTGAGCATGCTTACTAGAGGACAAAGATGTCTTCCTGTAAAAGAGGAATGTAACTCTGCTTTCTATTTTAGAAAACTTCACCCTGAACATAGAATCTAGGTGCACAAATACAAGATGATGGAATACTTGTTTCCTATTAGTATGGATTTTTATTAAAAGTACTGTGAGGAAAATATCCCAAGCTTGAGAAACAATGACTTAGGACACTACTTCAGTGTATTTTAAGGTATTAGGCTTTGAGTCTGCAAGAAAATAAAGTAAAAAATGTATACTCCTGCTATGCAGTGCACTTGTGCACTCTTAGTTCATTCCCTTTCCCATGATTTCTAATATGTGAAAAACATGTGATGAACCATCTAAAATAATTCAATAAGGGCACATCACAAATGGCACACTGCTGGAGACTTTCTGACCATGAAAACATTGAACCTAGAAGAATACTTATCAAAAAGCACTGAAATAGTAACTCATAAGTATCCAGAATGTATTTGCTTGGTAAAATTTACTTCTGAGATACACTGAAATTTATTTTTTGTATTATTTGTGTGTTTCATATACTTTATGTGGGGTCAGACTTCTGTGATTCTTCCTGTCTGACATCTGTGTAGCAGATCATGTATACAGGCATCAAATAGACATATTCAAAATAAAACACTGTTGTTAAATTATATTTTAATTCATCTTCAATGAAGTTGAACTAAAATAGCCTGCTTGTGTGTTCTTTAAAGGAAAATTTGAAAAAAAAAACTGTTAACATACTTGAATTTTTCCTGAAAATTCCATCAAAAAGTGATTTATTGCAAATCTTCCAGCTACCTCCAAAAAAACAATAGTAGCAAGAGTGGTGTGTACTTGTAGATATTTAGGATGACATCAAGCTTATTGGTCAGTGATCTTTGCCAGTTTAGCTAATCCACTTTCTTTTAGTAGTTATCTCTTTAATATATCTTGGAAATGAGTTTACTGGGGTTTGTAAAACTTAATAAAGAAGGCTTCATACGCCTTTTTTTTGAGAAATGGTTTAATCATATTAAAGTTGATAACACTACTGAATTTTTTTCTCTATTGGTTTGCTCTGGTTAACTATTCTGTATCCTGCAGTAAAAGAACTACTAGAGTAGCAATATAATTTGTTTACAATATCAGGCACAGTATAAAATTCCTCCTAAAGCAATCTGATTTTCAGTTCTTCCTGTACACTTTTGAGAACCCTACCACGGAAATAACTGGGATGCATGATATAGTTGCCATACTGCATCTTTCCCTAGAAATTCATCTCTATTAAATGTATCACACTCAGGCTGAGGTTTTAAAGAGGCCTCAGTCCAACCTTGAATCTTCATCTGAAGTCACAAAACTCATTTGTGAACACAATCCATGTAAATAGCACAGGCAGACCTGGTAGATAGATATCTGACTTCTTGGTTGGAGTCATAAACCTGCTTGTCTTGACAGGTCTAAATTCACATGGTTCACTAAAGAGAACTATTTAAATCTTATTTTAAGGGCATATGTCTAAAAGTGATATTTGTTTTGTAACCACAGTGCTAAGCCACAATTATTTTCTACAGTTAAAATTAATAAATATATACTAGTAGTAGAAATGTTTATTTCAACTGTAAAAATTGCCCTTATTATTGGTCAAGGGCTGTCAATCAAATTAACTTATTATGCACTTGAAACTCATTAACAGTAGAATACTGTAGTTGTATATTTCAGATGAATGATGACTAGAGCTGTGTGAAATTGCTGCTGAATTTGTCAATTACTGTGTGAAATGTTCACTATAAAGATAGATTTTTCACTCAAAAATCATGGGTTTAAAATAATCTATAACAGTCCAAGGTTACCTCTTGTGATTATGGTATGTCCCCATTTTGCCCTTTCTTCTGCTCTTCCTCCTCTGAAGTCCCGACGGGACTTCTTTGTGTGGTGAGACGAAGGAACAAATTGATTTGCTGGGGACATTGTGGGACAGAAGAAATCAATTACTTTTATATTTGGGGTGCTTTGAGGGCTAACTGTACCAGTGGATCAATCCTGGTGCACATTTACTGCTAAATGATCTCATGTAGTAGAAGTTATATCTATGAATGCCACTAAGTCAGAAGGAGCAACAGCAGAAGAGCCTCTAGATTTGTTCTGCCACAGATTTATTTTCCTTTCTGGTCGACCTGAGTGGAGAAGGATCTGAACTTTTTAATTAATTAATACAAATTCCAGTATTTGCCGTATCGCCCACTTCACAGTTAATTAAATTCCCTTGGAGACAAATTAGGGAAACATTGTACATCTTGCCTACAGACAGTTTTACGTGGCCAAAACAGTAACTGTCCCTGTAATTCGTCTGTGATATGATGAAATTAAGTGATTTAAATAAATTAACAATGGACCAGATTCAGATTTCAATAATTGCTAACTACTGCTGGACTGATATAGCAGAAAATAACCTATGTGGCTGCTAGCCCAAGAAAGCTCAATGGGACTCTTACTTCTGTCTAGTAAAGATGAGCTCTGGCAGCTGAGGAAGCTATATTACCTCTGGTGAACATAACACTCTGGGAATAGGGGACACAGGGTTTTCCTCTGAGAAAGGAAATTCACAGGTGGTAACACATAAAGGATGTAAAGGCATATTCCTGGGAAGTTTTCTCAATAGATTCCCATCTTTACTTATATCCGGTTACTTCATTCCTTACCTCATGGTTCATGACTTGGAAAACAATTTTAGAAGTCACAGTAGCTAAAAGAAGAACAGGCTTACTCCTTAAAAATAATCTTCTAACTTGAAGAGGAGATAGAAGCTGAGCGCACCAGAAATGATTCAAAAAGTTGCACCCTACACAACCTTCTGGAAGGCAAACAAGTCTAATTCTCATATACAATGTTAGCATACTATACTATAAAATACAATAAACTATAGTATAAAATGATGTACTACAAAATGCTACAGTTTGCTCTCAAATGTTTAAGGGCAAGAACTAGAAATTTTCAGGCAGTGATTTTGTACTCTTATTCTGACTGTGAATCTTTTTGCCACAATACTGATTCAAAGGAGGCCAAAAATATTAACAGCTTCAAAAAGAAGGATATGCTTATTCCAGATAAGCACACTGATGGAGTTATAAGCATGTTGTGCATACACGTGTCTAAGTCAGACAATCCACCAGTTTCCAGAGGGTGTGCAATACCTTAGATAAAAGGTTATCTTAGATTTGCTTTGTTTCTTTTCCTGATCATCCCCAGCTGACTGTCAGACAATGTTGGTAGGGTGGCCAATCTATCACTCTCAGTGTGGCAGTTCTTCTGACATCAGGTTCATTGTTATGGTCTTGTTAATAGAAAGATAAAATACTTTACTACTGTAATGATTATAGTAATGTCAGTTTTAGTAAAGAGATAGTTATTACTTATTCTGTAGGATCATTTTAACATAAGTTTCTGTTTAGACTAGTTGTCTAAGAATATTCCTTCTTCTTCTTAAAAAAAAAAAAAA
>VWZY01010910.1:44121-63597 GCA_013399075.1 Chloroceryle aenea
AAAAAAGACATTATGAAGGGAGTTTTGTCTAGAACTCTTTCCAAGTAGGAAATGTTTAATGTAATGCTAAGAGTAGCACTAGCCAAGGAAAAATGGAAATGGAGAAATGGATATTGTTATTATCTGCTGAATTATACTGATATTTCCTCCATTTTAGTTGAAGCTATTTTAACTAATATGCTTTAGTCTCAAAAGTTCACCAGTGAATTCTCTGAGTTTCATATTTCATTATACAGCTCACTTTTATCTTAGATTTGAGGAAAGGGACAGGAAAATTCAGAAAGTTTTGCAGCATGCCTTGGCTGAGTTTTAGTTAGATACTGATGCCATGCCAGTTTTTATATGACACACATGATGAAACCAAGCAACATATTAGCCTGCACAGCTCCATTTACCTCAGCTGCAGCAACACCACTCAGCAGTAGAAAGAGAAATTGTAGTGTTTCACAAGGCTCCCTATTAAACTCTGAGGTACAGCTACATTATATATATATATTACGACTGTATAAACCAGAGATTTAAGTGGTTGAAAATGTAAGCACTCAGGCTAATTTACTTTGGGATTATGGGCTTGACTTAAGCATACATGTGCAAACTCATGCACTTCTGCTTCGGTGCATCACAATGCTATCCACTTCACCCACAGTAAACCAAAATACTCATGGTTTTAAAGGAAGGAACTGAGCAAGAGGAACCCAGCCCCAAGCCCTGGTAGGGCAAGGCCGTGGGGGTGCTGCTGCCATGTTGCCCTCTTTTGCTCTGCCCTTGTGGGGGAGGATTCTTCCTTCAGAAGTCAAGAGATGAACAGCAGTTGTGCCAGTCCAAGTGCTGAGTGCTGAATCTGTGTCAGGTGCCATCCTGATATATCTGTGTTGCATTTGGAGGAGAATAAGTGGTCAGGACCCTCCATTCCTGATCTGTCTAGTACCTTAGAGCTCTTCCAGATATGCCCAAGCAGGCTGCTCATGGGCTGCCTTCAGGCAGGCCTTAGGCAACCTGACAGGCAATAGTGTGGATGGGAGAGTAGATGCTAGTCAGATGCTTGCGTACACTCCTGAGACTGCTTTTTTAGCAGCAGTGTAGAAATAGCTAATGTAGACAATTATAACAGCAGTGAATCTTCCACCTTCCTGGAAAAGAAAAAAAAAAAAAAATCAAACCAAATCTCAGATCTGAAGATTGACCTCTCATTTCAGACTCTAGTAGGATGCCTTCCTACCTGCAAAGGATAGTAACAACTAGCCAGAGAGAAAAGGTCTGACAGTGATGTTTAATGACCTACAGGGTCTGGAAGATTCTAAAATAGGAAGAAGGGGAAAAACAGAAATAATTTTCTTCCTTGAAATAAAAACCTCTAGCCCAGACCACAGAAACCTGAACTAACTTATTTTTTATACCAAAGTTTTCCTATGAGGCAGCAGTAAGCCAATTAAAAAACAACAACTAAACAAACACACACACAAAAAAAACCCACAACAAAAAAAACTCCAAACCTCCAACATACCTATATAATTTACCAATGTTTAAACTTTAACTAGATTTTGTTGTAGTTCTGTTAAATTTGCCCTAAATGCTTTAAAGCAGTAAATCAAATGCATTTCGTCTCACTAAAGGAGTTATAAATGAAAGAAAGAGTAAGGGCATTAAAAAATGTAAATCTAGGAAAAACACGGACATTATATGTTACCTGCACAAGAAATACAAGTACAAATGGCATCTTTTTTGAATATGAAACACTACAAGTAATAATCAGTATCTCATAGCATGATAGCCAAAGGCAGTGACATTTGAACAGCATGTCTTCTCTAAGCTTAGATAGCTTGGTAGTGCGTATCTGCAAGTGCTTAGCCATGTTAACATAAACCCTCATTAGGCAGGATTAGGCAAGAAACAGTGACAAACAGGGTGGACACTAACCCTCTGAGGAACCATTTCAGGCACTACACACTAATTATCCTTTTAAATTACTTTAAGATTCAGGGAATGAATATCAGTCTATGTGCATATGACTACACTGGGAATTGTGTTTTACATACTACAACCTGTTTGTATTTTGCAACAGTTTTAAAATTATTTCTCCTCCATAATCAGTTGTCAAGACTTGAAAGTATTTAATTTTCAGGATCCCAGAACAATGATCAAGTCAATGATGGTATAGACATTTTTCCTTGTTCAGGAGGAAACTTCTAGAACTAATAATGTAGCAGTATCTCCCATAAGTGGCTAGTAGCAATCCGTTTTGGAAATGCAGATTAGGAACAGTAATAGGCCCAAGTTCAAATGCAATAGCTTTCACTGTAGACTCCATTATGAGAAATCCTGAGTAAGGATGAACTAAAGAAAACATGGAAGCAATTACTGACTTAAAGAACTGGTCTGACTTTTGCTTGTTGATTCCTGACTTGCACTTCATGTCCTGTGCTCTAGGTTAGTTTTCCTCTAATCTTTTTCTGCAACATAGAATATATTCCTAAATTCCTTCTCCTTCGTTTCCCAAACTAAATTGCCGTCATGAAGGTAAACTATCAGAATAAGACACAATCATATTCTGGGTCTATAGTATTGATTAGATGATATTTGTCTTGAAGCGAAATAAACAGAAAGACTCTAGTTAAATTGATGTTAAATATCTCTTTTAAAAAATATCTTAAAAGAATATGATTAAAATATATATTTATATATTTTATTTATTTATATTTATAATTATATTTATATATATGATAGAAGTAGTAGATTCTTCATCTATTTACCTAATAAACCCTAATTTTTAAATTTATTGACCTTTTATCTTTCCCTTTTACAATCAGAGTTTTCTTAAAAATAATCAAACTGCATCAGGTGCATTGAGTGAATGTCATATTCTCATTAGTGTTAACAAAAGAGATTTTCAATGAAAACTTTGGCCGAAAAAATAAATGGGGGCTTTACTTTTGCATTTGACTTTGGAACACTTTTTTTCAGATGTGGAACAATATATTTCATGATGATCATATTGGACCTCTTTGAAACATACAAAATAGTACATGAGAAAAGCTTTTACATCTAAAACTCGAGTGGTAATACCAAAAGATGACATCAGTCTTTTATTGTGTACCAATGGAAATTCTTTGAAGTGCTTCCAGGTACATAAAGGAAAATTTTATCTTAATTTTCTGTTACTAATTTTCATGAATACAGTTTTAAAAGTATTCTTATTTAGGTTAATAAATACAAGTGACAACACTTTTGCATGATATTTTGACTACTTTTATAAACATAATCATGATGGGGATCTGCATTTACTGACAGATAAATTACTCAGAACTACATGCCAAAATCTTGTGAATCCATTTGTGATTATGCTAACTCAGAATGAAATCCTGATCTCACTTCTGACAACAACATTATTTCGGATCTATCTTTTACAAAAGTCATGATGTAAACTGAAAAGTTTTCCTAACATGTTATTTCATTCGGAGAATAAATTGTAAAAATCTGTCCTTCCTACTCTTTTTATATTAAGTAATGGATTTGTTTGACTTCATGGATCATCTGTATAGAAATAAGATAGCAGCAAAATGTACAGAAAACCCAGAGACAGAGAAAATGAGAGCCTCTTTTACTCCAGTCCAGTATCTAGGAGGTAAGAAGTCACTTTATTAGTACTGCTTGTGGTAGGAATGGTCCTTGGTGTAGCATCTGTAGGAATATTACGCATGAGACTGTATCTATGGGAGAGAGGAGAATCAGGATTAAAACATGGATGGAAAGGTGGTTGGAAATGAAAGGATAGAAGAAAAATGCAAAAATATCCTTTGGTAGAATCCATTATCCTAAACCCCAGTCTTGGGAACATGAGAACACCTTCGGCATAAACATTTGTGTTGAGGTCAAGTGGGATTAGAAGAATATATATTTGCATGCCTGGAGCTACATCACAAAAAGAAAATATTAATTAAAAAAACAAGCTAGAGGTTTTACTTGCCCTCAAACTACTTTTTCTTTTAATACATTCTTTTGCTTCTTACAGTCAGTGGACTTGATTTTGATCTCACTTGTATTGGTTCTAATCAGAATAACTCAGTATAATCCAGGGCATTGTTCTGATATCAAATCAACCTAAGCAAGGGGAGGGTCTTATTTGCAGCACATTGCTTTGGTGCAGCTGAGGAAAACAAGGCTGCACTTGCAGTTAGGGAAAGTTAATATATAATAATGCATCTGTGATGTGAAAAGGGGCAGCTGATAGGGCCAGTTCTCATCAAGTGGCTTGGTTTGGAAAAGAGCTGAAACTGCTGATTCTCTGAGAGCACTTTTAACATGGACGTCACCTCAAGAGCTTACTCTAGTTTCCAAGCTGGGTGGATCATAGCAAGTGGGATGTGCTAAATCTTAAGAATTAACTTTCTGGATGACTTCCTCCAAGTTTAAAGCTAAGCATATAGCAACATTTTGGTGAATCAAGCCTGTAGTGTTCATTTAGAAACTCTGTTGAAGACAATAGCAACTTTTGATTTCACTGCAATCTGTCTAAATTAGGAAAAGATGTTGTTTATCTGCCCTGACCTTTTCCTAATCTACATACAACAACAGTTATACATTTTCTTTCAGTTTAGCTGGTAAAGATCAGTTAAACAGCTGGCCTCAGCTCTGTCACCACAGGACTTATTGTTATTTTCAATTTCTCAACGGATAATTCTGAGATATGCTCCTGCATGTTTGTGCTGGCTGCTTAAGAAAGTTTTTAAATTGCCATGACAGCTAAAATAACACATCCTCAGGACCTGTAGACTCTGGAGTGAGCAGAAACAAATTAAGCTGCAGTGGGAGTTGAACCGGGATAGGTCAAGAAATCAACATGTTGTTTTGGTGAAGAAGGACAAGAAAAGATGAGAACAAGAATGCTTTGATCAGAGAAAAGCATGTGTGCTTTTGAGGGGCAGATTTTGTTACGTGAACTCACATCCTTCAGGAACTAAGTTGAGACTTATAACTATGTTTAGACTGTGACCTGAACCATATTTGTAACAAGATCTTGCAGCTCTGGAGAGTGACTGTATTAAACTATTGTTATTTGACTCTTGCTTGACTCTCTCACCATGCCATATGAAATGTTGTCTATCACACACATGATGCTCTAATCCTTTTATGAATGAAATGCACTTGTTTATTTATTAAAGCTGGGAAAAGTATTTTCTGTACAAACTTCCTTTTTCTTCTTTTTACATGTAATGTCAAAACATAAAAGCTATTTTATGTTGTTCTACTAAACGTAATTTCGTCTCGCAACCTGCAAAAATGTTCTTCCATTTTGTACCCCATTAAAGCAACTGCATCCGATCTTTACACCTGCTTATGTTATTATAAAAACTCTATCTCACTGAATTTGCCTTGAGTTTTGGGTTATTGGAAATAATAGAAAACAATATTCTTTTGACATTTTATTGATTGTGCCTACTTATTTTAATGATTAGGTGTAATGATGCATCATCAGCTGTTGAAAGGGCTGCTTCAGAAGGGACAACAAAAGAAAATAAAACATTTGAGTTTATTCTTATATTACTTCCATTCCTTAGGTTTGAATTAAATTTGAGTATCATTAGTTGAATAAAGCTCATATTTTTAAGCTAGAGACAGTAAGTATACAGCATTAAATAGATTAGCTGATCATTATTTATAGGACCAATTGCTCAATAAGCACTTTATTTTCCTAACAGAACTGATATTCAACTTGGCAATTTGTATAAACAGTACATATGTTCTTAATGTATATGTTTATCTACAATAGTAAACATAAGCAACCTTTTGCCTATCATATAATGCCCCTAAAGGCATTATGGGTTAACAGTGATTTAATCCCCTTATGCATGCATAATATGACAGGCTTTGCATAAATGATAATAAATAATTGCTATGTATAAATAATTCATCATTTATTTTTGCAGTAGAAATAGAATTCTTAGACATATTTTAAACAAAGGGAATAGCAAACATGATCTCAATCAGAAAAGGGGTTAAAACACATTACACAAAACAATGTTTCAAATAATCAAGACTCATGCATGCAACATATATTTTTATTTCTTTCATGCTGGCATATTATATTCCCAACGTGTTCTCAAGTATGGAACCGTACATATTTAACAGCATCATAAAATAATACAAGAAATAAATGTTATACTGGACATTTAATCCAAAACAAAAGGGAATAATATATTTAAAAAATATAAATACCTACACTATGCTCCGTAGAAAACTGGATATTATTCATGGATTTCAGGTTTTTTCTGAAATCATGTTGGGTATTTTGGGAAGATTCCTCTAACACTCCCATTGCAGATAATATTTGATAAAATTTTAAAATTTTAATTTTTGTAGTAATTTCTTATTTAACAATGGTTCTGTGGTTGCACAATAAATTGCTAATTGGATTATTTTTTTGGATGAAGTAATATCCTAAAGAAGGAAAATAAAACCCACAGTGTTACGTTAAATAGGTAATTCTTTTAATAGTTAAAAAACAGTAAGATTTTAAGATTCAATGTGTATAGTAATGAGTAAACTTTAAGAATGTAATTCCATCCTTATTCAGTAAGGCAGTCAAATATACAAGTAAATTTAAGCACATGCATCAATCTCATTGACTTTACATTGTTCTCTCTAGAGTATATTTCTTTTCATTAGGAAGACACTGATTCTTAACTACCATCAAACTGCCAACTCAACTTGCTTCAGTAAGTCCCTCTGAAGCTTCTCAAAGTCTTCTCTAATTCTGACCAATATAAAGAGTGCTGGCATCTGCAAATGTTGGCATGTAATTTCTTAACCCTTTCTACTGACAATGGTGTTTATAGATACATATATCAGTTAGGAGTCATCACAGTATCTTAGGAGGTTAAAAATGCTCTGGTAAAGGAAAGCCAGTTATTGTATATTGGTTTTCCCACTAATTTTAAATATTGTTGGTTGTATTAAGGAACTCTGAGATACCTAGCTATCAATGTATTATCTGTAGAAAAAAAAAAAAAATCGAAACATCTTTATACCTAGATTCTGATTTTTAGATATTTTCCAACCAAAAGCAGAAGTTGAGCTCTCACCTTATGGTTGTTTAAAAATCATATAAAAGCAATGTTAGCTATTTTGAAAGTATAAGTTATTGTGTTTCTACTATTTGCTTGCGAAGCAGAGAAATGTTATGTGCACAAATTTGCCTTTGCTCCTATCATGTCATGGCCACTCAGTTGTTTCATAATACATTATTCATTACTTTTCATTAGTTTCAACCAATTTCCTGATATTAATTCATAAATCCCAGATGTTTTGCTGTTTCCCATTTAAAATTAGACAAATCTTGATACTATCTGATATAATGGCAAATTTAAATAAAATATTGTTTTTTTGGTTTTGTTTTGTTAGCAGCTCACATAGAATTTAAATGCTTTGGTTTATTAGCTTACTTGAACATCTTTCCTGACACCTCAGCATCTGGCTATACTCTAAAAGATGCAAAGCTCCTTGCTTAAGTCCAACATATCAAGTCTCACCATTCCTTCTCAGCTGCCATCTGACCCCCAAGTCATACCAAATCCATGGGTTTATTATTTCTTATGAGTTAGCTGCCTTCACATCAAGCTGTCTGTCCCTGGGCCCTGCAAGAACTGCCTCTTCTCTGGGTATTCCCTAGCAGTTTAGGCACTGAGACAAAACTGGAGTTTTCAGGCTCATATTTCCTCACCAGCACCACCCAGAATGGTAGACATATTCCTGGGCCATGTAATGATTTGTTCCACTGCAAAGAGGTACAAATGCAGCAAATAACAATCTGTGCATGTTATCCCACAGCTCAGTGATCAGATCATCTGCACAGGATGTAGGACACTTGCATTCCATTTCTTCTTTCTCATGTGGATCCTCTACATCAAAGTCTATAATTTAGTGTGGAAGCCATGTTTTTCATTCTTTGTGCTGCAGCTATTCCATGTGACGTGGGACAACAGGTTATTTAGAGGATCAGAAACAGCAAAATCACAAAGTTCTAAGGCAAATTGTTTTAGACTTGACTTGCAGTCTCCGATGCAGTGCATGTCTCACTGTTTATACAAAATAGTCATTGGATCACAGTTTGTGAGCTCCTCACGTTGTCATGCTTTCCAGACTGTCTGTGCCTGTGCGTGCACCTAAACATTGAAAAATGCTAGCTCATATCCCTTCAGGCATAGGAAAAAACTGTCCTGTACCTCCTGTTCTGCAGAAGAAGCATTAATAAGAAGATGACTTTTTTTTTTCTGAGATTTTTCAGAGATCAACTCTCTAAGACAGGGCATCACCTGGCAAAAGAAGGGCCAGTGCTGGTGTGAGAAATGTTACAGAAACGGTCAGTCAGAGACTAGGAGGTAAGACCAAAATAATGCAGACTGAGAGAGGTGCAGCTTCACAACATTCTAAATCTTAAAATGTATGCCTCCTTCTCCTTCCATCTTTCAGGCCATTGCTTCAGGTGAGCTGCAGGTTCAGCTTCCTAACATGGTAGAAATTTTTATTTTTTTTTCCTCAGGGGTTTAATTTTTGTCAAGGCAGTAAGATAAATGGCCTCACTAGCACCACAATCTTCATAGAGCAAAGGATGGGACAGGAATGAGTGTGCAAGCAAAAAAGGAGAAAGAAATGGCAACAGGGTGTTCTTAGATCAACCCAGCAAGTACTCCTTATCTGCACCCTGGGATCAAGATACAGCCTGCTCTCCATGTCTCCTGTTGATCAGTGGAAGGAACTCTTTGCCATCAGGCTGACTTTTGGGTCTCCTGGGACAGGAATTTCCACTGAGCTGAGGTTTGTCCATTCTGGTGAGCATCAGGGTACCTAGGTTAGGAACTTTACAATACCAATACTGTTATAAAGTTCAGACCATTGTTGGATATGGCCTGTAACATGAGAAACTGTTTTAATGAGGCAGTACAGTGTTTGCACTTAAAAGAAAATTGTTTGTTTTCCCTGTTATTTCTATAATACTCTGAATTTTTGCCTTTGTTCCATAGAAGTCAAATCATTAAGCATCTTGGCAAAGAGAGTGCTGTTTCCATTAAAAGAAGGAAAATCTTAAGCATATCGGAAACATTTATTGGGAGATTTTTTCTTCTGATGTATCTCACTATTGCCAGAGTAATATCTTACTTTTTAAAAAATGAACATATATTTTAACTTCCACTCTGTGTGATATCATTTAATGCAGAATTAATAAGTTGTTTATGTAAGCCTCATTCTAGTAATTGCTTCTACATGTTATAACTGTCTATATAACTGATAGTAGATGCCAATATATTTTCTTTTCCTGGATATCTTTGCTCTAAGAAGAAGAAAACAAGTAAGGAATAAGGTCATTAAAATTACATGCAAAAAGAATACCCTGACTAAGCATCTAATTCTAGTTGAATGTCCTCTTAAATTGTAATTTTTTAAGGGTTTTTCCTTTGAGGCATGCTGAACAACAAATACCAAAGCCTTGCATCAGCAAGTAAGAGAAGGCATGTAAGTTAGAATATGGCCTTCACATTAGCTTTTCCTCCAAGCATTATTTCTGGTTTAGCCGTTTGAAAGGACCAGTGCAATCGTGGATGCCACTTACAACCTACACAGTGCAGATTAGAGCCTTTTAAGGAAAAGATATTTGGCTGATAAAAACCTAGCTCCTTAAACTTTGGTGTGCCATAATATTTCTTTTGGCAAGGGGTCACTGGTGTTCGGCATACATCATCACTAACTTATTAGATCTTGAGGCAATTAGCTGAAAACAAACAGAAGAGACAAGCCCTGTATTGAGCTATAGAAACCAGAAGAAAATAGCCCATGGCACTCCATTATTCCAGGGCTTCATCAAAGGCTAGGCACTGACTGCAGTTTAAAGAAAGGAAAGCATTGTTTTCATGTAATATCTCTACAGTATAGGGACTTTGCCATGTTATTATTCTACTTATTCAAGTTACATCCAAACATGTCTTGTTATAATAGGGCAGTGGAAAGAACTTTTCAGTTTCTCCCTAAAACAGTATATGCAATGTGTTGCTTGATTAACTAAGGATTAAAAATCCAATTAGATACTCCCTTTTCATGGGAAATCACATGAGGAATTTTGAGAAATATTACTGAAGACCACTGCTCAAACTAATTGTCTATGATAATGTGCACCAAATGAAGAACTGATATCTAAGGAACCCATGGGGTCATCTAAGAAAACTGAACTTTACTGAACTTTCCCTTTTCCGATGTAAATATGGATTTCTGAATACAGGGTTTCCAATATAACTGAGACATATATTCTCAGTTCATTAAGAAACAACACTTTTTTCCCTCTAAAGAAAAAAAAACAAACAACCAAACAACTGGAGAGAAAATACTTATTACTGTAAGTGTGACACAATTAAATGTTATTATCATGCCACAAGGCTTTTTAAAAAATTTTCATTAATATGCTTCAAGATGTTTTGTGGTAAATATAGTGCTAACCAATAGAATGTGGCTTCACTCATGTGTGGTAAATATTAAGAATTATGATGCAAATGTGTTGTGATTCTTATTTTTTTAAAAAAATTCTTACCAAAAGAATATTTAAATTCTTTGGTTTCAGAAAAGAAAAATAATTGTCAGAAGTACCTGGCTATGCTTGCCATTTGTTTCTTTTCTGGCAATTACTGAGACATTCTTCTGTGTACACCGATTAGAGAATCATTGATTACAGAATCACAGAAACACACATTTTGGTTTTTTCTCTCCTCTCCACCTAAAATAAAAATAAAACAAGCCACTCCAAGTAGACAAACTGAGATCCTTAAATATATAAATACCTCCTTTGTGTTAGTCATAGATTCTGAACCTAGAGTCAACAAAACCTAATACTGAATGAAGGCTTGCAACATGATAGTGTAGGGTTGAGGATGAAGAGCAATGCCATTGGTCTACCCCATTCCCTCCTTTTCTATAGCTTAGCAATCACGTGATTTGTCAATTACTTTGCTCCCAGTAGAGGTAGTACCTCAAAAACATTCTGCACTCTTGGATTCTGTGTCAGACCCGAGAGGCATTTGGCAGCTACTGCTCTTAATTATACGGAAGAGGTACTGAGACCTTAAAAGCGGGTAGATCAGTGAAGGCCATTACAGTGGCATTTCACTCAGCCTCATGTAGTATTTCAGTTCTGAGACAAGATTGGCTCTGTAAATACTTTTCCATACAGTGCATAATTTTTTTTTTGTAGAAAGCTAATCCCTTTCTCATAAGGGAATGTAGAGAGAGGTCTAACTGGAAAAATAAAAGGCATGTTGCTGGTTATGCATGATATTCATCCTTCTTTGGACTTAAAGTTTGTAGAAATACCAATGCCTAATAATAAGAAGAAACAATTGTGAAAATTATTAGCCTATATTTATTTTCAAAGAAAAAAATTATTATTTACAATCTTCCTTGGACAACATAAACATTCACTTAGCTTTTTCCACAGTAATACTTCCTTTCCCACTGCTTATTTACTATTGCAGGTCTATATCTTTACATGTCTTCAAAGTCACTGACTGGAGTGATTTATAATAGTCTTATCAATTTCATGTGAATGGTCTATGGAATGCTAGGATTTGGTTAAATTCTTTCCCACAAGAGGTTTCAATTTGTTCATCATCCCTCCTGGTATCTGGTTTCGAGACATGATGTGCAGAATTACCTTTAATATCTGTTCTGCAGATACAATGCATTAGCAGAGAAAATTAGACACAACTCCTTTTAGATCTGATGTGCTGCCGTTGACTTTAAGTTGTCAGGGTGTCGAATTAATGGCAACTGGAGAAGGTTGCCATGACTTAAGGGATCACTGTAAAAGGAAAAACAATCCTTTATATCTTTTCTGAGAGAAATGAAGGCAGCTGTTACATATCGTTCTATTGTGAAGCCCTCCCAACATATTTTTACTTTTTTTATGATAGCAGCAGAGATGTATGCATATATATGTAGCTAAAATTAGAACAAAATAGTATGTATGTGGTAACTTTAACTTAAAAAGCAGAAAATATATAATTTTAACCTTGAACAATTAATTTTTTTATGATGTATAACTTTAAAAAAGCCTGTGTTCCCCCAAACAACCTGAAAACACAGCATATCAGTTTCTGTTAAAGTAGACCATGAATACAGTTATCATAAAATCTCATTAATATAAACCTACAAATGATAGCTATTGTCTTCTATGAACAGAAAAAAAAAACCTAATCACACATGCAACGTAGCTTGTGCTCTGTTAAGAACATGATTATTTTTATCTTTGGTTTGTTTTTTGTTTTTTTTTTTACATTTGCAATGTTGTTTTATCTCCTTAGAATGTAGAATTGTAATGGGCATGATTTTTTTTATTTCTGCAGAAGAAATGAATTCTTAGACAAACAATTTGAGAATGAAAAATCTGGAAAATTTGGACAAGTGGCAAAAGGCTCCCTCTGGGTTTGACATGGATCTTTACATAGACATTAATTAAGCTGGAGAAATTCTGCGGTAAGGACTCCTGGATGTATGATTGTACAAACTGAGTGGTGAGAATTCCTCGCTGGGTAGAAAGACAGAAAATGCTATTGAAATCCTTAGGTGGAGAAAGCTAAAATATGTAGCTCAGCAATCAGGTAAGACTTAAATACATTGGTCTCAGTCTATGTTATGTCTCATGCAATCGGTTTCACAGCCTCTGCTGTTAGGTTGGATACCAGGAGTATGACTCTGCGATCACCTTTGTTTTACAATGAAGACCTTCTTTCATGAAAAAGCAAATACTAATTCTGATTCTTAAACTGCTCCTTCATACTGAAACATCAGACTTACAGGTACTGAGCTCCATCCAGACAGCTTCTCCAAATCCCATTTATGAACTAGATATTGGGAGAAACAGCAGGTAACCACACGGACTTCATAAAAAACCCATCTCTGTATTGCAAAGCTCCTGCTGTTGGAAATACCTTGTTTCTTATAGTGATTTTCCACAGAATAGGGCATGTGGCAAAACAGACTCTCCATGAAGGATTCATAGAAAGAGGAATACATTTATTTCCTTAACCTGATCAACTCTTAAAAAATCTAGCAAAAACCACAGCAATGTTATCATCTTGCTAGCATCAGTTGTATAAAGTCAGTTAAGATGGCTAGTAATTGAAAACAGTGATCATGAAAGTTTGATTTTTTTTTTCATTGAAAAAAATTGTTAGACCTCTAATAAAAAATATCTGTATTACCACCATACTGGGAGCTAATGTTGGTCTATATTCACCACATATCTTTATTAGCTGCAAATAGATATAAACTAGCAGAACCTGAGTAACAGTCTTAACAGTTGGAATGAGTACCTTATGCCAGGTCTCAAAATAAAGACAAAAAATCGGGAATCTGGGAAGGTTTTGAGTGTCAAGATCTAAAATTGCAGCCCAAAAATCCTACGGGAGGTAGGTAAGTGTCTAGCTCAGTAAGAACCTGTATTTACATAGTACTTTTCTTTCAAATCCAAAAGCTTCTCTGAGACTTCACTTCCACGTTGTGTAATAGAGTTACGTTTACCCTGAGGAACTTCCTTTAAGAAATTAAGCAGACAACACCTTCATCATCTCAATTATAACTGAAATTAGAGAAGAAAATCTGGAAATTAAACACAAGCTAACAGCATTAGGGTATTCGCAAAAAGCAGTTTCAAAAGCTGTTGTTCTTTTGTAAGTGATTGAACACCCTATCAGCTATACCAGTCAGCAAGGAAGTATGAGAATTTTAATGCATTTCAAATTATATAGAAAGGGCTTCACTCTCACCTCTGAGGAGAAGCTCCTTAATGCATTGATTATAGAATAGTCCAAACAGGAGTTTTCACCTTTCCTATAGAGAAATGGAAAATAAAGTTCTCTGGAATCATAAGTGTTCAGGTAAGCAGGGGTATCACTCCAACATTATGACCAGAACATGGATGGTGATAATTTCACAATTCTGGTCTCTGCTCCTGCAATTATATCAATTTTGGGGATTAGTTTTATTCTGATAACTGCTTGATATAAGACAATGTCTTTAAAAATTATATATAAAACTGAGATTCGGGTGCTAACTGAGACATAGGCTTAAAATCATCTTGTCTTTTTCCCTGGGCATGTTCTCTTACAGCTAAAATATAACATCTATTGGTAAACTGCTAAGATATAACATCTATTGGTAAAAAGTTATTGCAAATATTGTTTTGTTTTGTTTTGTTTTGTTTTAAGAAAAAAGAGACAAGGTTACACTTGTTCAGAAGAGCAAAAGTAGATACCAACCTTTAGGAAGAGTTTCTGGATTCTAGGCTATAAATGAAAAATAAAGTTCTAGAATGTAATTTGTATGCCCAAGCTTTAGAAATGGTAGAGTTTCAAACAGATCCACTGATAAGGTTCATTATCATCTAGCTTCACCTAGCTTTCTACTTGGACTTCTGTCTTTGCCGAGGCCAAGCCCTCCACAGGCATACTAGATGAAAATACATCTCTAATTCCAGGTTTAGAATCTGTTGTGTATGTCAGGGTCCAAAAAGTTAGGCTTTCCTGACAAGTTTAGAATTTCTTCAGTATTTTATTATGTTGGAAATTTAGCCAAAGGATCACATTGCCAAAGCTGAGAACAATTAGGAAGGACATCTTTTGAAAGGACTGAATCAGAAAAAAATAAATTATCATGTGGAACCTCCCAGTAACATTTTGCAAGATTCCCAAATGCCAGTGTTACAACTGCGAAAGGAAGCATAGGTTATGAAAACAACAGTAAAGTGGAGATGAAAGCAGCTAGAAAAATAATAACATATAACTGTTGAAAGAAAGGAAAAGTTAATTGCAACAAATATAGAAGCAAAATATAATAAAGACTGGTAAAGGAACTGAAAGGACACAAAGACAAAAGAATATTTAGCTGTGAAGAACTGGGAAATTTTTAAGTAAATTGAAACAGATATTGTCCTCACAATAACACAGGCTCATTGCTAGACACTTATATTTAGACTCACCAATATAAACATGCAAAAAGCAAAAGGGTCTATTAAATATTTCTGCTTTGTAGGAAAAGAATTAGAATTATGATTAAAAAAATCCATTTCAAATGTAATATAGAAACATTCTTTAATAAGTATTTGAATAATATGGAACTCCTAAGAGACTACAAGAAAATGAACAAGGGCAGGAAAGGGTAAAGAAGAAAAGTGGGGTAAATACAGTCATGTTAACCTGACATCAGTCCCGAGGAAAACAATGGGATGACTGGTATGAGACTAGATTAATAATGAAAGGAGGGAAATCTAATTAATGCCAATCAATGTGGTTTTATGGAAAACAGATCTTGTCAAACTAATTTGATATTTTTGTGAGATTACAAGTTGGGTTGATAAGGTAATAATGTTGATACAATATACTTAGACTACTACAGAACATTTGGTTTCATGCTACAGAATGCATTGGTTAAGAAGGATATAAAATCAACATGGCACACATTAAGTGGATTAAAATCTGTCAGTCTGACAGATCTCAAGATGTAATAATGGTATATGATAAAAATGGTATATGATCAGCAAGTAGTTCTGTTTCTAATAGGACCCTGTAGGTCATGATCTTGTGCTATTATTTTTAAAAATATTTATTGCTAATGTTGGGACATTATAAAATTAACTTCTTTGAGGCTTACAGGAGACAAAAAGACCAGAAAGTTAAAAAGAAATACAGACAATAAAGTACTGAAGCTTGATGTGTGTTCTTACCACATGTTGCTTATAGTCTCAGCTCCCTTGTAGCACAGCTTTGTCTCAGGCATCTACATATACATCATTTGTGTCAGCTATACAGGGATTGTTTCATTAAAGAGTACTTTGGCAGGAATTGAAAAATATTCCAGATTTTTTGCTTAATTTAAGATTTAGTGACATTATCCTTGATAAATTATCTGTGAGGAAAGTCTAACAGGTGGATACAGCAAAGCCTGGGGCTGTAGCAGGTTACCAGGATTAGTAATTTTCTAGTCTACGTAATACTTTACCTGATAGCTTGAATCATAGAATCATAGAAATGTCTGGGTTGGAAGGGACCTCTAGAGGNTAGACACTTATATTTAGACTCACCAATATAAACATGCAAAAAGCAAAAGGGTCTATTAAATATTTCTGCTTTGTAGGAAAAGAATTAGAATTATGATTAAAAAAATCCATTTCAAATGTAATATAGAAACATTCTTTAATAAGTATTTGAATAATATGGAACTCCTAAGAGACTACAAGAAAATGAACAAGGGCAGGAAAGGGTAAAGAAGAAAAGTGGGGTAAATACAGTCATGTTAACCTGACATCAGTCCCGAGGAAAACAATGGGATGACTGGTATGAGACTAGATTAATAATGAAAGGAGGGAAATCTAATTAATGCCAATCAATGTGGTTTTATGGAAAACAGATCTTGTCAAACTAATTTGATATTTTTGTGAGATTACAAGTTGGGTTGATAAGGTAATAATGTTGATACAATATACTTAGACTACTACAGAACATTTGGTTTCATGCTACAGAATGCATTGGTTAAGAAGGATATAAAATCAACATGGCACACATTAAGTGGATTAAAATCTGTCAGTCTGACAGATCTCAAGATGTAATAATGGTATATGATAAAAATGGTATATGATCAGCAAGTAGTTCTGTTTCTAATAGGACCCTGTAGGTCATGATCTTGTGCTATTATTTTTAAAAATATTTATTGCTAATGTTGGGACATTATAAAATTAACTTCTTTGAGGCTTACAGGAGACAAAAAGACCAGAAAGTTAAAAAGAAATACAGACAATAAAGTACTGAAGCTTGATGTGTGTTCTTACCACATGTTGCTTATAGTCTCAGCTCCCTTGTAGCACAGCTTTGTCTCAGGCATCTACATATACATCATTTGTGTCAGCTATACAGGGATTGTTTCATTAAAGAGTACTTTGGCAGGAATTGAAAAATATTCCAGATTTTTTGCTTAATTTAAGATTTAGTGACATTATCCTTGATAAATTATCTGTGAGGAAAGTCTAACAGGTGGATACAGCAAAGCCTGGGGCTGTAGCAGGTTACCAGGATTAGTAATTTTCTAGTCTACGTAATACTTTACCTGATAGCTTGAATCATAGAATCATAGAAATGTCTGGGTTGGAAGGGACCTCCAGAGGTCATCTAGTCCAACCCCCTCTGCTGAGAGCAGGGACATCCTCAACTAAAGCAGGTTACCCAGAGCCTCGTCAAGCCTCACCTTGAAAATCTCCAGGGATGGGGCCTCAACCACCTACCTGGCCAAACTGTTCCAGTGTTCTACTACCCTCATGGTAAAGAACTTCTCCCTTACACCTAATCTAAATCCACTCTTTTCTAATTTAAAACCATTGGCCCTCGTTCTTTCGCTACAGGCCTTTGTAAACAGGTCCCCTTCAGTCTTTTTATAAGCTCCCTTCAGGTACTGGAAGGTCACTATTAGGTCTCCCCTGATCTTTCTCAAGGCTGAACAATCCCAGCTCCCTCAGCCTGTCCTCACAGGAGAGGTGTTCCAGCCTCCTGATCAGCTTGTCCTCTTAGGAGAGGTGCTCCAGCCCCCTGATCATCCTTGTGTCCCTCTTCTGGACTTGCTCCATGAGTTCCATGTCCTTCCTGCGCTGAGGGCTCCAGAGCTGGAGCTTGTAGTTAATTGGTCAGTTAATGAAGACTCTTTTATTTGTAGGACCCACGAAAATCTATTTCTTTGCCTCTTTTTACATCCTGGAGGGCTTCTCAGGTTGTTCTTTGTCTCTGGAATCTCTTCTTCAAAGAGGCACTTGCAAGTCTCTTTTTGCAAACCTTCCTTTGAACCTGTCTGTCGCTCTCTTGTACTGCGTGCTGAAACCTTGGGTAGGAAAAGATATTGTCTCCAGAAAAATGTAAATAAACCCTTTGAAAATTTAAAACTGGGCAACTAGTATTCTAGTGAACAAAGTAGTGAACAGCTATATGGCCTCCATAAATTCACCACATTGTGTGTTCCATGCAGTGCAGAAGTCCACAACTGGCAGGGAGAAAATAAGGAAAACAAGAAGTGAGACTGTGTCTATGAAATTAATGAAGAGGCATAAGGAAGAAAAACTAGAAAAAAAAAAAAATGATTACTGTGAGGCTTGCAGCATCCTAAATTACTTTATTGACATTCCATCTGAACAGCTGTTGTTTTTAATGATGCTTGTATCTTACCTACCTGCAGGTAGGAATAACCACCCATTTCTGGCTATCTAAAGAGATCCTTGTCTAGTGTATAGTGCAAACATGGCTCTCTGGCAGTTGAACAGTCAGATGTTATGGTAAGCATAGATGAAATAATAAGGATAAAACAAGTGTGAGTGTCTATGTCATTTGAGAAATACTATATGATCACTGATGGCAAGCAGTCCAATACATCTAATAGAGAAAGCAAAGCTCAGCTTATGTAACATGAATGTTATAAATGAACATAGTATGAAAATATCGGATGCTGTATATGAGCAGACCACAAGAGCATTTACAACTGCCATACTGGATTTTAACTCAGTGTATGGTATGCCCTTAATGAGTCCTTAAGTTCTGCATTTTATGGATCTTTTTAGAAAATCTTTTTCAGAAATCTTTTTACTTGTATCTTCAACATTGCTTTCAGTGTAGCTGAGATGTTACAACAGTCAAGCAATTCTAATTTTGGTCAAAACCTACCTCCAAACCAGTAAATTTTCTCTGCTGGTATTTGGTGTGCTTATAGTCAGTGCTCTGGATGTGAGACTTTTAATGCTCACCTTAGGCCAATCTAGTGTCAAGACACGGTTTTGTCATGGTTTAGGCCTAGTGTGCAAATAAGCACCATTCAGCCACTCGCTCACTCCTCCCACCTATGATGGGATAGAAAAGAGAACTGGAAGAAAAGGGTAAAATTCCATGGGTTGAGGACAGTTTAACCGAAAAACAGAAACAGAAAAGACACAACAGTAATAACTGTAATATTAATGAAATAACATACAGCAAGTGATGTACAATGTAACTGATGACCACTCAGAACCAAATGCTCAGTCAGCCATCTGCCCACCTGAGCTGTACAACCCTCCCTTCTGGGCCAACTCTCCCCTTATATACTGAGCATGAAGTCAGTATGGGATCAAATATTCCCTTGTTTAGTTCAGTTCAGCTATCCTGGCTGCAGCCCCTCCCTGCTTCTGGTAAAAATTAATCCTATCCTAGGAAAACCCAGGACACTTGGTGATGCAGCATGTCCTTCCTCTTGGTGTGGTAAAAGCTCTATGACTGAGGTGGCAAAAAATAAAGAGAAAAAAAGCATTTTGATAAAATAAAGAGAAAAAGGATAACATTGAAAAAGAACAGCTAAAACAGAAGCAGAGAGTCCTTGGACCAAAAGAGTTAAAAATTATTCATCAGCTTGGCTATTCAGACTAGGTTTGAAGGGGGAAGG
>VWZY01010912.1:0-20539 GCA_013399075.1 Chloroceryle aenea
TTTATTTTGTTTTGTTTTTTTCAAAGCAGAGAGTCCTGTAGCCAGGCAGGATGTCTTCTGCATCTAAAGAGCTGCTCCATGGAACGAAGCCACACAGCGGGTGTTTCCAGCCGGGTACTGTGTGGCCAGGCACTGGGCAGGGTGGTGTTTTACAGGAATACCCTCATCTCCAGGCAGTGCTAGGGTGGGACTGGGTCTTCTCTGCCAGATCAAATGAGGATATGGCCTTAGTGAGGCCACTGGAACCTCGAGTATGGCAAAGGTTTTGTTAACTAAGGCTTACATATCTACAGAGCTCCCAGTATCCAGCAGGTGAGGCTGCTGGTATTTCCAGCTGGGTGACCAACTGACTTCTCTACATTTCAAGCTTATTAACAGATGGTAAAAGTTCAAAAGTGATGACATTTCATTGTAATACTGAAGAACAGAATGAACTGTTTGAACATTTGCAATAAGGCTCTGCCCCCAAAATAGTGCCAATAATGTCAGCTTGGTATTAAAGCAAAATATCAAATAAAAAAACTGGACCCATACTTGCTCCTTAAGCTTTTGCCTGGGGATTTGTCATCTGGGAGTCAGCAGAGGTTGTGGGATGAGGTGAGCTGGGATCTGCAGCCCATGCTCCTTACTATGGCAGCAGCGTCTTTATTCTCCCTCCAGTGAAACACATGATTGTAAAACTTTTCTCCTCTCCATTATGTTATTGAGGAAAGTGTAAATCTCATTATTCCACAATATGAAGAATAATAAAAAACCCCAACAAAATCTTGGGATGCCCTTGATGCCTTCCTGAAAGGTGAATGTTCATTAGCACAGTCCCACCTGGTTAACCTCCCTCCTTGGACAGGCAGCATAGAATTAAAGAAATCATATAACCCTGAATAGTGGAGGGGGCAGGGGGCAAGAGAAGATGACCATTTGAATCCTCATGAACAAAGGAATGAAGGTATTTTGCTCTGTTCCTATTTTCCTTATCAAAGAAAGAACATTTGTTATATTTCTATATAATGAGCATATATAGATTTCAGACTTCTAGCAGTGAGTGGAGTTCTCCCTACCTAAGGGATAAGAAGAAAAAGTTAACTTTCTATGGCTTTCTAGGTGTCTAGATATTTAAAAAATCACCATTATTCTGGTGGTCTTCAAAGAAGAGGAGTAGAAATCCACCCTGCTACTGTTTTATAGCTGCATTGTACCACGTCATGACTGGATCATCTCCTTTCACCTCTGTTCATGCCTGGTGTGTTGAGCTTTCATTTTCCATTTCATGGCTTAGTGTATTTTAATACTGAATAATGTTATTTTTGCAGGTATTTCACATGCCACCTCACTTAAAGCTCCATGTACAGAATATATAAAGCATGTTATAGGTGCTTATGTTACATAGTTTGATCCAGGAGATGATCATGCCATGAAATAATTGAGGCAGTTGAATTCAGGGTGTTTGCAGGCTCATCCTTGTACTCATGTAGGTCATACTGAGATAGTTATTGGTGTCTGACAGTCCCAGTGAAAGCCAAGGGCAGCTTGAGCTTGGTGCAGGGCCATGAAAACCCAGCATAGACCACAAGCTACAGAGGGCTATGAATGGCAATTCAGATTCCCAGCAAATAAATAGTGTCAGGAGAAAACAAACCAAAACAAAGCCCAAACCAAACTAAAAAAGAAACTTGCTGATTCCAGGTAAGGCTTTTGAAGATTACATCAAGTCAAACTTTTATTAGCAAAGTTGTATTTCATGTAAAATGAAAATATCTTTGAAAACCATACGTGCACATATGCATGATACAAACAGCAACTACAGTACAACACGTTTCTCTAAACTTTAATAGCTGCACACTAACATTTAGCCCAAAAAGTACCATCGTGCCAGTGACACCACATTTGCTTTGATCTTTTCTCATGAAGTTACAAAGTGTCTTGTTGAAAGTAGTAATAATAATAATAATAACAATAATATGAAACAGATAATATGCTTTGGCTCAAACCCACCTACTGGTTCCTGCCTGAAAACTGAACAAATCAGTGCAGATCACTTGAGACTTTTACATGAAAGGTATGGAGCTGCAATGTAAACATGTACTGGTGCTCCCAACGCCGTTTATACACCTTCTTTTGGAATACTAAACATTAACAGAGAGGCAGCTGAGGGCTTGATCCATCGTGAAACAGGAAATTCTCTTCCCATGAAGGATTTCCCTTCTAACAGGTATGGTAAATAATCTAGAATTACCACTCATCTGCAAACTAATGACTATAAAAAAGTTATGATAGGATTTCCTTTCAGAAGCACTCAAGGATGAGTGGATGCTGTTGGAACTTGTTTACAAAATTGCATGTGGAATTGTGGTTAAAAAATCCCCACTTCTTTATACAGAAAGACTGTGCTTGTATTAAGCTTTCATCTCAAAAATAATATGGGCTTGAAAACTTTTATTAAAACCTCTCAGGCATCAGATCTGACCTGTTCAGTCAATGGAAGTTGTTACCAGAAAAAAAAGCTCCTCATCAACATTTGTGTAATAAGGACACAACAGAACAAAGATCATAAATCATTAAATGAGACGCTAATTAGACCCACTTCAAAATTGAATTACAGAGAAGGTTTTTTAATTTATTATACACAGACATTTTTATCCAGAGGGGAAAGTCATTTTCAGATTTGGTTCCTAATTCTGCTCTTCCTAAAGATCTAGCCCCAGAAGGGCACTGATACCCAATCGTGTACTGTGATCCTTGCTGAAGAGCAGAGTCAAGTGCAAACCAGGATTCCTTGAGACTGGGTCCCCCAGTTTTGCCAGCAAATGAAGCTGGGGCCATTCCTACAGCTTCTTGATGATGCAATTCTATTAGATATTTAAATTTTTTAGGTCTGAGATTTTACAATCCATAGCAAATCTGCTTTGTGAATGCAAGCAGCTCCCTTGCTTGAGAGCCAGCACATGGGGGGGGTTCCTATTAATTAGGAAGAGCTGATTTTATGGGTTTAATCTCATGCACAGTCAAACCTGCACAACTTTTTGGAAATACACCCATCCTTCTCTTGCTCTAGAGGAAGCTGCTTAAGCCCACAAGCCAGGATTCCAGGGAAACACCACCTCCTTGCTGGTTTAATTGCATCCTGGGTTGACCAAGATATCAAATCTGAAAGTGTCATTTCCCCTCTCACAGTTGTAGTGCCAGCAAAATGTAACAGTGCATCACAATCAAATGTAACCCATGTGGCACTGGGTCACTGATAATTCCCTGTCTGGCATGGTCTGCATGCTCACATGGCTGGCCAGCCCTGCCTCCCTCCTCCCACCAGTCAGGCTGGGATTTCATTAATTAATGAAATCACCACAGATTTCCATCAACTAGTTTTAATAAATGCCCCCAGCCAGAGGTAAAAAAGTTTTTAGATTTAATGTACTATTTCAGAACTGCTGGGCATACTTTTTATTCAGCTTACATGGCCACACATCTTCTCACCTGTAACAGACAGACCTAGCAAAAAATGCAGCCCCTCTCCTGGCAATGACAAAAAAACTGCTTGGGAAACTCTGAGCTTGCTCTGTTAATTTACTTTTGAAAGTAAATCTCTAAAAAACCAGTAGTGTCCTGCACTTTCCAAGGGGCATTGTATGATTGGTGCCCTTACAACAGAAAGAAAAGGCCAGAGGTAAAAAAAAAAAGGAAAAAATACGGGATAAAAAAAGGAAAAAGGGATTAAAAAAGGAAAAGGAAAAAAGGTAAAAGGGAAAAGAATGCAAAAAAAAAAAAGGAAAAAAAAAAAAAAGGAAAAAGAAAAGAAAAAAAAAGAAAAAAAAAAAGAAAAAAATGTTTGGGAAAGAGAAAGAAGCTCAGGTGAGTGAGATTCTCTGGGAGTTTCAGACATTCCTTTCATATTCACCAGGCATATTCCTCAAAAGTCAGCTCATGCTGTACAAATTCCACTGCACATCTTTTTGTCACTGTATGATTTTTAGGCCCCGAGGCATCATGAAACACCACCATTAAGATTTAAGGATCTAAATTAAAATTTTAATAGAAAAAAACACTCACACGGGCAGAGATGAGTAGTGCATCACAGGAATGTCATAAACATCTCTTAGCAGCAGTAACAGAGCAAGTGATAGCACAGGGGATTTATATTCATTAGGCAATAATTTGACAGTTGCTAATAGGATCTGAGATGTGTGTCTGTTTCACACAGGGAATGTTTGGGACAAGGAGCCTTGCTGATCCACAGTGACCCAAAGGACATGAAAATGGGTGCCTGGGACCACGGATGGGTCACATCCAGCCTCACCTCAAGCTCTGCCCTGGTCCGTGATCCCATGGCTGGGTGAGCTCTGCCAGCCTCTGGTCCAGCACAGGCTTGTGCCCAGCCTTTGGCACGGGGTGATGAGTGAGGCTTTGGGGGAGTCTGCCCCAATGTTGTTCCCTAATTTTGTTTCTACATCAGAGACTTGATCATGAGCTAGTGCAGATGATTCCTGAAGGAAATAGATTAAAACCAGCCCAGAGCTTGCAACGAAGGTTGTCACAAGCCTGATCAGTTCCTAGATTTGGTCTGGTTTAGGCTGTGGTAGACAAGAGTCAGCAGATAAAGGTCCTGGGGGGAAATGTCTCTGTTGACAAGATCCCAATGTTCACACTTCTCCAATTCTGTGCTCCTTTTTAAAATGGTTTGGGGTTTTTTTGACATTGTTTTTTGTGTTTGTTTTTTTTTCCAAAGTGAAAATGACTTCAGCATTTAGATAGAGTGAAATACAGAAAGTAAAACTTTCTAAATATTAAAAAGCAAATGCCTAGAGTCACTGACATGGAGTGGGATGGGTTTTGACTCAGGGCAGATTTCCACTCCTCCTTTTAGACTCATACACAAGGCATCACTGAGGGGTTCAGGCTGGCTGTTTGGGGTTTGTTTTTCCCAAAGAGAGGCTGTATGCAAGGCTAAAATTAAAACAAAAATAAAAGGAACAGATATGCAGAAGCACTGAGCACCAAAGGCCACTTCACTTTCTGGAATCAGTGGGTGTTGGGGAGCAGCTGAAGTGGAAGGGGAGCTGAGTACAAACCGTGGCCTTTCTATTGGTTACAACCTGCAGTTCTGTGGGCAACTAACTGGTCTTAATTGTAGATGTTACTGGAAACTCATAACCATGAGAGTAATTCCTGCTTCCTGTCTTTCTTCCATCGAAGACCATGAAGGAGCCATTGGGGATATCTGCCTAATGACTATCATGATGCAAAAATGGCTTTTAGGATCTACTCCTCCTAGTAAAACATTAAAGTGGAAGTGGCAGTCGTTTGTAAGTGCAAGAAGAAATGAAGCCATGTCGATACTCGAACTCAAATAAGCATATTCAAACATACAAATATTTTTAAAGAAATTCAGGAGATTCCAGTAGAAAAAGACCAAAAAAATGTGCTGTACAGCTTTGCTGAGTTAGTGTTGGAGAGGCAAAGAAAAGAACCAGAGTGAAATCAGCATTCGGTAAACAAAATATGAAAGAAATTATTCCATAATATTTTCTCTTTTCTTTCGCTTTTGTTTATTGAACATTGAAGAGCTTGAAAAGAAATGATCTCTTGAAAGCCAGGTAGGTCTATTTTCTGTGATACTAGAAAGATGTGAGGTTTCTATGACTGGTATACACAAAACTCCCTCTGAAAACTAGTTTTGCTGGTCCAAACTCATATTGCAAAGCAATTCTATTCATTCCTACACAGCTATACAGACCCATGCTAGCAACATATCTCATCTCAAAATAAAACAAGGCTGATTTTTGACTTGTGTCAATATTAATATCATATATACAACGTCTCCATGAAATGTATGCTAGCGCACAAATATACAGATATGAGACAGACAACAAGCATTTTGCTTCGAAATGCAGCTTGCAGAGACTCGGGAAAACAACTCAAAATACTTGCTGATGATGGTGGATGGGAACCCTGTTTTGCCTTGCCACAGGAAAGATACTGCAGCTTAACGTATTTAAGGAAATAGTGCCAGCTACTGGACAGAAGATCCATCCACAAGGCCAGAGCTTTGTCTTTTAAGAGCATTTTTTCTCTGGATAAAGTTGCATCTCTTAAGTACGGGTTGTTGCAGTCAGGTGTAACCACTAAATTTTGGAGTACTGTAAGCAAAGGAGTTTATCTCTTTATGAAAAAATTGATACAATATATAGAATATATCTCTCCACTATTTTCAAATTATCATTTTTTTTTCTCTGTAGGAGGCATTGGGTCACTTGGCAGAGCAGCCTGTTGGTTTTGATTGATTTTCTTGCTGTGTTATTCCAAGGCCACGATACGGGAGAGAATACAGCATATAAATGTAGGTACAAAGTGACAACAGCCGTATTGGGGGGAAATAAAATACAGAGAAACATATTCTAAACCTCAGAAACATGTGGGGTAGCAGTTAAATATATAGATGTAACATCAAGAAATTCTGTTTTGGTAAGACTAAGATATATTGTATAGTAAAGAATTATTTGTTTTGTTTTAATTAGAAGAAAACACCTAAAAATTAGGATGGAAAAATCATCTTTTAGTGGCAGTGACAGATTTTTGTATTACCTGGATGTCAGGTTTCTGACTGGTTCAATTGTCAACCTGTTTCCAATTGCATGTGGTAACTGTGGAGTACTAATCAAGATAAATATCACAATTAAACAGGAATCATTCTTGCTTAGGTTTTAGGCGTGGAGAGGAAAAGTTGCCGTAGAACTCCCAGTGCTTTCCACTGATCCTTTTTCCTTAGATCCAGAATAAGCTCCAATAAATGAACCATCTTCATTGAACATCCCATGCTCCCCTTCTCCATAATCTACCAGACTATCAGCACTTTCAGTGGCTTTAATGTCCCCGTTAATTGACTGGAGGCTGCCTTTCAGTGGCTTTTCATCGCTGTCACTACAAAACAAAGAAAAGCCTTTCCAACAATCTAGCTTTTAACAGCAGGCATGGAAAGTGGTTGGGTTTTTTATTGGGAAAGAAAGCAGCAGGGGAAAGGAGTGAGGGAAACGTTTCTACGTGGGTTGTACATCAAGAATGATCTGACCCCATGAGTCCTGGTTGGTCTGGTGCACCTCAGCCAGGTTGTGTACCCCAACCCGAACTCCCCACAGACATGAGTTTGTGTTTATTGCAGCAGTGGAGGTGGATAGAAAGGCAAATGTCAATGGAAACTAAACACGTGTTCTGGTTTCTTTTGAACCTTCTTGCCTTGGACAGACAGAAGAACAGACAAAGTGAAGGGGAAAGAAAAGGAAATGCTGGAAAGGATTTGAGGGATTCATTCCAGCAGTGGGTGCTGACGTCAAGACTTCTGCACCTTACCGAAAGAGCTATTCTCATTTTACAAAACAGTGGGCAATAGCCAGGGCTTATTTGCTTCCTTTTTCTTTTGAGGCAGGTGAGCTGACGGAAAGTTGTGGGATGAGGCATCAGCTGTAAGTTATATCCCACTGCTTTGTGAGCAGTTGTTTGATTTTAGATGACTAACAACGGGGCTTTTATCTCCTTGTTTTCATTTGTTCTGAAGCTGGCTTACTGTAACTGATGGAGTTTCTCCCTGCTAAAGCGGAGAAACAGGGGGAAAACAAGAGCAGAATCCCAGTGTCTGTATCTGCTCATATGGAGCTGATGTTCAATGGCAACTTCATGAAAAAGAACAGACCAACTGGCAAACTTCAGGGATAAAAACTAAAGAAATTCCACCAGCCCTTCCTCCTAATGGCACTGCAGAAGAAGAACCTTTCAGGACCGTGCTCAGTTAGAAGTCAAGATGCTTCCATCCTGACTTCTGACTGAACAAAACATTTGGGGGGATTGGGAATGTGGATTAAAAGACTACAAAACCCCCAAATTAGCCCTCTGAATAAGGTAGATAATTACTCAACGATGGCCCTTGCTGATGCCAGCTCAGTGTCAAAACTTTGGTAATGTTATCTATGGAAGGACAGAGAAATGCACCTGAACTTTGCCTCTTCAGCATATAATCAATACCATGTGCAATCAATACAGTAAAAATATTTGCTACTTTTTCTGGACATGACATTTCTATTCATAAAAAAAGCAAGTTTGGAGTTTGGGAGGAAAGAAGGGGGTCAAAGTTATTAACCTCAGGACTTTCTTACCTTTCTAAATATTTGTCCCATTAGAAAGCATTAAAAATTAAATAAAGATGAAATTATGCAGAAAAAAAGAAAACGATTTCAGTACAAATAATGTAGTATATATAAGTGGGATTTCAAGAGAAATTTTACACCCTTAAGGCCAGTGACACCAGTTTTCAAGCATAGTTCTTCTGATAATGTATTTCCCTTCATACAGCAGTCAGGTAGTATTGTAAACTTTAGTTATTTTAAAGCATTCAAATTTATTATTTCAGTTCTCCTACAGAAACTTCTGTAGCGAGGTTTGTTTGGGTTTTTTGGCCACTTTTGACTGTATTTCCAACTTTGTTTTCTTCCAAAAAAATGAACATTCTCCATATTACACAATTTGGGCCTGACTGGGTTTCAGAAACCCACTGAAGACATAGAAGCTTTTCTATAGACTTCAGTGGACATTACAGCAGGAACCCAAATTATCATATATATTTACATTATTCATACAATGTTAATTAAAAAAAAAAAAAAAACACAAAAAACAAAAACAAGTGAAAAATAACCACTGATACATCAACATTTACTTCCTGCCTGTCTTAGATGGATTGAAGTATATTGGATATAATTTTATATTCCAACTATTGTTGACTCCTTTGAGATTTGCTTTGAAAATGAAAAGTAGTATTAATTGCATGCTATAAAAATGTCCTAAATAATGATGACATCTGGTAACAAACAAAACCCCAACAAACACAAATGCTTGTTAAAGCAAGTCCTATTTACCTATATTCCCCAAAGATTTCATCTTTTATTGATTGAGCTTCGGGATCTGGATGCAAATCTTCTTTTTCTTTCACTGTACAAATAAAATAAAGCAGAGATCTGTATGCCATGTACCTCCACGGACTTCTCTTTCCTCAGGTGCAATGGGAAAACCTCCTGTCATCACCTACAGCCTAACCTGGAGGGCAGCAGCTCACATCACAGGTCTGCTGGACACAACCAACATGCTTCCATCAAAGGGTTTGGGGTCATTCCTTCAGTTTTAAGCAAGCTAGCAAGTGTTAAGGGATCTGTCAAGGTCATCTAGTGCAACCCCCCTGCAGTGAGCAGGGACATCTGCAACCAGAGCAGGGTGCTCAGAGCCCTGGCCAACCTGGCTTGGAATGTTTCCAGGGATGAGGCATTGACTACCTCTCAGGACAATCGCATTTCCACTTAAGTCTTTATACTTAAGCCCTTACTCATTGCTTTGAAAATTACAGAACCACTTTTAACACTTTTCCTGGCTACCCCTGGAAGTTCTGTCAGTGTGTCAAGCAGCAGTTAGCAGGTGGAAAGTGAGCAGGTAGCCCTGCCAACAGAGGCTCAGCTGGTGAAGGATCTTGACTCTAATACTGGAAGATTCAATGAGCACTATCAAAGGCCTCAGCAACATCTCTGACCAGCACACAGCACTATCTCACCCAGAGAGCAGAGTTTCACTTCTATTCATTAGAATCCATTCGGCAGATATTTATCAAAAGCTACAAATCCTAATTGGATGTTTCTGCTTGCGGCTTTGCAGCCTCCGGGGATAAAAGTCTGAAGGATGCTTGTTATTAACATGTGAACAAAGCCAAGGGACAATAAATCCATTTACCTGAATATTTTCCTCCTTTATTTCTTCTGACAAAGCAAATAGTTAGCAGCAGCAGGGTGAGCAAAGCGATGGCACACATCAGTCCGATAAACCACCCCTGGGTGGAAATTCCATCGTAAATGCCAGCGTAGGCTTCGTGAAACAGAAGGGGAGTGAAAAAGAAGAAAATTAATCAGAGGAAAAGGGCATCACCTTGCTGTAACACAAATACATAACATGTTCTTCGCTGGATCCTAATTGAACCAGTCTATCACTACTTATTGTGTTCAGCTTAAAGAAATGCCAGACAGAAATATGTCCAGAGCATGACATTTTTAGACTTAAGGGGAAGGTGCAGTCTACAAGGCACAATACAGACATTTGGGAAAGGTAATTCTGAGAGAGCAGTTGGCTGAAAGGATTAATGCCAAACAGGAAAGCTGAACGGAGAATTGTTAAGCCTCTCATGCAAAAGCAGTTTGGCAAAAGAAATAAGAGTTAAAACTGCACCCGACGCATGCAGACCGCTGGACCGACACGCTTAAAATGGGCTATATCCCAGCACTACCCTTTCAAAATCACATAGGAGGGAAAACGGGTTTGGAAAGGTTTTGTAAACGTTCCAGGCCATTGTGCCTCAAGTAAAGCACGGGATATCCAAGAACATAATGTGTTTATGTTCCCATGGGATTCAGCTGCAAGGGTCCCCTTCCAAAGAGTGGGGTGAACGGTGAGGGGTAGTTTCTGTGGCACGCTTGCACTGCACAATAGGAGGTGTAACCTGGACATTTATGTACATTCAAAATAAACCTTCACAGCTTGGAAGGGTTTCATGTCTCACCTCTCCCCCTCGTCTCAATTACATCTTCAAAAATGCTATTGTTATCAACCCAATTCTTAGTCACTAGACGAACTGTATATTCAGTTCCGGGCTCAAGCGCCTCAATGGGGTGAAACTTTTGGGTGGGTTTTACTGCTTCTGAAATCTTGCCGGTCCCTTTACCTATGGAATGTACATATTCAAGTCATAGTGATTAATGGTATTCATTGATAACAGGCCTGAGAAATGCATAGTTACAAATAAGGTAAATTACAGACAAATACGACACACGAGGACTTTTAACATTTGTCATCAGATATTCTGATTTTCAAAGCAGGCAGTAAAGTGAAAAAAACACCTTCCTTGTTTGATTATTAATATTCCATCAGAAAAAAAAAAACAAATAAACAGCAGCCTGAAGTAATCCTGATGTTTATGGAGGGGTTTGTACATTTCCCAGGATGAGAGTTAATATTGCTGGGGGATTATGGATCTGCTTTAACTAATGCAGGCTTAAAAAATTACAACTGGAAAATGGGCTTGCTTTGGATAGATAATCTGGGGTTTGATGCTTCTCCCATTGAACTGAACTCAGCAGGGAAGCACAGACAGCTTGTTATTGGGAAATGGATTCTCATATGTCTCATGGCAAAAATTAACATTGGGATTTGAACTCGTTTCTCTCCTGACAGTCATTTTCCCTATCCTTTTAAATTCCACAATGCCTGCAGAACACCCTCCTTTAGACATAGCTGAAGTTTGCTTTTAAATCAATAGTTAGGCATTTAATTGTTCCTGAAGAGTTTAGTATTCGATTAAGAGGTAGGAGGGAAATTCCAGTAGCCCAAGTTTTTCACTTGAAAAACACCAATTTCTGCCTTCATTAAGATCACAGGGTATTCAGTAAGCTCTTGTGAAACAGCAGTTGTGGATAACAGGATGAAGAGACACCTACAGAGGTCAGCAACCACTGCCTGACCATGAAATTCCTATTCATACCAGCAAATTCAGAACTGTGTTTGGATGTGGGGGAATCTCTTCAGTCAACCAACAGGCAGAACACGGGTGTGTGCCCACCCTGGATGGCAGCAGAGAGAGTTTGGGGGGCTGCTTTTCATACATCAGACTCTTTAATTGTGTTTGTTTGCCTAATTTCCCTGCTTTATCCAAAGTTGTCCCAACTAAGGACTGAGCACACAGTATAACTTGAAAACTACTTGACCAATTAGCACTGACATTAAACAATGCTCATTAATACTTAAACGAGTAAACAAGCAAAGCAAGAAGCTTTCAGAGATTAAGGCTTAGTTGACAGCTGAAGGGAAAAAAAAGAAAAAAGATTAAGACAAATCCAAGCACAATCAAAGCAGCAGTTTGAGATAAGTTTTCCAAGGCAACTATACATGTATTACAATGAGCAGTTAAATTAGCAGACCATTGGGACCCAGAGAGAACACATACAGCTGAAGTACTGCTGATACTGGAGCACAGCTTATTAGCATAAATTAATCCATCTACAGTAACTTTTGCTAAATGAAGTATGTGAAACCAAGATATAATTTTAATCAAACTGCAAATTAAGCAACAGGATACTACAGGTATATTTTAATTACACGTTCTCAAATCAAGGCATCAGAAAACAATATTTGATGGAAAGACTGTCTGTAAAGTACCAAGAATAAGTGGGAACTTTCAACCCATTGCATCTTAAATCCTGTGTAACACACGTGTGTGACGGGATAACCACACCATCCTGTTTGTACACAACGTGAGTCTTCTTGGGAAGCATTTCTCCTGAATTCCTGGTAAGCAAAATGCTTAACCCTGAGCTCGGTGGTAGCCCAGAGCTGTGGTTCCTTGTGTATTTTCTTAAACCAGCTTAACCAGTCCATGTCTAGCACCTATTTATTTCCAGCTGGTGACAGCTTCCTCTTTCTGAGTGGTCAGAAGCAGCAAGGAGGAGCCAATACAGCTGAAAAATAACCCTCTTCTGACAGGTTGTTGCTCAGCCCCTCCAGCTGCCCTGGCACAGCAAGCAGCACAGGGCAGGGACACACAAACTGGAATGAGGGTTTGAGCCCAACCTGCCCTGGGACTGGGGATTTACCATTGGCTCTCCATGCTGCTTATGATCACCCATCCCAATACACCAGACAATGTTTTTTTCTTTAACACTCTGTACAGGTGTCCAGTGATGGGAGATTATGAGGTTTCTTTCCACGTGTTTTCTTTCTGGTCTGTGTTACCCACTCAAGAAAGCACCTACAGAGGAGAAAGCTTTGCTAATTGGGGCAAGTTTGATGGCTGGAATAGAAAAAGCAGTGTAGGCATCCTGAAAAATAAAAGCAAAGATACACAGATAAGAAAAGCTAAACACAGTGAAAAGGTCAGGGAGCTGTAGAAATTAGCTTCAGAAAATTGAAAGCAGTTGGGTTAGGTTTTTAATCTACAATAAGGGAGAAGAAGCATTAGTAATAAAGGCATATCACCAACACTTCTCATCTTCCTCCACTATTTATCAGCAATACCATGGGACTCACATGAACATTAAACACTGAACTGCAATTTTACAATATTCCTACTGGGCTTCAAGATTTATGAGAACAACAGAACACAGCTTTTTTTATAGAAGCTTATGGTATAAAGGGAAAAACAATATAAACTGCCCCCAAAGACTTGCAAGAGTGCTGGTTCTCCAAAAGTTAGCACAGCTGTTATAAAACATACTTCTATAAAAAAAAAGCTGGCAGTCTAATAGCAAATTACTAATTGTGGGCAGCATCTTAATTTATAACCATGCCTGTCTAAATACATCTGCTGCAATAAATAGGAAGTTGAACTTGCATTAGTTTTCCCCTACTGCCTGGCTATTAAAAATGTATAAATATGCATCACAAGTATCCTTCATCTTCTGGGCTTTTTTAGTGCAGGAGGTAATTCATGCTAAATTGGGAATATTTCAAGCTACAGAGATTAGTAAACCTGCTGTGTGTAAAGTCTGTTGAGAAGAATTTATGGGTGACTTAGTCATCAGCTATATGTGCTGATTGTCACTTGTAGGAGAAAGCTGAGGTCAGACAAGAGGACCAGTTATAGCTTGTTCAACTCCTGCTGCTTTTTAGCTCTCTGTGTTGGCTACGCTGAGGCAGGCTGATAGAAGAGGAAAAAGCAAAAGAAAACCCCAATAAATCAAAATAGCAAAGACAAACATTCACAAATTTTCTCCAGATCCTCCAAGACTGACATATTTAGAATATTCTCTTTAACATCTCTTTTTTTTTTTGCTGGAAATGATAGGGATTTGAAACAACAATACACCACATGTCCCTTTTCCCATGTGCCATATCCAGCCTGGCAGGACAGTTTCACAGAATAATTAAGGTTGGACAAGACCTTCAAGATCATCAAGCCCAACCATCTACCTAACTTCAGCATGACCACCAAACCAGGTCCTGAAATGCCATGTCTACAAGGGTTTGAGGGGCTATGGGTCCCCTGGCTGAAGAAGAGGCACCAGAGTGGCATAAATAACACAAAAAGAAACTTTTACCCACAATTTCACCAGATTCTCTTGCTTGTGAGCATATCTGGGAAGTTTGCTGGTACCAACACCAGAGGTTACACATGGCCAAGGCAGAAATATTTTTCCTTTTTCACTGTGCCCATGGCAAAAGAGAACTAAAGCCATACATTTTGTAACAAATCCTTACTCTCCTCATCTTATGGTGTGTCGTGAAGGTTAGTACCCTGCAGCTAAGATTTTCAAAAAGCCTGTGGGAGTTACATGCCAAATGCCATTGAAATATAATGAAACTGGTGAACTTCTATTCTCTGGCTTCTCTGGAAAATAAAACTACAGTTGTAGGCCTTCCTCTGGAATGATTTTTCATTAAGGCTTGAATTTCTGGACACACAGTAATCATTCTCAACATGTAATATGTGTTTATTAATCCTCCAGAAACACTGGTAGCTCTGGGTGAAAAGAAGCTTTGTGTTAAAGAATGGCTGCTGTATTAAATTAATTTTTTTTCCTCTTATGTAAGAACATTATTCTGTATTATGCTTGGAGGGCTAATGACCATTTGGAACTCAACTTTTTCGTAGGGAAAGTTAATTAGTTTTAGGTCATTTAGGAAATACTGCTTAAAAATGAGAAGTTGGAGATAAAACTCATTTTCTAAAGACAGCATCCTTTCTTCTGTGGAATGAAAAGGTGAAGCCACAAAAATTAAACTATTATTTTGCTGTACAATGCAAATATCCTTCTGCCCAGGTTCTTTACAGTATTTTACCAACAACTGATAAAAATCTTTGGTAGTCTATCAGTCTTTCATATCCAAGTTATTTTGACTGGGTTTAAGACCTTTCAGAAGAAAGAGGCTTTTTCTTTCACTGACTTTGTACCAGCTGCCCACGCCAGCGGTGTTGAGTCATGCGACAGGGATGCTATAAATGAAAGCTTTTGTATTGCCTATTTCTCACTAATTCCACTGGGCCTGTGTTTAATCTTAGAGACAAATATTAAAGTGTGTTTTTCCTCTGTTTAGGAATTACAGAGGAACAGCCCCATCTGACAGAGGCAGAGTGCTCTACCTGTACTGCTGCTGGACAGGCAGGGGATACAGAATGTGGCACTGCTCTACCAGAGGATGAAGAAATTGAGAGCTTGAGATGGTCTTTTCCTACCAATATCCACTCACTGACCAAATCTGCATTTGGTTCATTCCAAGAGGAAGGTGCTGCAATTGTAGAGAAAGGGTATGGTCCACCCAGTGAGTTCTATTTATTTAATTGAGAGAAACTTTTTTAACTGAATTTAGTCATTCGTGGCACTGCAAACTCATCATCAGGAAATGGGTTGCATATAAATTACAGACTGGCAAAATTATCATTTAGAGCACAACAGTTCTCCCTAAACAGACTTGTTTTTAGTGGTGTTTTTACAGCAGTGAAGCTATTCAGTCTTAAAATGAACAATGAGAGCTTTATGTTTTTATTACTAAGACTGGAACATAGTGGATATAGAATCACTGAGTCAAACCCCAAAGAAACCTGAAGTGCTCTATCACAGAGTTTCATTTCAGAGGGCACCACATTTTATATCTGTCATTTATGTGGGTCATTTTAAATAATAAACTTTGACTTTTGAAATCACTCCCTTTCTTCAAAAAGAGAGATTGTTTTAATTTTGAGCAATCGCCTTCCTTCCCATAACAGCTTAAAACCCCAAGAAGGTCACTAAAAAGATTTATTTTTTTTTTTTAGCCTTTGACATTTAGTGGAAAAATATCCAAGGAATTTAGCCAGCAAATAACGACATGAAATTCAAATGGCATCTTGGTGACAGATGCAGGGTGGCTTGAGAAGCAGCAAGGAGTACACGTTAATTGCAGAACTGGACCCCTGCAGCTTTTATTAATTACACTACTCTCTTCTGCAAGCACTTCACAAGAATCAGTTGTGGCCACTGCTGAAACAAAGTCTTAGGAAAGAAGAGAATGGGAACAAAATGAATGGCAACATTATCATCCTTTTTCAGCACATCAGGCAGAGATACATTTGATAAAACCTGACAAGGGTATTCAGAGAAGTTAGAGACATTCAAGTGGCCAAAATACACTATTCTGTCTGTCCAATGAAGGCCAGAAAAGAGAACTAATGAGGAGAAATTGTGTATTTTTGAAAAAGAAAAATAAAAAGGATGGATCTTTACTTTTCTTAACGAAGAATGAATTTTAAACCATGCTGATAGATTGATAGTTACTACTATGGAAGTACCTGAAAACTACAATGAGACTAGAGGCTACAAGCCAGCTGAGAAGGATTTTCACTACTTGAGAAAATGGGTGATTGCTCAGGACTGGATCCTGAACTGGGATGTGATGAGTCTGACATGTTTTTTAACTTGTTCTCCCAGTAACTGAAAAGATTCCGCAACTTACAAGTCCAACAGGATGTTGTGCAACAAGGACCATTTTTCTACTTGATATCAACATTGTTCCAGACTGTTATCATTGCTAAAAATGATGAAGCCAGGACTCTTTTGCTTATCATATTTTCATTCTCCTTCCCCGTGGTAAGTGCACAGCAGCGGTTTCTGATTAATAGCCAGAACTTGTTCCTTGGCATTGTAGAGTTTCAGACTTGCTGAGCACAGTACATTTTATTTCATTTCAGCTGAATATGAAAGATGAGCTATCGTAGAGTGCTTGCAATCCTCCTTTAAATCACTGAGCATCAGTGTTTTAGGGCAGGGTCTAAGTGGCACGCAAATGCTCACTTCCAGTCTCTGACAAAATAATAATAAAATAATGGATCAAGCACACTACAGTCAACTTCATGTTCATCTGCATCTTTCATGTCCTGAACTGGGCAATCACCCATCTTCATGGAAGGGCAGAATCTGTTTTTATATTACTGAGAACAGATTATTTAGATCTTCAATTTTCTGTTTGTGACTAAATGCAATTCCCTTATCCTAGCAGGGCTTAAAGAGTTGATCGGTGGGACTAGAAACACAGTACAGCAAAATGAAACAGATAAACTCTCCTTTTTGGAAGAGCTGCATGGTATACATTAAAAACTTCATTGATTGTTCTCGTGGAAAGAAAAACAAATTTATTTCCTCTAATTACAAAGGAAGTGTCAAGCCTGGAATATTCTCAATAGATTTTTCTATTAGTGTTTGAGCTTCCCCCACATAAAATCATATTGCCTATTAACTTACTCCCTTGAGCCACCGTTAGTCCTTCTTCTGTGACCGGCTTCCCACAGCCTTTGACTGTACAAGCCTTTACATAGAATTTGTACTTGGTACTGGAGCTGAGCCCTGAAAGCCTCCAGCTGAGCGTGGAGCGGTTGGTTACGCTGATGTCATTCAGAGGTCCGACTTTGTGCGTTTCATTTACTGAAAGGGAAAAAGCAGTTGAGTCAGATCCAGCAGCTAAAGGCTAACAACATGAAACGTGCCATGAACGCTCCTGCAAGGGAGGGACTCTGCTGTAAGTAGGAAGGATGAAGCCTGAATAAGCATTTCTCACCTTCCTGCCAAGTACTTAAATGGGATTTATCTCGTTCATGTCAATCTCCCAACTACTGGGTGAGCTATTACTGTTCTTAAAAAGCTCTCTGATTCTAGATATGCACATACTGAGTGGGAGGCAAAAATTACTGTCTCCTAGATCATTAAATATATATGAATTGCTTCTTGCTTTGCTTCCAAACACCTGCAAGCTTTTGCAAGCAAACTAATGGGTGGCTGTTCGGCTTTGCTCCGCTCTGCCTTGGCACAGCTGGCAGCTGAAGGAGGGGTTGCCACTCCCAAAGTGCCTAAAGAGATCAATCCACGCTCTGCCCCATTGTCACAGAACCCTAGCATCCCAGAATGCTTTGGGTTGGAAGGGACCTTAAAGATCATCTAGTTCCAACACCCCTGCCCTGGGCAGGGACACTTTCCACACTAGACTGGGTGTCAAAAACAAAGGAAGATCCAGCTTCCTTGAAGCAAAGGCAACTGGGTAATTCTGTTGGTGGCAGAGATAAGTGAAAAGTACATGAAGTGGGTTTTTTCAAATAGGGCAGAGTCTAATCCTCTTCCATCCTCAAAGAACATACAAAATACACTGAATTGTCACTACAGCTAAGAGCTGGTGTGCTGCAGCTGTCTGGGACCAATACTGGATCTAGCCTGGAGTTACCTGCTCAAAGACTCTTTCCAGCTACTCAGTTCTTTCATAGGTGAGAAAAAAGGAAATGTTGCTGGTATTTAGTTGTTTCTCAATGTGATTACTCAATAAAATGACTCGGGTGGTAGTTGTCTGCATTTCTGCCAAGGCAGGGAGGAGGTATGTAATGCAAAGATCTGACTAAATGTGGCTAAAGTAACCTCATTACAAATTATTTTGCATTGAATGAGTTCACGTCAGTAAAATGCACCTACAGATTATGGATCTTCTTAACTACCACACCTGGATAATCTGCAAATATGAAATGAGTGAATTGAGTCTATAAATGTGGAATAGGGCATGGCAGCACCATGAACTTCCATCAGAAAAGTGCATGGGAAACTTTTGGCTCTAGAAGATGACTTCATCCTCTCCTCTGTCCATCATCATGCAAAGACCGCGTTCTGATGCTACAGCTGTTACAGGCATCTCAGAAACAGTCCTTTAAATCAGCCTCTGTTTTAAGTAACTGTGCACATAGAATTTTCTTTTTTTCCCGTTTATTTATTTATTTTCCTAAATAATGCTTAAATTCTAAAATCAAAGCAAAATGAGCACATACTTATCTGGTATTGCAAAATGTAGCCAGTAAGGTGCCCGTTTGCTTTCTTGGGAAGTCCCCATGACAGAGTGATGGAGTCCTTGTCAAAGTTGAGGATCCTTAGAAAACGTGGTTGTTCGGGGACTGGAAGACACAGGGATTATCTTTTAGGGAGGATGACTGAACAAGTCTGTCCCTACACATCCTAGTGAGGATACAGTTCAGCTCACCACCTACAGTTCCCCTTTCTATAAGGGTTTTGGGAATGTTGGAGGTTTTATAATCAGTTGAAACAAGGATATCAACTTGCCTTGTTACAGGGACAGCTTCTATTTAGCTCCCTCCATCCCATAATCTCATTTTGTCTTACCTCCTTCCGGAGTTTCAAACACAACAGGGGAGCTTTCGGGGCCATCTCCTTTGGCGTTGTAAGCCAAAACTGTTAATTGGAATTCACTGAAGGGCTCTAGACCGGGAATCATCCCATAATTTCTGTCTCCTACAAACGTTAGGAAGTGTTTCTCTGAGTGATGCCTTTTTCCATCCAGCATGCTTTTTGTTTTCCACCAGCTGACCTGCATCGAGATTGGTACTTCTGTAACAAATCATGTTGTACGGGGCTGAACACGATATTGATTTCTCTCATCTTCCCAGAAATGAGAGATCACAATCTGTCTTTGATCTGGGACTCATTTGGTAGCTTATTCAATATATAAAAGTAATTAAAAAGAAATTTGTAACCTTATAGCCTTTTAAATGTCCACGAACTCTGTCCCTTGGTATTCCAAACCAGAAGACCTCGACCAGAGTGCTGTTCACTACCTCCACAGATACGCCGGAAGGAGCAGCATCTGGAACTGTAAAAACAACATATTAAAGACACTTACAAGAGCTCAGTTTCACACTGTTCCCAGCTACAGTCTTTGGCTTCTCAGCTCAAGCTGTGGCAGTTCACGCAGTCTTACTGTGGGCACAAAAAAAGCCGTTCCACCTGCAGCCAGTGGGTGAAATGGGCCAATAAACATTATCTTGCCATATCAGGGCTTTCAGCTGAGGGCTGGAATACAGGTGCACTGGGACATATGAGTTTCTTGCACCAGTATTTATGATTTCCTGTTGCAAATAATGCTTACAGCAGTGAGAAGAATAACAAAAAATGATTAACACGGCACTCAAGAAGGCAATCATAAAGTTTCTTTTTATAATCAATTTCATTTTACAACTAAGCTCATTAAAACAGTAGGATTTTAATCACTACACAACACAAAGAGCTATTATAGTGCCTGAAAAAAAGAAGCCTTGATCCATTGATGACTGAATTGCAAGATTTTCTACTGATAGATATAAAATTAGATCCATCGCAGACACACAAGGAAAACAAAAGATGCTGGGGGGTTTCTTTCTCCCTTCTCACTCTTCACCACCTGTTCTACCATACACTCTACAAGGGAGAGAAGATGCACAGCCAAACCTTTCTGCTGCCCACCTCTGGTTGCATGGTGGGGATTCTCCTGTCTGAACAGCACCGAGACCTTATGCTGGTGAAACACCAAGGAACACTCAGCAGGTTGCAAACATCAAATTGGTCCATTCATGGTTGGTGACGCCAGGCAGAGCTCAAAGTCAGAGGTGGGCAGGCACTGAGAAGACCCAGAGTGGGGTCTTGGGGCAGGAGTAGATCCAGAGTGGGGGAAGACTTCTCCAGAGATACAGGGAGGCTGG
>VWZY01010912.1:33113-47692 GCA_013399075.1 Chloroceryle aenea
TGGTCTCAGACCTGTCACTGAGTCAATTCAAGATTGGCAAGTCACTTAATGCACGTGCAGCAAATCATAGAATGGTTTGGGTTGGAAGGGACCTTAAAGATCATCTCGTTCCAACCCCCTGCCCATGGCAGGGACAGCTCCTTGGGCATCATAATCATAAAGGGACATCAGCTTCCTGCAAACCAAAAGTGAGACTTTATTGCTCTGTACAACTGTCTGAAGGGAGGCTGTGGGGAGGCAGGAGTTGGTCTGTTCTCTCTGGTGACAAGTGATAGAACAAGAGGAAATAAATGGCCTGAAGTTGAACCAGGGGAGGTTCAGGCTGGGTATTGGGAAGAATTTCTTTNNNNCTGCCCTGGGTGACCCTGCTCTGGCAGGGGGGTTGGACTCGCTGAGCTCCAGAGGTCCCTTCCAACCCCTACCATTCTATGATTCTCTGCAATACTCTGACAATCCAATGATCTCGAACAGAATGGAACCATTTCCAGGGAAACATGCTCTGTAAGTCACCAGTTTTTCACCTGAAGAATATGCCCTAATTAAAAAAGTTGCCAATGTTCAACTAAGGCAGATGAAGGTGCAGCAGGATTTAGCTATATCCAGCATGGTCTGTTCTTCAGGCTTCTGGAAAGTGCTTTTAAACACCAAATACTGCTATCATATACAGTTCTGTTACCCATTTCTAATTTTAACTCTCTAAAAACAGCTAGCACATTTTTTCAGTGTTTGGGGAGCCTGAATGAACCTGTTTCCCTTGAAAACACCACCTCTCAGTGACTTACCATCGAACATCTGCTGTGGGTGAGGCAAAAATTTTGCAGTGCAGGAAGGCACTATAACCTACAACTGTAGCGTAGTTTTCACCATCTGAGGTCAGTATTAAGGGAGCAATATCTGCAGAAAGGAATGCAAAAAATGAGCAGCACTGCATTTCAGAACTGGGAATACAAATCCTGTCCCTGCCTTAAGCCCTTTTCCAGCAAAGGTCAAAGACTCAGCCACTTAATGGGAGGTTTGTTGTGTTTTGGAACTGGTTGCACTGAGCAGCTGAGGTCCCAGAAGCTTCACTGACAAAGATAATGGTGGCTGACTGCTGGATATGTCAGAACATGAAACCTCAATGTGCTTCAGGTGAGAAAACAGACCCAGATCTGCTTCCTCTAGAGACCTCTTCTGTTAAATAAATTCCTATCACTCTCTTCAAAGAATGGACTGAGCATCTCAACTGAAATTAAAGATTAACAATACACTTAATAAATCAAAACTGGAGTTGTGGTTACAGTTCAGACCTCAGTGGTTTTAGTTCATTTGAATTCAAAAGTTTTTGAGCCCACCCACCACCATGTTTTTAAAATAAAGAATATATCAAAGTTCATGAGAACTTATACCAAGCAAGCAAGACTACCCAGAATAAGGCTTGTGGCATTAGTTTTGACAACATATCTTTAAAATCTGGGGCCAATGAAAAAGAACAATGACATGGTTTCAGTCAACAAGCTGAAGAGTTGATCAGCAGAATGGGACACTTCAGTCAGACTTTTCCTCCTGAAGAGGAAAGGCTGGGAGGGTACTCACTAAGGACGTTCACGTTGGCACTAGCAAGGATGGTGCCGTGCTTGTTGCTGGCCTCGCACTGGTACACAGCACTGTCCTGAAGCTGAAGGTTGGTAAGGCTGATCTCTCTGGCAGAGATTATCCCTCTGAAAGTCCTACCTGGAAAGACCCAAAACGTATAAGGAGATGGAGAAAACACTACAACTGTGGAGTCCACAATCTCTCCTTACAATCAAAGGCATAACACATCTTCAGTATCAAACCATGACCTTGCTTAACAGCTGGAGAGCAAGTGGCAGAGCCCTGTGTTTGCCAGCAGTCCCATGGCCTGGAGAAAGTTCTCTAGAGCACCAATTTCCAGTCAAAAGCCCACCCAGACTTTTTTAAAAGGCAGCAATAATATTGCTGTGCCAGGGAGCCAGGCCTGTGCTCCTCAGCCTCCCGGTCACTTGTGGTTATTCAAGAGCACAAGGACCAGGAGTCCTCACTGACCATAAGCTATCCCAGATCCCCAGCAGATGGGAGCATTACGGGGTGAAGCAGAGGTTGTAACTCATGGGTGCCATCACTCCACATAATACTCTTGAATTTAAACATTAGGCCTATTAAATATCTAAACATTAACATCATTCAGTGCACTAGGATCTGTGTGTTCCCTCTAAGCAGGCACAACACAGGCACGTCCCAGCCACCAGCTAAGAGAGATCACTGGACTTTGCACTTACTATCAATGGGCATCCCGTTCATTTTCCACTGAATGGTTGGCTCTGGGTTGCCAATAGCTTCGCACAGCAGGACAAGATTCGTTCCTACGCTGTAAACACCACCTTCGGGCTCCTTTATCCACCGAGGAGGCTCTGGAAAGAGGGGACAGAGAAGATAAGAAGTGTGACAGTGAGGCAAGTGTCACCCTGCTATTTCTGTGGTCCACCAGGAGATGGCAAACGCTGCCAGCAGTTCCCAGCCAGCTCCCAGCAGCCCATTGTGCAGCTGTACTGTGTTTTCTTGCAAACCCATGTGAAAAAAGGTAAAATTCACATCAGCACACATCGAGCTCTGTCCTTCAGACTTCATGAAACATGTCAGGGAGCGTTGGGAATGGGTAATGTTTATCCAAGTGGAAAAGAAATGCAAATGGGAAGTTGAGAGGCTGGGGAGGGAGGTAAACCTGAGCACTTCCACAAGGACCCTCAGACGTGAGGCTGTGGTCTGTGAAATGAGGCGAGACTGTTTCAGCAACTCAAACGAAGATGTAAAAATCCATCCAGCTCAAATCCCCCTCACTAGGCTCCCACTCACTCGCCGGGGAGCAGCCAGAGCACCGCGTTCCGGGTGAGCTCCGCAATGCAGGGCTCAGCATCTCCACCCGCCCATCTACATGTGCTGTGATTTCCAAAGTCTTGGGGTTTTTTTCCACCGTGTATCCAGGTGAGAGGCTGACCCGTCACGTTTAGGAATGATGAAACATTCTCTCTCCCCTGGGGATGAGAGAACCATCATCCGGAGGAGCGGTACAGGCAGGTTGTCCACAGGGTGGTAGTAGAGGAGCAGCAGTGGGATGCTGCATTCCCTCTGCTCTCCTCTTTTCCCAGCTCTGCCAGCTAAACTGGGGTAGCTCTGGTGAAACCCCCTCCTCTGCAAAGCAGCCCCTGAGTTGGAAAAACACAACCATAAGGGAGGGAAGGGAAGCGAGGGGGGTGGGGAAAAGCAATTAATCTGATTTCTACAGACTGAATGCAGGTCCTTGAGCCTGCCTACCCTCCAGTGGGCAGCCTCCATCCAAAACACAGCCTTGAATTCAGCATTTTCTCTCCCCGAGATGCACCAAACTTTCATATTCTAATTCCACACCTGACACTACCTCTTCTGCATGTGCTGGCCAGGTCCCTGGGTTTCTTTTCCTACTTGAAAAAGCTGAGCTAATGTAGGGGAATCATAAAGATTCATTAGTTAATGCTTATAAAGCGCTTTTAAGATTAACAGAGCTGTTGCCTGGCAATACATCTCCAGATGTTATCGGTGTGATATGCTAAAACAAAGCATCACTGTTCATATTCATAGAGATATATGAAAAAACCCCCACCCAAAACAACAACCCTCTGTGTGATGCACAAGAGCTTCTACACAAAATCCACCATTTCCACAGCAGAGCAGCCATGAAGAGAGACTGTTAAGCAGCAGCTGAACACCGAGGTAAAAAGACAAGACACCAAAGCTTAGCTGAAATGACTACACCTTTACATTTCCTTCACACAGCACAGATTTCTTCCACCACCTCCCTCACACCACGCTGGTCACCCTCTCGCAGTGGAGCATGTGACATGACCATACTTGTTAAACATCCTTGTATCTGGCTCCAGGAAAAAAACTCTGCAAGCAGCAGAACATTTTGGTTTTGCAGATGTTTTTTTTTCCTTCCCTCTCCATCATATACACTACACTTTCATCAGGAAAGGGCAAGGAGGTGGACAGGTTTGTACAGCCCTGATGAATTCATTTATTTCCCCACTAGGTCTGCCACAAACAGGGTGGTTGAGATGGGAAATTTCTTTGGTTTGGAGGGGGTGAGGCACCAAGCACGGACTGAATACAAACCACCTGACAGATCCCTTCCTACTTTGATCTGTGCATACACTCTAGCAGGGAGCTGCAGATGGATTATGTCACTGGTTTCCTTTCTCAGTGTGCCTTTTGCTGTGGCTGCCCCAAGAACGTGATGCAGCTACAAAGCCATAGGCAAGGAGATTTTGTCAGGTATGAACTGTAATTTCCCAGAAAGGCTGAAAAACCTTTTCCTGGGTGGCAGATCTGCTATGCTATTTATAAGTAAACCAAATGTAAGAATAACAAAATATACACATTTTTTAGCAACTGCAAAAACTAATGATTGGACAATCAAAGAGTTAATCCATATGAGCAACGTGGTACAGAAACTACTTCAGTGCATAGTGTGTTCTCCTTGGTCAGAATTATCAAGGGGGGGGACCTGATGAAGAGATTTATGTCTTTTCAGAAATGTAATGACAGGTCCAAAAGTAGAAGGGACCTAAACCAGGCATCTAATCCATCCTTCTGCAGCAAAACAGGGTAATCTACACCAAAGCCACTGCCAATGGATTCAAACCTCCACAGCTTCCCGCGTTGCCCAGACCCAGAACAAAATTTTAATGTCTAACCAACTTCTGCCTTGCTGCAATTTCAGACTGTTGGGTCTTGTATTATCCCCAGGGAAGAATCACAGAATGGTAGGAGTTGGAAGGGACCTGTGAAGATCATTGAGTTCAGCCCCCTTACCAGAGCAGGACAGAACTAGAGCAGGAGGAGAACTTGTTACTTGTGAAGAAATGCTGGTCCATCTAAAGGTTGCTATGTGTTCCTCAGCTTCATTCTTCCTACATTGAACATATTTATCTTTTTTTTTCATCAAATTCATGTCTTTGAGCTCTGTGACTCCTGAACCACCCTGACCAAACCCCCGCCTTGATGAAGTGCATGATGTAAAACTGGTTATGTTCCATGAGGCCCCAACAGTTCTGGGTGGTCTCTCTTACAACATTTGTCTTTATACTTTCCAGGATGGCTTTTGCTTTTTTACAAGACTTAATATTCCCAACTCTTGTCCAGCATGTGATCTGGTATATCCTCCAGACTAATCTAACCAGGTATTTGCCACCCTGTGCCGATGAACCCCATGAGTGCTGCCTGATGAGAACTGCTTTGCACTTGTGCCTACTGAAGCCCATCCTTTCTATTCCAGACCATTCTCCCAATATTTTCAAGATCATTTCAAATTCTCCTCACACCTTCCCCAGGGCTGGCAATCCACCCCACTTTGGGGGTATCATCTCCAGCTTCAGATGCAACAACCACCTTGGGGGCTGCAAGCCCACTGAAGCAGTTTCCCAGTGAGACGTGGAGCTACAGTTTGAGCCTGATTAGAACAACCAGCCATGGTTCTGCCTCACATTAGTTTCCTCTATTTTATTTTTCTCTAGCTGAGTAATGGAAATGTTACAAGACGTAACTGCAAGGGCCCTTAGCTATTATATCATTACTATAATTAATCATTATATTGCAATAATTATTTCTATTAAACACAGCCTAGGAGCCTCAGTCAAGATCAAGGTGCCATTAGATCAGGCGCTGTGATAGCAACAAGATTTTGAGGTTGTAGGTACATTTGATGTTGGGCTTGGTGGATTATATACAATAACCAAATAAACATTTGAAGTCAAGGTAATTTATGGGGTTGTTTTTTTTTTTTTTAATCATTCTCCCACATTCTAATAACCACAATGGAGTTTTGTGCCTGCTGTAATGTTTCAGGCTACATCTCTCCTTGCAAAGAGAGATTAAAATGCTCAAACTGTCAAGCAATTTGCTAGCTGAATATTTTCATATGCTTGGTAATAATTGCCTGAATCTTTGCCCTCAGACTCCTGTAGGATTAGTGAGTGGACTGCATGCAAATATCATTAATTAAGACTGTTATTTTGAAGGCTAGTAGATTCATTTGAGATCCTCAAATACCAGAAAGAAGAGAAAATACAACACAGAGCAGAAATAATAGGAAAATCCTGATTTACACACCAGCACCAGACTGAGAATGGTTAATAACTGAGATAACTTCTCCTCCATGTTTAATTTTCTTCTCCTTGCATTCATCCTTTGAGCAGAGCCTGGCAGGTACGAGGATGCCCTACATCAGCACTACCTCCCTGAAGCCAACTGAAATTAATGCTCACTTCCACCAACTCAAGATCTGCCCTTGAGTGCTCACACAGGAGTTGCTGCAAGAGTGATGAACATGCCCATCCCTGATTAATGGTGGTGACATTTGCTGGTTAGAAATTCTAGCAGAAGACACTGTTTGGGCTCAATTTTACCTTGATACCCTGTGTGTGAGGTGACTCCTAATAGAGGTGACAGCAGCCAACATTAGTTACACATAAAGGAAAGGAATTTAATAGCCATTGCAAAAGGAATTTTTACATTGCAATGGCTACAATGGGATTATCATCTTCTTTTTTATAGATATTTATTTAATTTTAAAGTGCTCGTTTGTTAATGAGCAGGAACAACAACTTGCCAGAAAGCTTTCCTCCCTCTAGAGACCAGGGGAGAAGAGGGTCAATATTCTGAACTGCTTAATTAATGTTATTTCTCTGGTATTTTAGTTTTTGCAGCTCCTGCAATTTCTTTGAAGGATTTCAATTTTTACAGCCGAGAAAATCATAGCCAGATTGTTAAAATATTCAGCTACAGCAGAGATGCTCCAAACCATCTGGAACAGTTTCTAGGAGTCAGCACTTCCCCTCCATCGCAGCTGAAAAGTTGCCATGGCCTGGTATCCCCCTCTGCCACACTTGCAGGAAGGAGAAGACGACGACTGCAAGGCACAAGGTTGTGTCAAGGGAATGGGGATGATTCATCACATACTGGGAGAGAAGCCTTTTCCTCAGCTGCTGAGTAAATACAGAGCAGGGAGCTGAAAGTGCCTTTAGTCCCATCAGGACTCCTTGTGACCATGGAGAGAGAAGCAGCAGAGACTGTAACAAGTCAGTTGGCAGACTCCAACACTTTAATACTGCCTGTGATTTCTCTTTTTTATTTTAACTCTGTAGAGCAGAGGCTGGATCATTTTTCATCACTAAAGAGAAGATGTTTTCAGCGAGTTTTAAAGCTGTGCTTCAGGATTCTCATTTTGTAGCTCTTTACAGGTAGCATTGAATTGTAGTGGCAGTGATACTACTGCAGGGCTTGCTTGTCTCTGCTAAATCGTATTGAAGCTCTGCTTTGCTCCTGGAAAAGAGCAGCTGCACCTGCCTCTTGTGAATCACAGAGTCACAGCACGGTGGGGGTTGAAAGGGACCTCCCAAGAACATCTGGTCCAACTACCCTGAGCATGGAGCCCAGGATCACATTGTCCAGGAGGGTTTGGAAGCTCCTCCAGAGAAGGAGACTCCACAACCTCTCTGGGCAGCCTGTCATATTTTAACTTTCTAAACTGTTAAAAATTGGTAGAAAGTTGTTAGGTTTTCTTTACTTTGGTTCCTAAGTTTTTACAGCACTTGTCAGGGGCTACAGAAACCACCCTCAGCTCTGGTTTTCAATAAGCAAAATTGATAGCAAGGGAGCATGAGAGGAGGGGAAGAGCATTTTTACAATCCTCCCTCAGCATTCCCTTTTGGTGGGAAGCAAAGAAGGGAAATTGAGCTAAATGCACCTCTGAGCCAGCCCAGCAGAGCCATTTTCACATTCTTTACGAGCAAGCAGAATAATTAGATCTTTTGATCTGACATTCAGGTTAACACGAGACATTTCATCAATATCTCTGCTTGACTAACTCGCATCTTTAGAGCACTGGATCTGTTCACATCTTTGTACTCCTGTTCACCACTTTGTAGACCCTTCATGGTTTAGAAAAAAAAAAAAGCATTATTTCCTTTTCCTTTATTATTATTTTTTTTTAAGGTGCTTTTTTCTGCAAGCTTGGCAAAAGTGGAAGGCAGGTCCTTGGCTAGAGTAAATTGATGGAGTTGGCTGAATTTATGCATCACACCAAGTGATAGGCCCTTAGTCACTTCCCTTTGACCACCTCTCTGTTCAAAATGAGAAACATTATTAAAGAAAGTGTTCTCATCACCTTCCACGTGAACGTGGAACTCGTGTCCCACTCTCCCCATGGGGTTGGTTGCCGTGCACTGGTACGTTCCCTCATCATCTGCAGTCACTTGGTCTATCTTCAGTATCTTCCCAAAATTTTCTATTTGTGGTTCATCCCTGGGCAAGTTTCCAGTGACCTTGATCCATTTCAGATGAGGAGTTGGGCTAATAGTGAAGAAAAAAAAAAAATAAATATTTCAGTTGAATATTTTGCTGCTATAACGCTTCGTGGCAGCAGAGCTGCTGGATTTCAAGCCTATGATTTGCAAGGTGAAGTTTTCAGAGTCTTTTGAGCCCTTTTAAGACATTGGGGCTATAGTAAGGGTTATACTATAGACCACAACCACTCTATACTGCTTCTTGATTTGAAGGACCCCTGTGAAAAAGATTCTTTACAGCCAACACCAGGCCAGGGCATGCAGCTGCATTCCTTGTACCCATATTGGTATGAACTGTGAGAGGGGCCAGAGTTCATTTCCTCCTCCAAAAGGGCACATCAGGACAGAAAAGGAGGTAAAGACTTCATTACAGTGTCTTCACTCAGTGCCCTACCTGGTGGCCAACCATTGGAGATGACTGAAAACGTTTTCAGATTGCAATTGGCAGTGTCCCAGAAACTGGGGACAGCCTGTCGTCTGCCCTCTCCCAGCTGGGCATCGCCACCCCAACACCACACACGCCTCACATACACAGTGTCATATCTGCTTACTCTTGTGTCCATCTGTTCTTGTGGCACAGTGCCTGGGCATGAGCTGCTCAAAGCCTCAGGTACCAAGAAATGACATTTTTCCAAGCAAATATCATGTTAGATCCCACAAGAGTCCTGGTCCTGCTCTGGTATCAAGGCAGGCTCTGCATTGCCTTGGTGTGGCACCAAGGTGATGCCCTCCTGACACTGTCATTACTCAGAATACAAGTCTTCAAAAATGACAGATTGGAAATGTCCTTAATTCCTTCTTTTGCAGTTGGCTGCCCCTGATTTTAGTTAACTTGAAATCTGGCTCAGTCCATCCTCTTTGTGGACATTTGGTGGGAAGGACTGGCAGAGATAGAGGCAAAGCTGATCGCTTTTCTCATGAAAATGGGAAATTTAGCATTTGAAAATAAAGTTTTCTTTTGGTGCAAACATTGCAGTTTTGAAAGGTTTCAGTGAAAAAAATACTTGCTTGCTAGTCAAAGAAGTAATTTGTCTTTGTTCAAAAGTGCCTAATTAAAAAAAAAAAGTCACACTTCTAGTTTAAAAAATTCTTTTAAAAATGCCTTCAAAATTTTTGAATGGAACAAAAATTTTTCTCTCTTTTTTTTTTCTTTTTTTCTGACTTTGTTTTACTTTTTAATTACTTTTTTCCTAAATAAACAGAAAGCCTTTTCTGGCTTTCTTTTCTCATACATGATATTAATTCTCACACATGACAATTCACATTTATGTATGTCCAAGGTGATTTGTTTTCTTTTAAGTACCTTGAAAAGGCAATAAATTCATAGCTGTGGACTTATGGAGGTCTGTGGGCCTTGTGAATTAGCTCAACGGGTGGTGAATTAGCCAAGGAAGTGTTACAACAGGGAACTAAACCTCACTGCAGATACTTGGAGCCAATCCAACAGAGACAAATAATTCACCTTCTCTCAGAGATGGCACCCAACTGCAGAGGCAGCATCTTGCCAGTTTAAATGAGCGATGCCCTTTAAGCCCATGTGGAAAAAACCAAACCAACCCCCTGAACATGTTTTGCTCAGGCAGATATATATCCTGATTTAGAACTTTAAGGGAATAACCCTTAATATCAGTTATCTATCTGCTACCCACAGCCTGCACTCACAGACTTGTGGCTCTACCAGACAGCACAAGAAGATGATTTAAGTCTCCATTCAACAAGAACAACTACCACAAATAAACCAGAAGCGACCGTGCTTTCATTGGGGGTTTAGTGGTTGGTGAGATTTTCACTTTACCTACTTCTCTGGCATCACCTCTTCTGGGGCAGACTGGACTGAGGGCAAAGTGGAGCTTATGACTGAGTTACTGCAGCAGGAGCAAGGTCTGAGAGAGGTATTCACAGCTTCATCGTGAGGACTGCACTTCACATTCATTTAGCCATTCCCTCTCCTTACCCTTTTTTTGTCCTGTGTTATTTACAGTAAGGAACAGAACTGCCATCATTTCCCATCACAAACTATTTCAACCTTCCTTAGATTTTCACAGTGGACACTTTACTGAGATATTCTTTCTTGCTTAGTACAGCCAGATCCACAGCTAGAGCTTGAGCAGTTCTGATAGCAATAGAAAGCTCAAAAGGTGCAGCACAAAGCACCAGAGGCACACACAGGAATGGGTCCAAGCAGAAAACATGGGACTGGAGCTCAGTTTGAAGTTAGCCCAGTACTGTTAGTTTTAGCAGGATCAAACCAACTTGTCTGACTCCAGTTCACTGTATTTTTTACATAGTGGTGGACCTTGTTCCTTGAATTACTGTCTGGGAGAACACCATGGAAGGAACATCCTTTGTATGCTTCTGGATGCTGCAAACAGACCACAGGAAGCAGCCAGGTCCACGTGTGTTCCTCAGCCAGCATTTCCCACTGCAGCTGGGCTAGATGGACCACTGGTTTCACTCGACAGGGCATTTCCTTATTGGATGTCTTATATTGCATACTCAAGAACTTTACTTTTAAAACCAAGAAAAATCAATACTTACCATGATATGATTTTAATTACTTGTTTATAAGCTATAGCAACAATAAACAGATGACTGTTGCACTCTAGCTCTGTGCTGCTTTACAAGGAGTGCTTCAGAAAAAGCCTCTGCACAGAGATTCAATTTAAAACTCTAAGCAGGTGGGTATATTCATTTGTAGTTGTGTAATTCTTAAGACAGATGTTTCTTTGCTCAATTCTACTTCAAAAGGTGATTAAGTTTGTGCAGTATTGTGCATTACTCACAGCCCTTCAGCAATACATTCGAGTAGCAGGACACCTCCCTTGATGACAGTGACTGATGAGCTCCTGCCAGCGGATTCAGGAGGGATCAGCAGTTTGGGTTTTCTTTCCTTGATAAAATTTGCTAAAATAAAATAAAACGAAAGAAAAGTTAAGATAGGGAATCTTGGAGCCTTTGCTTATCCTTCAGTAATGCCACAAACATTAACTTCTATCAGAAGATTTTGGACATCAATTTGTAAGATGTCTTTTCTTATTTATACAGGTTGAGACTTATCCAGGACTCTCCCATTTCTCCTGATAACAGTCAGAAGATGGCTACAGTAATAACAACAGGCACAAGTACTAGTGAAGCCTCATTTCCTACACTTTCATGTCCTGATTTCAAAGCACTATCCCTTTCTGTCGTACACCTCAGTCACTCTTGGTACACTGCTCATCTCAGCTGCTGATCTTCTGCTCCACTCTATTTTTCTTAGCATCTTCCTTCTGCAGTTACCCCATCATCTTTGAAGTGTGAGATGAAAACCCATCTTTCCTGACTTGAATATCCCACTGACCTGCCCTTCTTGTGACAATTATTAAATCTACAGTAATGGAGATACAATTTGTAAGGAAGACTGTTAAAATAATAAGACAAGATTGACCTGCATTTGATTTCAACAGACCATTCGTTCCAGCTTGCCAAACAATGGTTCCACGATGAAATACGTGTGGAGTTAAATGGCTATCCAGTTATCACCATAATAACAATTAGCACAGTAATGAATAAGTCCCCAAATGGTACTAGTTCTTCAGAAAGAGTCAGTTACAGATGATTTGGTAAAAGACCACATGTATCTCTCTGAAACATTTTCTAATTTGTGAGGTTTTTTTCCCTCCCCTTGCTTTGTCTCGCTACAAATTTGTGTCATGAGTGCTGCAAAGCCACTTTGGTGCCTCTGGATACACTCACACATTTTCCATCTACCCTCACATTCCTGAGCAGTGACAGAGTTCAGACAGTTCTCCGAGGGAAAAAAATGGGTTTGGAGTGTCTGTCACTCTGCTCGTTCTGCTCACGAGGCTCAGCTTCCACGGGCACAGCTTGAGGACTGAGCAGTGTTTTGAGTTACCCACCATGAAGCACCCGCGGGGAACCCCCTTCCCAAAAACTTCAGTGCCCATCCAGCAAAACGAGGTCATTTGGGAGTTTCAAACTGGACATTTCAAAAAAAAATAAAGATAATCTAACCAAATAACCCAGAGTCAAAAGCTACATACAAAATCCACGACTCCTTTTTATGTATCTTAAACAAAATTATCTAGATGGAGCTAATAGATGGAGGAATAGCTGCTGGCTGCCTTCTGCCTTACCCTCATTGCCTGCACAAACCTCAGCAGAGGGTCTTCAGAGTTTTGCTTCACAGAGGGGAACACAAAGCTAGGGAAGATGTGAATGCCAAGGATAAGAAGTGCTTTGTTGCAGGGCTTACCTGTTTTGAGCATCAGACAGGGCAATATATGGCCAAGGAGAACCCCCTCCCACCTATGGCAAGGTGTAGCTGTAGATGGGGACAATGAACACAGAGCACCTAAAGCTCTCTCAGCCCACACCTTAAGCTCACCCTGGAGTAATGCAGCCCCAAGGAGACATTTTAGGCATGAATTAATGGTTTCAAACTATGGGTACCTAACGCCAGCATCTTCTTAACTGCCAGATTTGGAGCACCCAGCCCTGGTTCTTACTCTGAACTGATAACACAAGAAACCCAGGACATCACCCTCCTTACATCACGTTAGGAACTGTGAACGTTCTTTTCTCATGTAAGGAAACCACCTCTTTGTTAAAAACTCTTCCAATTTCTGTCAAAAAGTACAAGATGAGCAAATTGTACTCCATAGACCACTTAAATCCATCCCATTGCAATAAAAAGGCTTTTGTCATTTCTTTTTTTTTTGTTGTTGTTCTGAGCAGCAGCTCCCATTTCATCTCATCTGGTAGATTCTCAGTTTAAAGGCTAAATAACAGATGCATTCAACTCACCCTTAGTAACAGCAGCGTTAGGTGAGCCTGAGTCATTAGCATGCTTAACTGAAATAAATAAAAGTGACAACCAAACACAAACATGCAGAGTTGATATAGAATCAAAAGAAACAATAGACCAACCAAAACAAAAACATGATCCCCCCCTCCCCAGTTTCTGCCATAAAAGAAAGAAACAAAGAAAAAACCAACAAAATAAAGCAAAAGATGAACAATGACTCTAAAAAAATCACTAAATCCTAAGTAACCACTAAAAAGAAATTCTGTAACATTTATCCAGTCCCTTTTCTATGTAATTTTTTTTATACAGTCCCTCAGACTCAAGATGAGCTTAGAAAAAGCTTTAAGTAAATCGCCCACTTTTTTCTTTTGCCTGCACTTAATCTTGTAACTTTCATCAAACCACTGAAGTGGTTTGATAGCCACTGCCAGGGCTATCAGTGGCCCCACAGTTAAAGCCCTGTCTCATTTTCTGTAATCTCTGGGTGCACACGCGTGGGATTGGACCCATTAGAAAAACTTATGAAGAGCACCATTCCATTTTGATATTTTTTCTCACAATTATTATCCCAAGATAGGGTTTAAGCAAGTATTAAGACATACAAACCCACTACTAATCCTTTATCTTTTAATCCCAACAAGAAAACTCTCAAAATAATATATTAAATATTAGGCTTTCATTCATGAAGAAGAATCAACTTGGCTTTCTGGGCTGCATAAGCCTGGAAGGTCAGAAGTATTAGTGAAACAGAAGACTGAACTTAAGGGCACAGGCAGCCTCAGCAAGTGGTGCAAGTGATACCAGAAACTATTACAGCCAAAAGAGAGTCAAGCAAAGTGGGATGGATCTCCAGCTGGTCTAAGCTGCCTTAGTTCCACCAGCTTCTGTTGGGATTTGCTGATTTAACACAACAGAGTGTGCCCTAGAAGGCTGCTTCTTTTGGCTTGGCTATTTATATTCTTTTCCTTCAACAATGAGAGTTGCCCACCCCATATATTCAGTGGTTTTTAGGCAGCCTGAGGTACCAGTTTGCTATCATATGATGATGGGGCAGGAAACCCCACACGACTCAGGGGCAGAACCTGAAACCATCTTTTGTATAAGACCCTTGGAGACTACAGGAATACAAAGATGTGAATGTAAATAAATAAATAAACTAGGATTTTCCCTACATGACATTCCATTAAAGAAATAACAATGGTAAAGGTCTCTGGGAAGACCTTATAGCAGCCTTCCAGTGCCCAAAGGAGACCCACAAAAAAGTTGGTGAAGGACCTTTTGAAAGGGCATGTAGTGATAGGATGAGGGATAATGGCTTGAAACTGAAAGAGGGTACATTTAGATTAGATGTAAGGAGGATGTTCTTCACTGTGAGGGTGGCACAGGTTGCCCAG
>VWZY01010913.1:20036-34397 GCA_013399075.1 Chloroceryle aenea
AACAGACGCCTTATGAGGAAAGGCTGAGAGACCTGGGGCTTTTTAGTCTGGAGAGGAGAAGACTGAGAGGGGATCTAATAAATGTCTAGAAATACATAAAGGCTAGGCGTCAAGAAGGCAGGGACAACCTCTTTCCACTTGTGCAGTGTGATAGGATGAGGGGCAATGGATTCAAGCTCTAGCACAGGAAGATCCACCTCAACACAAAGGAAAACCTCTTTACTATAAGAGTTGTAGAGCACTGGCACGAAATACATAAAGGCTAGGCGTCAAGAAGGCAGGGACAACCTCTTTCCACTTGTGCAGTGTGATAGGATGAGGGGCAATGGATTCAAGCTCTAGCACAGGAAGTTCCACCTCAACACAAGGAAAAACCTCTTTACTATAAGAGTTGTAGAGCACTGGAACACACTCCCCAGAGAGGTTGTGGAGCCTCCTTCTCTGGGGACTTTCAAGACCTGTCTGGATGCATTTCTGCGTGATCTGCTCTAGTTTTGGTGCTGCTCTGTTAAGGGGCTTGGACTCAATGATCTTTGGAGGTCCCTTCTAATCCCTAGCATTCTGTGATTCTGTGACTGTGGGTATGGTTGTTACAATCAATATGCCATGTTTTTATCATTATAATTGAATTATTGTTTGTCTTCCTTCCCCCCGTTCTCTTTATTGTGTGGCATCAGCTTAAACAATGCTGCAGGTATACATGTAGGGGAACCACCTCAACTTGTAGAGTGCATGCAGCTTCAGCAACAGGCACTGCAGTTACTCTAAGTATGCAAGCTTTTATCTGACACTCTGCCACTATCCAGACTCCACAATGCTTTGTGACACACAGGACACACGCCACAACTATTCTTACTCTGCGAACCCTTGTAACAAGCACGGCAGTTACTCAGAGCCCACATGCCCCCACAACAAACACTGCCTCTGCTCCAGCTCCTACAATGAGCACTGCTGCTGCCTCAACTCTAGCAATGAATACTGACAGCCACCGTGGCCACTCCCACTCAATCTGGTACAAGTTACCCGTGAGAGAAGAAGGAAATGTACAAACCAGCCATGCCCAGTGACAGACCAGGGAGACAGTTTTTCTCGAGCAGAATCATTAAGAGTGGGAGTCAGAATGGGATGTGAAGGCTGACACCTCTGCAGCTGGAAAGAAATGTTGAACAAAACCAGATCACACAGTGTTATCAGATGATGATGGAGTAGGTCCTTCTACAGTTTACCAAGGGTTGGATGATGAAGGTCCCTTCTAAAGCAAACCTATCAGATGGGGAGTCATCATATGCAGAGTCTATCACCAAACTGTTATCTACGAAGGAGTTGCAAGATGTGAGAAAGGACTTCACTGTTGTGAAGTTAAGAAGCTTACAGCCTGGTTGCTCCAATGATGGGATAATGGGGCCAATACCATCAACTTGGACAGTACAGAAGCCAGGTAGTTGTGATCCCTGGCCAGAGATGGAAGCATTGACCATGCACTTGTGAGAAAGAGCAACACTTTCAGTCTCTGGAGGTGACTCTTATCAGCTGTAAGGACTAGCTATCCCTTTAAGGATGATAACAAATGATGCCTAATCAAATGAACCTCTGTGGAAAAAGGTATCAAGTACCTGAGAGAATTAGCTGTGTGACAGGTGATTTACAGGACCAGGTGAGTAGTAAACCCTGATTCAATTCCATGCTAGTGACCCATGTTGTGTAAGTTTATGCAGAGTGCACCATCAGTGTATTCCCATACATTGTCTACAATGATCTGGGGAAAAGATGACAAGGCACCATGACAGAAGTGGCTAAGAGAGTATGACAGTATGAACACAGTGTCTCTTGTCCCCATATCTCGGCCCATGCATCAGCCCTGGAGAAAATGAGCTTGGAAACCTAAACATCAGTTGAAAAAGTGACTGGAAAACTAGACTGGAGAGATAATAGATTCAATTATTCCTCTGAATGGATCTGTGTTGAATCCATTACAAGATGCTCTCCAAGACCAGCTAAAACAGGAAGAGTACATGTCATGGCATACCCTGTGGTCTCTCCTGCATGAGTATGGCTAGGAAATGAGTAGATGGGATAGGAAACCTACCTCTACTCTACAGGCAAGAGTACTTTACTCACAAGGTAAAATGAAGAGAAGAGAGTTCTTCCAGAAGGATGGCTGCTCCAGTCTACTATGAGTAGTTCTCTGGACCAAGTACATGGTCTTCAGATCCAAATGTGAGTAGGGCGAGGGAAAATGTAATGCATGCAGTCCATATAAATTCTGTGAACTATGTAAACCCTGTGAAACAGTTACATATGAACCCAGTAAACTACAAAAACCCAGTTGTCAACAGCAGGTATTACCCTTGGAAATAAAGGGTCCCTGCCTCCAGACAGGTAGAGAAGAAGGACAACAATGTTTACTGGACTGTGTGGATTTGATGGCCTGGCACATCTGAACTACAAAAGTACAGAGCTCTTGTGGTGCACAGTGCATGCTACTGCCATCAAATCACAAAGGGACAGAATCATTTATTATTACTGGAGTGACAGGAAGATCTCAAAAACTGTGTTAGAGGCCAAAGTGAGCCTAACTGGGAGTAAGTGGGAAAAGCACCCTATGGAGACTGGTCCAGATGCCCTGTACAACCTCGTCATAAGCTTCCTCAGGAAAGGGTGTACTATAAGGACCCAAAAGGCTATTTGATGGGTCTTTCTTTGGTCGAGCAGCTGTAGACTGAGGACACTGAACAGCCGACAATCCTGCCTAAACTTTCAGAGGAGTCTGATGCTGTGGGGCATATGAGAGGTGAGGAACAAAAGGTGCCAACTGCTACTAAATCAGTGCATAAGCGAGAGTATCATACCAGTTAAGACTCTGTAGTTCCTATCCAGAAGCTGATCTGTCAACTAGAGGGTCAAAGTGTGTTTAGCAAATCTCACTCACCCTTTAACAGCCCTATATGGCCAGTGCAAAATTCTAAATGCTGTCTGTAAGAAATCAGTGGAAGTGGAAAGCTGCTGTGTGACAATTCACAGAAGCAGATGAGGGAGATAAATCCAGTCAGTTTGCAGAGCGAAAGGGGAGATGAGTTAACAGAAAGTGTCTGTTATAGGTCTAGTGGATGGCCCTGACCCCAAACCTTGACAGACACAGCAGCTTTGTAGGTCTGACCACTTTAGTTTCTTAGCCTTTTATACTGTGCCAAGCATAGGCAGAAACCTGTCACCAAATCTAAACTGGCATCTACGAACCTATACAGCGATATCATAATGATGCTACACACTTAGGCCTACATCCTGAAAATTACAGGGTTGGTAAAAATTTGTGGAATAAGTACAAGACAGATTAAATTAAAAATTACTTTGCCAGCAAATGTTGCTAAAATTCCATTTTTTAAATTCAGCTTAAAAACTAAGCTTTGCTTTAGTTTAAAATAGTGAATTTAGTTAAAAGTCCAATTTTAACTTAAAAACCTCAGTTTTTAACTTTAGCTAAAAACTCCATTTAAATTTGCTGTTAACCACTGTAAAATCCACTCCAAGTCAGACACCAAAATTTTCCCGTGCAATGGGAAACTACCACAGGTTTTGTAGTGTTTTGCTAGTACATGCAAATACACATAAGAATTAGGACAATCTTTGTTCTATCAATTTTCAACTTTATTTCAAATGTACTGGGTTTACTCTTCCACAAAATATCACAGTGTGAATGGAAATATCTGGAATAGTTAAATGCTTGCAAAAATGATTATTTAATAACATAGGCTTTCCTCTCATGTCCTCAGATACACTGTAGCATGATTTATAATACTGCAATTTGGACCATTTTCAAAGGTTTATTTTTGATAGAGGAAAACTCTCCGAAGATGTGCTAGACACTTGTAATCAGATGGTTAGCCACCTCATTTTCATTCATTTTGCATGTTGGGATTTTTTTGAGGGAGAGAAGATGGCTTTGTTTAATGCTCAACCCTTTACTGAGCTGACAAACTATATAAAGTCCACAAAAAATGTAAGGCTGTGTGAACTGTGCATCTGTGTTGTCCCAAACACATTAGGTGACCCACAAATGTTTTAAGATTATATTTTCAAACACAGTATCACATGTAAGAAGAATTATAATTAGCTGAAAGCAATAATATAATTTTAATCTTATGGAAAACACAGTCCCTTTCTCCCTCAATTTGCCCAGTTCAGACAAACTCTTGGTCATGGCAACAGAAATGGGCCTTTCCCAGATGTTTAATGCACGTGTTCATGTGCTTTGCTTTGGTTTGATCATAGAAAAATTCAGAAGCAGCTGAAGAGTTATAAAGACGCAAATTGTAATGTGGTGTGAGTGAAAAGGTAGGGGGTGAGTGTGACAGTACTGGTAGGTTTTACTGAAAATGGGTAAAAACCTTTCTGTTCTCTATTTATTAACAGATTCTTGCTTTTAGAGTTTTCTATGTAGAAATAAAACATTGGTTTAGCTTTCCTTCTCTACCCAGTAAGCACAAGCTTTGTGATAAAAGATGTCTGGTTTGAGGAAATAAGTCTTACAAATGATGTTTAAATTACTCTGGTCGCATAATCATAGAATGGTAGGGGTCAGAAGGGACCTTTGGACATCATCAAGGCCAAACCCCTTCCTATGTAGGAACACCTAGGGCATGGCACAAAGGAATAGATCCAGGCAGGTCTTTAAAGTCTCTAGGGAAGGAGTCTTCACAACCTCTCTGGGCAGCCTGCTCCAGTGCTCTTGTCACTCTCACAGTAAAGAAGTTTTTCCTCATATTGAGGTGGAACTTTCTGTGTTTCTCATGTGTTATTAGGCATGAAAGAATACAGACAGAGTGAAGTGAAGGGGAAACACAGGGCTGCAGAGAAAAGATTACATACATATAAAAATTTCCTCAGGCTAAAAACTTTTCTGTTACTCAATAACAGTAACTACTGCAGCACTGTGTTACTAGTAAATGGCAGCTTCATTTACTACCAAAAACTAATCTCCATGTAACTCAGCTCATGTAAAAATAAAAGCTTGGAAAAATCTTAATATGCAATGTACTGGTTCACCTGATAAGCAACATGCAAAGCACCGAAGGAGAAAATAGGTCATCAGCCACTGTTCATGGTTCATAAAGAAACATCCTAGCAAAAAGAAATTCAAGAATCACTGTCTGATTCTTCTTATTCTCAAAAACACTGAGCACTTAAACCAGGACATCATTTTGGACAAAGCACAGAACTCTGATACATGGGAAGTCAGTAGTTTGCGACATGCTAATCTATGTTAAGGGTACCTGTATCCTCTAGTATCTACTTATCTGTCAAGCAGTGCAGTAACATACAAAGAAAGGTATGAATTCATTCGATTTATTCTCATCTTATACTTGTTAGGTCAAGGACTGCTTCAGTCACAGGGTAAAAAGCTTTCCCTAAAACCTGAGTGTGTAAGACCAATCATTACTCAGTGAACAACTGCTGTTTTGGTTACCCTTTATTCATGGCTATTTCCTCATCTTCATGGCAGTCAGCATTTCTTTGTGCTGCAGTAGTTTCAACAGTTAATTGCCTTGCAGAAACTCCCGCTTATCCTAAGTCTACTCTAAAGTAAGGTAAACCACATCCAGCAGACAGACTGCTCTGTTACCACAAAGTGGTAATGAATAACAATGTTGTTATTATTTGAAGGGATTATTTGGCTTTATTATAAGTTTTTGTTTTCTTTCCACCATGGCACAAGTTTATACCCTTTCACTGCAAGTATGCCGAGTAATTCAGCTTTACTGCTTGCACGTGCATGTGCAGAGGAATGAAGTCAGACTAAATTGATGCTCCAGTTGTGAACTAGGGAGGGAAAGAAAGGATGAAGTCTGAAGAGGAGCTTTCTATGACATTATACATTAGTTTGTACTCACACATGCAGAAAAAGACTTTTGAATTTAACCAAGTACAATGGGTTATGTTTTTATCTGATTTTTCTTTTATTCTCTTTTAAACTGTTTAACACCTGGCACTTATCGCAGTGAATACAGAGAAAATGTCTTGTTATTTATTGATCCTTTCAAAGAAGCACTAATTCTCAGTAGGAGTATGAAGACAACAGACTTTTTAAGGGCTTGGGTTTGTATGCTGAAACTCTATAAAATTTGTCAGACCTGCATACCCTGTAAGCCACTTTCTCTACCCCTCCTCACAGATACCACCAATCCTCAAAGACAAGCACATTGTCAAGCATGTTTGAAAAAATGAAGAGACCTAATTAGAGTATTTCCTTGTTTCTCAGACTTTAGGTTTGCTGTTCCTTTTCCCATCCACAGTCAAAATAGATTAATTTTGCCACTACCTATTTTCTCATACAGAGGCATGTTATTTTTCCACTATTCAGTTATCTGCCTAGCAGAATATTTGGAGTACACTTCTGGATTTCTTCCTTTGAAATGCTATGCAGAGTTTCAAAAAATGTATCAGAACATCTATGCTTTATGCCACATCTGGATTCTGTTTTATCACCACCATATGGATTCACAAGACATGAAATTATACATACTCTTGTGGCTTCCATCTGACCATCCCAATTCACAATTTCTCCTTGCAGGTAGAATACTCTATTTACACTAGTTGATGTATTGAGGGAAAAGCATTCCAGGTCATCCTCATTCTTAACATCCATTCAGTCAAACTGCTTATTCTCTTCGTTGTTTTGTGAACACCACGCATAAATGGTTCTGTACAGAGCAGCAGGGCAAGTCCAGTACATAAATAAATAGATCCTACAGCATTTGGAAAATAAGTATGTGATGGTGACCTCCTAGTCTCAAGCAGATATGACAGCATGGCACATATACTGTTTTACCTTTAGAATCATGGGTAGTTTTAAATGAAGCTTTCATTAGTATAAACTGAATGATACTTGCAAAAGCTAGAAATAAAACATTTTAGCACTTGACAAAGGCAAGCTAAAAATATTATTATTGTGCTAAAGCTATACAAAGGAATATTTCTTTTTAAAAAAAAATCTTTCGTTTAATTAAATGCTATTCATATGTTCCTTACTCCAGTATTGCATGCTGAAGCACATAAGAAAATGACAGGTCAATCTTGACATCCCCAATATTAAGCTTAGAGCTAATGCCCTAAAATACCGATTTTGCCTTTCTTATATCTCTTATTATTCAGAATTTCCTAACGGTGTTTGGTAATACAGTGGAAGTTTCTCCTCAAAGTGAAGTTCCTGCAGAGCAGGTCCTATCACAACGATGTAAGTATGCAGTTTCAGGATAAATCTGTTCTACCTAGTTTAAAGGCTGCTAAAAGGGCTGTTCTGCTTGCCCCTCACCTCCAGCCACTTGCCCTCACCACTGTTTGTGAACATGGCATTTAGTTATTACCTATTCACACTGCAGGTTTAGCTCTTTGATCTGACAGAGAACTAATCCAAAAGAAAACCATTAAATTAACAAACTAATCCAACAAACCCCACCACTGCAGAGTTACCAGATCCAATGCAGAGATGAATGGGGCAATACATGTCCAAGGACCATGGAGGTAGCATAAGGCCAACTCTCTTAGGAACAGTCTGCTGCATTTCAAGTGCATTACACACAACATAAAATTGCACTGCTAATCACAATGGATATACTCAAAGAGTTCAAATGGCAGGCAAGAGACACAACTCACATCTAAAATTGCTGCTTATCACTCAAGAGCAAGGCACATGATCATTACACAATTCCTCAAGACACTACCTACATTAACCACATTAAACTTTAGGACACTCTGTGCACTCAACTGTCTAAATACCATGACTAAATTAAAATATCTACATCCTTACTATTCCTGCTCTGTCTCTTCTACTAGAAGATGCTATCCTCTGAAGTAGTAGCTGTTGAAAATGAAAGTGCTTTAGCTTACACCCCCAGAAATGTAATAATGTCTCCCCGCAACCCACCAAATCAGGAGCTAATTAGTAAAGGAAAAGCAGTCACTATAAATTCTCTACAAGGACCACTGCAAAAGGATTTCAGCTGATAATATCCAACACTGTTTTAAAGAGACTAGTAAGTCTAGAAGATTCTAACCAATATGAACAATACTGGCAGCATAACGCACTGAAAAACAGAAGGTAAAATAAAGTACTTTAAGAGTTAAGTTTTTCAAGGAAATTCTCCTAAACATAAATATCTTAAGTCACTATAAATATGATTATAATGAGGCCCATAAATCTCAATGACATAAGTGAAGACAAGAGGCCAACACAAGCCTCCAGACTCGCATCCCATATCCTGGATTCCACACTTTTTAGGCTCTCTGCTTAAACTCCAGATATAGTTCAGTCATTTATTTTGGGGACTAAAAATACACGGCTAGCCCTTTACTTGCCTTACTGCTTAAGTCTCTAATGTCAATGAAAGGCTTTGTGAGAACTTCAACAGAATGTGACTTCATGACAGTGTAAGTATGAATCGAGTAAGTACTTCCTCCAAGCAAAAAAAAAAGTTTATTCACTCCCTGCCTGTCCTTAAATAAGTATCCTTCTTGCTAGACAATGTATACCTGGTATGTTGAAATAAAACATCATTCAGAACTAGTCTTGATTTGGTAGAGTGCATAAATGTCCATAAAATACTGGATGGCACTCCTCCTGTAAGTTATTGATTAAATGAAAGTGTGTTGGGATCTCATCAATGTGTCTAAATACCTGAAGGAAATATGCAAAGACAAGGGAGCCAGGCTTTCTTCCATGGTGCCCAGTAACAGGAACATAGGCAATGGACACAATATGAAACATGGGAGGTTCTCTCTGAACATCATGAAGCAATTTTGTTGCTGTGAGAGTGACTGAGCACTGGCACAGTTTGCCCAGAGGGCTGGCTGTAGGTAGGAGATAGTCAAAAGCTATCTGGACATGGTCATGGGCAACTGGCTCTAGGTGGCCCTGCCTGAGCAGAGAAGCTGAACCAGATCAGTTTTAGAGATGCTTTCCAACCTCAACCACTCCTGATTCTGTGATTTCAGTAGGATGTGGGTGTTACTTTGGAGCAGAGATAAGAGGATATGGGGAAAAAATTCAGTATCAGAAGGAGTTGCTGTTGATAGCAATTAGCACTTACATACCACTTTCAGCATGCAGACTGTGCTCCCCACCTTGCTTTCAGAGACATACACTCTGTCAAATTAAAACTACTGAAAAGGTCTTCTACTTATCTGAACTGAAAGTGGATTAGGAATCAGTATGCATAAAGTTATGTTTGAAGCTCAGTATGATGTAAACAGCCTGTAAGGATGTTCAATATTTCTGAGAGACAGGTCTAAAAAAAAAAAAGTGGAAAAAAAACATTAACCCTTCTTTTCCATTGCTCAAGATGATTAAGGAGAGAGGACAAGCATATGACAGAAAGTGAAGGAGCTTCCTGACACCTAAACCCCTTCCTTTTTCATACTATGCTCTGTTGCTCCCTGCCAATCACCTAGGAGTCTAAAAGCTGTCTGTATATTCATACTCAATATTCATCACTATCTTTAATAGAAATACTCTTCCAGAACATGCCCCAAGGACTTGTATTCTCAATGGTCTTTATTAGAGGAAGTTTACCTGTTTTACCAGACTTCACAAATGGAAGAGAACTGACAGTGACTCCTACTTCCATTGGGAGCTGATCAGAATCTGTGAGAAAAATTCAAACATTTCTTTTCAGATTCACATCTTTAAACACAGAATGTAGAAAATGGCTTATTCAAAAGAACTCTTTTATCCCCATCACTAGGTTTACTGTATAGCAAAGAGAAGACTTCTCCCCTGCCAGAAAAATCTCATTTTGAATATGTACATTAGCTAGTAATTTGGAAATTTTCAAAATAATTGCAAACCAATGAATTTAATCCCTGTAAGAGCCACAATATGCATACAGTGTATTAAAAACAAACACACAATAAAGCAGCTCACATATATTCGTCATGGATTTCTGAATTTCTTTAGTTCTCTGCTACTCTTCTAAATACAAAACTGTGATTTCACCTTCTCTACAAGAATCACTATCCTTCACATAGGCCTGCACATTAATGGAAACCACACACTAGTTACATAGAGTTATCATTGAATGGTTTGGCACATCCAACTGGGCTTGAGCTGAAGCAGCTCTGTTGTGTAAAATGGGGGAACAGACACATGCCCTGGTATGTTGTCTGATACTGGATCAAATCCTGGAGACACAAGCAAGCCTTTCATTGCACCAAGACTGGAAATAGGAAGAGGGAGAAAGAAGAGGGAAGGGAGGAAAGGAAAGGGGTACATTCTGCCAAAGGACCCCACACAATTTTCAGACATGACAGCAAGAACTTGTTTGTCACAAACTTTATCTACAGCATTAATGAAATGTTTCAATGAACTTAAACAGACTACTCATTGTTTTGTAAAGCTGCTTCTTTTAGTAGCATTACTTAGGCAATATAGTCAGCAAGTGTTGCATATTTAATTCCACCAGTTGATTTCTGCAATCATGTTGGAGCCAGAGCTAACAAGCAAGCAGTGTGATTTCTGAATTTTTAAACAGAAAAGTTTCAGAAAGACTACATTTTAAAATACTTTACTGGCAAAGATGACATTATTTATGAAAATACTGCATAGAAATTTAATATCTCAATGCATTACATGAAATTTGAAAAAAAAATTGTAGAACCTTTTTTCCTACTTTAAATAGAAATCATAAAAAAAATCATAACAAAAAACATATATTCATAAATCAGAAACCATTTCACTACAGATGCTTTCTAAAAATGTCTCAACATAGGAATTGCAGGAATTCTTCTCCCTTATCACTTAAAATTACAGCAGCAAAATTACAAAAAAATCTCAGCTAAATCTTAACTGATGACGTATAACAGGTAAGAATTTGCTCAACATGACTTTTTTCAAGCAAAAAAACAAGTATCTGCAAAACTAACTTGTCTTCCATCATCTTTTGTTTCCATAATTTCTTGGTTGATATTGTAAAGAGTGTATAAGAAATAACCCTTCCTTAAAGTTGTTAAGTCATGGCCTGAGGTCTTGCTGTACCATACCACGAACAGACAAATGCTATGAAAAACATTATATTCAGAAAATATTACAATAGCTTACCATGCCGTGATGGATCCCTGTTTGAGACTTCTAATTTGTCATGGAAGCCAGGACTCCTGCCAAGCCCTTCCACATCTACATGAAGGCTAGTGAAGCCATTTACTTGATTTCTGTCCCTGGTGACAGTGTTAACACGGGTTGGAATAGGTTCAAATGTAGGGTCTAACTCCAAGATCAGCCTGTTCAGTTGTTCAATGGACTGATCAATATCCAAAGTTGGAGAAGCTGGCACATCCCCTGTGTTCCGTTCTAGATCTAGGCCATATGTGTCCTTCTGAGGCACTGGCCTTGTCTTAAAACTCTTGGCAATGGCATGTTCTGTAGCTTCAGCAGCACCTGGCACACCTCCTCGACCCCTCTGCACAGCACACCTGCTGCTGGAGCCACGTGTTGGGGTGTCTGGAACTCGGGACTGGCTACAGATACTGCCTGAATTCTCCACAGTGTTATGAATACAAACCCTAATTTCATTCTCTGGGGCAAAACTGTATTGGTGGGCAGTGACCATCTGCTGCTGCCGTACCCAGGTCTGAGTAGAGTAGTTACTTGGGCCATAGGCTTGAGGCTGGAGTGAGACAGGATTCCGTTGCAATTGCTGAGTTGACTTGGGCTCAGTGCTTCCAAATGATCTCTCAAAGAGAGGATCCACACCAGTTCCCAGTTCTGGAGCAAAATCATTGTGATGCTCTTCCCCAGCATTGCTTCCAAAGCCATCTGAAAGAAGTGAGTTCTGACTGCTCTTGTGGCAACTGAAGTTCCCTAGGTGGGTAGAGTGCTGTCCTTCTGAGGAAGACAAAGTCCCAATGCTGTCCACGCTGTGAAGGTCATGATTAGGGATTTCATCATCCAGAATATCAGTTTCCCTGTCCTTCAGTTTGGTATCACCATTCATATGAATTTGAGCTGGCACTACATGGCAAGCTCCACTGTACTTGCTTTGAGCATCAGTCATATCCTTGTTGGTGTTGACAGAATCCTCCAGACCAAAGCCACTAAGTAGCTGGTCCAGTTCTGCCTTCTCTTGTGGGCTCAGATCCCGTTTGACTCCTGGTACAAGGCGCTCCTCAGTCTTGTCTGTCCTGATGGAAGCTGTCGAGTGTCCTGAATCACGGCTGACAGATAGGGTATGATCACTGTGATCAGGACTGCCAGTCATAGGAACAGCTTGAGTAACACAAGGGATGCTGCTGTCTGAAGAGCTCTTTTTTCTCACTTTCGCATACAAACTACCATCAATGGGACCTTGGGTATGCAGCACTGAAAGTAACAAGGGAAAAAAGAGAAAAGGACATGGCGTTATGTAAGACCGGTGTCATGCCACATGACAGAAGTACTGCTAATACGAATATTGTTTTTGAAAAACTACACTGGTTGACAAGTACAGCATCAACCAACAAGAGTATCTTCTTTGATTTAGATTTCTGTTTGTAACAGTTTTCTTGATGGAAATATAACATGCCATTCACAGCTTAAGATCAAATACAGTTCTCTCTTTATGCTGTTTCAAATGCAGGTTTATGGCTCTACAACCTCTTCATACTCATCTGAAGAATTACACTATTACAGTGCTAGACACTTGAGAAGGAACTACTGTGCACTCTGTTCAGAGCAAGAATGGTAAGAACCAACAACTTCCCATTTCCAGTTGCATGAGCACATCTTAGCATGCTTCACTGACATCAGCTATGCACACACAAGAACTGGGTGAGCCAAGTTTCACTCTCTTACATGCTTTAATGCTAACAGGCAATATATGCTCATCAATAACAAACACAAAATAAATAGAAATTGTGAAAAGTTGTTGAAAAAAATATCTCTTTACTTCCCAGAAAAAAAAAACAAACCACAAAAAAAACCCCAAACCAAACCAACCAAACAAAACCCACACACATACAAATTCATGAACAAACAAACAAACAAAAAAAACCCAAAACAACAAACACATCAACTTGAACAGATTTTTATATACCAACTGGAAGTATAAAATCCACTGGAGGTAAAAATATTGCTGTGAGAATCATCTCTTCCACATTACTTCAGTTCTACCAACACTGGCAATGGATAAAACCACAGAACAGTGAATACAGCAATTTGCCTCTGGAACATTTTAAAAGCTCAGGAGTTTATTTAACTCCCGAGCTTATTTTATCTAAACCACTTTTTCCTACCTCTGCCTGTTAGGACTTTTTAAAGCTCTCCTTGACATTACAGATCAAGCAGAAGAAACAAAGCCATGGGGTGTACATTTTAATGACCCTTTATTGGACTTGTTTGCCCAACTCCCACATATATCACACAGGTTAGACCAACTTGAGGCTACTGGGATCTCAGTGCCAAAAATTAGCACAATTAATTCTGTTTCTTATAAGAAAGCCTTAGAAGGTAATATTTTTAACATCTGACAAGACCAAAAAAAAGTGAGTGGTTCTACTTTCAAAGGATTTAATGCTCATTTATCAAAACATTTATACTAAGCAGAAGTTTATGAATAACTTCCTACCCATAGCTTAAGAATTGTTTAATAATAAGAAAAATTGACCATTACAGTTTAGTAACAGGTAGATTTTTGTCAAAGATAACAAACAGCTCAGTCTACATTTTTGGCAGTTCCAGAATCAAAGAGCAATGGAAAGCCCAATGCATTTCAACATTAACTCTATCACATATTTTAAAAATATACTTGAAGTGGCATTGTGATCATGAAACTTATGACCAGGCAAGCTTCATGATCTAAAAGCTTCCAAATTAGGATGCTTTTCTATGCAATACTATTTTAGAAAAAAACATTATTCAGAAATTGTACCTACAATAGCAATGAATTCATTGGTTTATAATGGCAAGAGAAGTGGTCAGGTTGAAAAGAGCCTTCGTTATGGGACACATTGTCAAGTTTCCAACAGTTAAAATACTTACACACTGAAGATTATATGATAGCTTTAATAATTTTTGACAATTTTTTAGTTTTTAAGGACTAGGTACTACTACTTTGCTGAAGTTTATGAAGTTTAGATCCCATAGTGAAAAGAGCTGCTCTGTATGAGGTTGAATGTTTCTGCACAGATACTTAAAAACAGTCTCTATGAAAAAAATACCATATCTAAGGAAAATGCAGCTAATTGACAGGTTCTCAACCTCTTCCATGCTGTGATTTCTCATAAGCTCTCACTACTGCCAGGACAATAAGCAGAGTTTGCACTTCATGTGGAACTATTTAATAGAATTATCACAATAAATTGCAAAAATAAAAAAACACCCTCACACACACAGAGACA
>VWZY01010913.1:34440-50530 GCA_013399075.1 Chloroceryle aenea
AAACAAAACAAAACAAAAACTAACACAAAAAACCTCAACAGGACAAAACCCTGCAACAGAGTAACTATTAGGTGAATTTTTTTTTCTTTTCCATGTGCTCAGTTTTGACTTTAAAGACTAGAAAAGAAAATAATACAAAACCACTTTGTTTTGAAGAGTACAGTACCCTAACAGATTTGAAGAGGTTACAGGTCTGAACTGGAACACAGGTAAATACAGGACTAGAACACTTGAACAATTATTAAGTCTTCCAGTCTGTCTTTTCTGTTACGGAAAACCAGGCAGAACACTGTACATCCTTCAAGCATCTGAGTCAGTCATAAATGTCTCACAACAGGTAAACATACTAGCATGCAGATTTGGTTTACCATATAGAAACATTACATGCAAAATCTATCAATTTCTCAAGTAATAGCTGCACTGGAAAACCTCTGCACATTTCCCTCCCTTAGCCCTCTCTGTATCATCATCACACAGTGCCATCCAAGCATCTCCCCTCTTTACGTTACCATTGGAAAAAAAAAAGAAGCTTTTTTAGAAAATTGTTGAAAAACAAAACAAAACAAAACACACACACACACACACAAAAAAAAAAAAAAAAAAAAAAAAAAAAAAAAACCCCAAACACACAGTATCCCTACACATAATTTGGGAAATGTGCAAAAATAATTTGTCAATGTATTTTTGATGGTGTTAAGAAATATCACTGAATATAAATATGAAAACAGCTTTCAGCAGAGGATGGAGTTTTGGTTGCTTATAATCTTTGTTTGCTGTTTACCTATTAAGTATGAAAATTAGAGCACTCAGACGCTTCTTTCCATCAGAGTTTGCACTGGATAACACTTGACAATATTCAGGAGTGTGTTGGGCTTGGGTTTTATTTTCTCTGTTTTGCTTTTAGTTCTCAATTTCTGATCAATTTATATCTCTTAGAGACTGTTCCTTTACATACTGCATTTATACGTCAGTAAAAATTTGGACTTAAAATACTTCAGGATTCCGAGATGTCATTTAAGTATATTTAAAAGCATCTTTTTCTGATAAATGTAGAAGCTAAATGGCTGTCTTTGAACTCTCAGATGGTTCCACTGCTATCTAAGACATTTAATTAACTACTACTCAAATCCCAGTTTTAATCTGAGCTGTAGTTCGTAATGAACACCAAGAAGAGTTTGTAAGAAGCTTTGTGTTTCTCTGACTAGATTGTGTTATCAGGAAAGTGCTATGAAAAGGTGCAGGACTACTTCAGACAGGTAAATCAGATGAAAGGAAGAAAAATTTTGCTAGAGGAATTTTTTTCCTCCTCTAACCTGTCACACAGATGAATGAAATGTGGGCTTTTTTGCAAAGAAGCTTTAAAAAAAAAACTTCAAAGTATAGATCTCGACACTGAAGAATGGCACCCATTAGAAGTCTGATTGATATAGAGATATTACAAAAGTCTTTTTGGGTCTTCTCATAAGGTTTGGCTCAGGATGGTCCAACACAGAATTTGGTTAGAATAGAGGCAGCAAACCTGAGAGACTTAAAGGTTCATGGCCGGGAGACAAAAGCTTACACACGTGTATGTTCATGTGTCTGCATATGGAAATATCTAATTTATATGGGGAAACTCAATAAATCTGATCTGAAACTTCAGCAGCACTAACCATGTTTATGCTACAGTATAGTCCCTGTTAAAAATAAAATCTCTGTAATTTGAGATTCTCCTAAAATGACTAGAATGACTTGTACAAACAACCAATGATTGTGAGCTACACAGGCTTCCCAATTACTACACATGCCAATGAATCACACAGCCCTGCCAGAACTGAACATCATGGCAGAAGAGAGGATCTTCACACTAGCATCTCTGTGAAATATTTTGGTGCTATAAAACTGGCAAATAGGTTTTGTGGCATTCAGTGTATCACACTGTTACCTCAAGATTGATGATATGTGGAATGCCATTGGATTAAAAAGACTTAACAGCCGTGCATAAGTACTATCTTATTCAGCATCAGCGTAACTGTGTTGTTAACCAAGACAACAGGCCTAAGTACAAAAATTAAGAACTTCATAATGAAAGAAACTGCATTATACTACATATATCATTATCATCTGATAAACCTAGACTATCTAAATAGGAAAGAAATGCATATACTTGAGAGGAAAACCAAGAACTTGACTAAACGAGCAATAAGAACATACAGAACAGGATTCCCAGTTCTGTATGAACCTGTCCCGGGTTTGCTAGGATAGGGTTAATTTTCAGCAGGAGCTGGAAGGGTGCAACAGCCAGGATAGAGAACCAAACCTGCCAATGGGACATTAAACACCATACTGATGCCACAGGAGCTCGATAGGGGCAGGGGTTTGGGTCTGGCAGGGCCCTCAGTCTCTGACACAAAGCCTCAGTGCAGATTTAGGTGGTTCAGTTTCTTTTATACCACTCACTTCATATACCATTTTGTTATTGTTATTAGTGCTGTTTTTTCTCTTCCTACATTGTCCTATTAAATTCTCCTTATTTCAAACCACAGGGCTTTGCCTTTCTCTCCCTATTCTCTTTCTCATCCCACCAAGGGTGTGAGGGCAGTGAGCGAGCAGCCTCGTGGAGCTAAACTCCTGGCTGGGTCTAATCCAGGACAGAACCATCTAAAGTGAGCATCTGGCTATATAAAAAAAAACATTTAAGATGCACAAGGAAAAAGTAATCAGTGAAATGTGGGATCTAGCTGTACTGCTTGAGTATTTATATCTGTAAGTCTGGTCCAGTGGCAAGCTTTAAAAATCCGTAAGGTAATTTCTCAGATTATTGGCTCCCCAAACAGAAGTTAAACTGGTCAGAAGTGGGACGGTGAGCCTAACAGACACTACTTTTGATATTTATGCTAGAACTTGAGGAGTCATATGTTATTTGTCTACAAGTGAGAAAGAAAAAATTTTGGGGACCTGCTGACTTATGTCTGTGAGCTTGAATAAAGTATAGTTAGACTTCTCAAGGAACTGTGATACTGTGTAATAAAACAACTTACTTGCAACTAGAGCATTTTTGTTTAGAAGGCAGCAACTTTTTTAGATACTTCAAATAGTCACCAAAAAAATATCATTTTGCATTATAAATAGACGAGAAAAATGAGACTAGCAGCTGAACAAAAATTCAGTTAAATATCCAGTCTGGGTATATTTAAACATGAGCTCCTGAACATGAAAACACAATGCATAGTGCACATAAAAAATTTATTTACAAATTTACAGAGTTGTAGGAAAGCATTCTTAGATTAATTTGGGGTTCTTCACTTAATTATGACAGGAAATTAAATGTATTAATTAAATGTAGCCGGTAATGATTAAAAAAATTCTCATGTGTGATGCTGAACCTCACATACTAAAGTAGGAATTTAGTTTTACCTCAGACTTGTGTAAGCTTTGTCACTGCAAGTCCAGTGGAAAGAATACAACTTAGCTGAGGTAAAAGAAAATCAATTCTACCTAGATTTTCTTCCCTTCTAACTTGGTTTAAATGGATTATTAAATGCTGTAGGATAGAAAAAAAAAATATTGTAAATCTAGCTTTTCTGCCAGGAAGTAATTAAATATATGTTGACAAGAGTCAGAATTTATAGAGCACATGTACACATCAGTGGGCTTACCCAAATGTTTTACTGGCAGCCTGAGATATGTTTGTGAACCAGAGTAACCCAGAGAATACTTAGATATGAGTTATTTTAAATGGAAACAACCACCATAGATCTATCTCAAAAGTTCAATGATATCATAGTAGAGAACATGCAAATAGTCAAAAAAACACACTGCATTTGGAATTTTATTTATGTGTGTACATAAATAGAAAATAAATGTAGGTATTATGTATAAAAATACTATGTATATATGATTTATTTGTTCATAAAACAGGGCAAATGAACTATTCAAATATCATAAACCTTATAAACCTTCAAAATACAATGTTGTGAAGTTGTTCTCACATTACATAACACTTTCATTTCATATTCTACACCTTTTTCTAAATCATAATTTTGGAATTCCTCTGCACTAAGACTTTTGGACTTCACTTTACTTCGTTCTTCAGCCACATTCCATCCCCTCTCCCCCAAGCGTTAACCAACTTAATTGCAAAAGTGAAGCTATAAATATAGGCAGGGAACATTTCTGACAAAAGACTATGAAAACATATACTAACAATGCAAAATTCTGTTCTCTGCACCTTGCTAAGTAATGGTACTGCAGAGGCCCTATGCACTTGATACTTCATCTTAATGCACAACTCAATCTCCATGCTCATATTTTCCAATGAAGGAACACTCTAAATAGCAGGAGTAACACAGCTGTCAAAAAAACAAGTTCACAATGGTGGACATCTAAGTAATGCTGGAATTTAGTTAACAAAACCAAACGGCTTCACTTTCTTTCAGCCTACCAGGAGCTGTTCCAACTACATGAACAGCTCAGCTAAAGCCTGACAAAATTTTTACACTGAATTTGAATTACACACACACGGAAGTATCAAGGTCTCTCTTATAAATGAAACCCTCAAAGCAAAGGGTATGTGTGTATTTCCACTCCCATACCTAGTACAGAAAGAGTAACTTACACAAAAATTAGGAACTGAAAAACCAAGACATACCAAATTCAGTGGCTTCCTTCCAAGCCTGTTTTTCCTGGCACTTCCCTCCTTCACATTCAAATACCCAAAGGCAGACTTGTGAGTTAAAAAGAGGTATCAGTCTTTCAGTCTTTTAGGTTGTCTCCACAGCTACCCCCTTTTCATTCACCACTTGGGAAAAGTAGATAAAAATGCAAGCCACCTAGGTAAACACATATACCACTAGTTCAGCAAGAGCTATTCTAACGTAATCTACTAGGACAAAAAGAAGGCTGCAAACACACAAACCTTTGCACACTGTACACTTGTTCATGTTGCAGCAGGAAACATTACAGGAGATCTGGATTATTTTTCTTTCAAACTCATAAATAAATATTTCTACCTTCAGGCAAACCTGGACAAGTCCAGAGCTGCATTCCTTCAAAGTTAAATCTTTTTAAGTGTGCTTGTCTTTTCCTTTCTCCCTCCCTAAGAAACACAGGACCTCAATCCTTGCAAAACCTTCCTATATAATTCCCATAAAATCCATATAGAAATACACGTGGTTTATGCTTCCAGTACTTGAACCACAACAAAGCTGCTTACCTCTTTACTAGGTATGATGAGGAACTTTCTGCAATAGTCAAGCATTGGCTCATTTACATCAACTAATATTCTCAAAGCAAAACAGTGCCCAGAGTTAGGGCAAACAGTCCAGCTTAAAAAGCCAAGAAATCTCTACTCTTGCTGTGTGAGCTGCAGTTACTATTCCTGCTCCTGGAGGTAAATGGTCTTGATAAAGAAGGCTTATATCATCCATTAAAAGCAAATGAAAATGTAAACGTGAAGGAGGAGCCTGAGAGAACAACCACAGTCAAAGATATCTGAACTCCTGGAGCCAAGGAGCAGTGCAAATGTGTTGGCTGAAAAGGTAAATCAGTTTACAAACTATTTCCTTGTTTTCTCAGTCTGTTTCAATATTCAAATGAATCCAAGTGAGTTTTAGCTCCCAGACCATTTAGCCACACAGTTACCATTGCTTGCTTTTTGTGTCTTTTTTCCTAAAATAAAACAGCCTTTAGAAAATGTTGTCCCTTCACATTGAACAATCAGGTCAGACATTCTTATTCAGGTCTTCAAAAATTTGTGTATTATTGGAGTTCTTAGGCAAGAAATGCTTTCTAGAAGTCTTGCAGAAAAATGCTTATTTTTATGTAGCAGCTGGTGCTCTCAAACTCCAAAACTCCTGCAGGCTTTGACTCCTTCTCTGTCTCTGGAATGAATCAGCTCAAACTAGAGTATGTGAGACTGTTAGTTGTACCTTACCACATGGCAGCTCACGAAATTTTGCTCTAAACTTTATTACAAACACCAGACAATCATGCCCCTAGACAACATTAATTTTCTATTTCATGGACTGTCAACACTTTGACTCCTCAGTTGAATAAAGGATAAAAGTCTCTCTTGCATCCACAAAATACATTTCCCTGCTCATTGCTTATGAAAGAGTTAGAAGTTAAAAACTAATTCAGAAAATAGATTTCTGCTCAAGCATTGCTGTTCCTGAAACTCAGAAATCAGCTGCAATATGAAACCAGTCAGGACTGTGATAAAAGACACAAAGTACAGAACACAAGCTATGCTGGCAATACTTCCCCAGAACCAGATCACTGTCTCTCTCCTCTGGGATGGTGCAGAATTACTCATAAAACTGGAAACTTCCAGCATCTGCATCCAAAGGTATTTAATGAAACAAAAACATATTCAAAACACTCAATGCAAACTGATAAGCTTCACTTAAGATGCAAATTTAGGTTTCATCTCACTGTGTTTTGGTTCTCTGTGAGGAAAAAAGTCCAACTGTATTCCTTGCTTCAATTACAGGCCTCTTCTGCTCCTTCAGAAAGACTGCACTGCACGTGCACACTCGTAAAATCACCATTAGCACACAGCATGCCTGAATATAGGTTAAGGTTCAACACTTACACCTGTACTAACCAGATGACCAGAAGAAACCTGGACAAGGTAATAGAAGCTCTGCATAAATTAACTTATCCTGAGGATAGTTGACTTGCAACAGATTTATTTAGACAGATTGTCATGCTGCTAAAATTTTATTGTTCTAGATAGCCTTAATGGTGCTCCACACAATCATCACAAGAAGGTTTTGGGAACTCAAAGTCATATAACTAACAGGTTAAACCTATCCATGCATGTGTTTAGCAAGATATTCTCAAACTGTATCACTCAAATGGTTTTGCTGATGCTTTCTCTGTTATCAGCTCCAGGATTTCTGAGAAACATCACCCTTTGCAGTACTACATAATTCTGATTGTGTGAACATTCCCATATCTGAGGACTATCAGAGCACTCTGTGTGGATCAGTCCGGTCCAATTCAGCTATGGAACGTTTAAATTCTTTAAACCAGGCTACAATATATACCTCTTCAATTTTTTTATGCTGACTGTTGCAAGTACAGATGATATCTCACCTGGTGCCGAGCAGCAGAGAAGGGTCATTATATGAAATCATAAAAAATTCTGGGGAAAAGATATGGATCAGCACTGTGAATCTGTATAATCTTAGACCTTTGCATTGCCCAGTCATGGTGCTTTCTACAATTTGGAGAGCTGAAACTACATTTAGCGCAACTTTCAAACTGTGAAATAACAAGCAGGTCCCGATTTGGTAAATTGGCCCAAGACTGCAAGATTCATAAACATTCATCTGGCAATCCTTTAATACATTTTTAGAGAGTTTTTAGAGAATTATAATTTGAGGATAATAGAACAGACTGGAAAGAAAGGAAATAGGTATGAAGTAATTTTCTGTCATTGTTTTTCCTTCTCTTGACTATCCAAGACATCCAAGCAAGTGATGATGTTCATATATGCATTCCATTATAAAGAACAGATTTTCCAACACGAGTTAGTAACAGTTAAGTCATTGTTCCCAATTTGCTATGCTTCTCAAGTCCCCAGCTAACAGAAAAATAAAGGAGGCTAAAAAAAAAAAAGGCATGTATCACAACAAGAAACAGTGAACATTCTGAAGGAAAACAACTAAAGGGGATTTTATTAGCAAAATGCTAAAAGCAGGAGGACCCCCAGGCTGACATGAGATCTTAAACCTTGAATGTTTTGAGAAGCAAAGGAGAGGTCATCCAAGACTCTACAGAATCTTTATGCTGTGCAAATGCTAATGTATGTGTTCCAGCCATTCAAAAGGATCACATTAGTACTTTAATAATTTTACTCTATACTAAGAACAAGCTGCTTCAGAAAGCACAGCTGCTAGACTAGAGGCTGGCTGCTGTCCAGCCAGCACAGGAGAGAGGCAGATTCAGCCAGCACAGACTCACCCTTAGAATACTACTGTAACTTTTTGTTCAACATTGCCCACCTGTGATCAAAAAGAAAATATACTTGTGCCATGATTCAAAGTACAAAGAATAGATTTATTACTGCAACCCAATATACAGAAGCTAGCATCTATTGTGTCATTTTGATTCTACTTCAGCAAACTTTTCTCAGCCTTTAAACACAGACTTAACTTGAAGTAACTTGTGCTTGGATAACCAGGAAAATAATAACAACATGGTACAGAAACATTGCCACAAGTAAAAAATCACTAAGCAAAGTTTAAGAGCATTACAAAGTCACTTAACTACATGAAACTACTTCCTTTCATTCATTCCAAAACCAAAGCCCATCTTCAGGAACACTCCACTGTTTTGCAATTGGGTACTCCAAATACTGAGGTTCACAACTCACAATTATTCCTTCTTATAACCGGAGCAGCATACTCACCTTGAGTCATGGCTTTTCTCTTATCATAATGTTAGGCTTCCAGTAAAACTTTATGGTCATTAAATGTGATGCAGCCGAAAAGCACTGATGACTCTACATACTTGATAAAAATTGCACAGGACCACAGGGCTTAAAAGGTCAGTGTAAGAGGTCAACAGAATTAATTTACTCTTTCTGTTGAGTATACAATGTGCAATTTAACAGTATCCCCATTATTAATAAAATTACTCCACTACTCTATGGCACTTTCAATAACCTGATCATCAGGCGTTTCTGAACAAGTTCACATATCACAAAGGGAAGCTAAGGCAAAGAAACATTTAGCAGAGTTCTTTGTTTTCCTAACTTACTAATTACACTTGAAAGGTTGGCACTGGGACTTAAGGGACTTGTAGCTTATTTTCAGGTATTAGAGTACTAGTAGAAGTAACATTAATTACCTTCATAGTAACCTTACATGATAATAATTTCAGTATTTATCTTTCTCAAAAAGAGTATTTGAACATGATCTACATGTGCTCAATACAAGCATTTACCAACATAATGAAGTATGTAGTTTTGGTGGAAAATTTCTAGTGTGCCTAAATGTCTTAGTCAAAAGTTCTTCCTACAAAGAATATTTTATGCATATTTACCAAAAGGAGCACAAGGAATAGCTTGATGCCAGAAATATAAGATGAGCTTCAGCAGTTTAGCAAGTCACTTGCATGTGCAAGGAAACATTCTTCAAGGTCCAGAATAAGGTAAGAGAAAAGACACAGAATATGAAGAGCCTGGAAGTATAGTCCAGCATGTACTACTTGAGCCAGAGCTTGGTGTCCCAGGTCCACCTCGGAAACTGCCGAGATGCTTTTCCAATCTGAATAATTCTGTGATTATACCACAGTGCTTCTACCTGTGCTTAGTAAGAAAAGAAGTCCCGCCCTTTCAGCAAACAACATATTCATATATTGATAGACTCCAACAATAGAGAGAACAATATAAAAGATATTCGTCTAGTAATAGAACTTTTGCTTTCACAGTTGGAGAGATGTCCACAATAAGAAGCAGGCCTGGGTTCTGACCAAAAAAAAAAAAAAAATCTTCCTTCTGCTTGCTGGAAGTTGCATCCTTCCACTTAGTCTACAAGGAGTTTGTACTAGCTGCTGTTCCTTAGCATTCAGATGTTGTCCACATCTGAAAGGAGAATCTAGAGGAGGTATTATCAATGTGCAGGAAGACCTGAAGTCTGGCCAATTACTTACCAGTCTGCCCCAAGGCTCTCTGATGTTCATGCAAATCTTTGCAAAGATCTTAAGCCTTAAATAGAAGGGATCACAGATAAACATTTAACACTCAGCAAGTGAAACTGCTGGAGAAGGGGTAGAGATTACCAGGACAGTTTTCTGGGATCAATCAATGAATAGCAAGTGTACTATCTTTGACAAAGCTTCACTAACAACTACGAGATACCACTGAAAAAACAGCAAAATGATACAGCTGACTGCCCTAAAGGCTGCGACCATTATTGGTACAGCTAAGTTTCTGCTGTTGGTCACTTAAAAAAAAATTATTATCTCAAGGTTTGGAAGGATTTATTCAACTGCAATTTACTACCAGAAGCACCTGTGGTTTATAGGGACAAAAAGACACTTATGAATTGGTATGCTTCATTCTGTCCAGATTAACGAATATAACAAGTAGCTCTTAAAAATGAGATTTTGAAATCAAAAGTTGTCACAGTGAAAAGGGATAGTCTTTCGTTCTGCTATCTTTCCAAGTAAAAAAAAATAAAATTAAATCCTAAAACATATATAAAGTGATTGTACAAGTACCAACGCCAGTTTGGAAACACATGCAATGAGGGGAAAATACCCTCTCTAAAGATCTTTCTATGGTCCACTAAAGAATACCACCATTTGCAGAAGATGCTTGCTGCAGAATCCTGTCGAGGAAGAATTCTCAGTACTTCAGTACTTCAGTATGTATTCAATGGTGGAAACAAACACTTAGATTCCATTAACCAGTGTACCAACCTCTTAACAAAACAGACAGTTCCCAAGAGTAATGCATGCCCAATTCGCTGGAAGAGCCCTCCTTCAAAAGCCCACAGTCATTATAGAACAAAATGCCTGCATAACAAAACATTTTTCACAAGCTATAAGCAGAAACTCATCAGGCCTTTCTAATCAACAGAACATACTTTCCAATGGGAAGAGGAGGCTGAGCACCACACCACAAAATCATTACTCTTCTAACAAAGGGAGTGGTGTACTGGTTAGCTGAAACCCTAAAGCAGGACCAGGAGGACAAAGTCACTGAAAGGGAATCTAGCAAAAAAAAGCAAGGTGCGTAATGATAAAGGATGAAGAAAACAGTCAGCAATTACACCCAAACCCAGGAACAGTCACTCATAACAAACTGATTACTTCGGAGATTTATCAGGAAAAGGATTGCTATTGCTTCATGGCAACCTAAGAACCCAAGAAATTCCAACCACTTTCATGCTGATGTCTGTCTTTTTCTTTGTAAGTCTTCCCAGAGATTTGCCATTTGTGGATTATCATGAATTCAGTATAATGAATCATGAGTTCATTCATGCACATGCATTGATTTAAGAGATAGAATGAGCTCTTATGTTGTGTGTAAATGGCACCACGATTGATGATGCTCTCTACTGCAATTTTCACTGGTTACTGGACTGAGAGAAAACATGATACACAAGGTAGTTCAGTGTATGTTTGGTTGGGTTTAGGAAAGTCACATAACAAACAAGCACAAAATCCTAGTTTGTGCTAAAGCATTTTGGTTTGTTTCTTCTGGTTACACTTTCAATCTCTGATACTGCAATGCAAATTTTACTGACATGCAAGTAAGGTGTTGCAGGAAAAACAGATATCCATTATCTACACAATTATGAATGTTATTTTATTTCTCTAATGAGGCTAAATAGGTGGTATCCCCTATTGGTTTCACAAGAAAAAAGTTGTTCAGGAAGCACATGCAGGGATGGACACACACCTGTGGCAGACATTTGCCTTTCACAACTCTTTATTCAATCCAGGTCATGAAGCAGATCGTAAGATTGGGTGAATAGGCTTCTCCCATGGTATCTGTACATGGAAGTAGATATTGACTTGGGCAGTTTAAATCAAGATTACCAATCACTGACTGCAATTGACATGACTAAGAAACAGGTACACGCTAAAAAGTAAATGCAAGCCTGCTCAGGAACCCAAATAAGCTGGGCAAAGAAAGATTTGCTTGAAAAAAGCAGTGTTACATGGCCCCAGGATAACAGCATTTGGGCAATATGTAGTGAATATATGAAGGAGAAGAGAGAATGCTAGCCACAGGTGACACGTGTTATCTTCTTCCAATTTTCTACTGTCTGACTCTTCCTGTGCTAAACAGCAAGGTCTTTTGCAGTCTTACAAAAATGGAACTTCAAAAGATAACTGAATGTACCATAAACATCTACTAAACCACTCAAATTTCACCCTGTGGTCTTTGGGTCAAAAAGTGTAATGAAAGCCGCTGACAAAGGGCTAGTGAACAATATCCTTGGGATACACTGCCTACTGCTGAGACAGGACAGAAATAACTGGAGGACACTTAAATGCTTTTTTTTTTTTTTTTAAAGGAAGTAAATGGCTCTGCAGTAGCTTTTGAAGTATTTGACATGTACAATCTGTGCTACAAAAAAACCTGTGCACTGTTAAAGATGTTGATACCTGGAGAGGTGGGCAGGCAAGTGTGGCCAAACAACCTTCAGGGAAGGCAATAAAAGGCAAAGAAGCTACACAAGAATACCTAAGTAAGAGGGGACAAAGAATTAAGGGCAAAGGTATTCATAGGAAAGAAGTAAGTACAGGCAGTCAGAAGCAGGATGCTAACAGAAAAAAAAACCCAGGAGGCTAGGGTAAATGCCCAAGGAACTCTACTTCTAATATGTTCTTGTTTTCAGACCTAAAACTTTCATTATTTATCTTAGCTCTAATTGCTTGTCTCTGGCAAACCTCCTCTTTGAGGAGGTTTCTGGTTTTATTTGAGATAAATATAAACCCATCAGAACTGACAAATGGTATCTAGTAAAATCAATGTCCCAGTGCACTAAATAAAATGTGTCTAATTTCTCACTTCACCTTACTGATACACACTCACAAATTTGAGTAAAAGGAAAAAAGTATTTTTCAGTAGAACTTGACAGGACAAGTTCTGGAGCTCAGCTTAGCACTTAAGTAACCACTCAAGACTTTCAAAAAGGTGTTCAGTACATCTGAAGAGTTACTCTTTAAAAATGAGCCCAAAAAAGTCACATTGCATCAGTAAATCCTTTGAAAGTCTGGCCCCCTGACAACTTTTAGCTGTTGGCTCCTAACTGACCAAAAAACTAAAACAAAAGAATTTTGAAACATGGAAGTAAGAGATTACAGTCCAGAGCAATCTTAGCCAATCACAAGCAATTCTGATAACACATGCATGAACTTGTACTTAGTTCCTAAAACACTGAGTTAAAAAAAATTTACCCACATTACTGTTACAATCAATGCTGAATTAAAGGAGACAGAGAATTACCTATTTCTGCACAAATAGAAATGAAACCTTGTAATCCTATGTTTGCATTCAGTATTACTGCAAAATAAAAGAAAACATTTTATATTAATTTATCTCCGAATCATTGTCAAACTCAAGATTAAGAAGACTTAACTGATTTAAACTATGTATATTAAGCCAAGATCCTCTAAAACTTCAAGAAATAAAAGGCATTAGTTTCATCACGACACTCCAAGGCATTTCAGATACTGTTTCGAGCTGGCAGCATTTTTTAGGTTAAACTTTTCTATTTTTTATAGATGTTTCAATTTTTGCTGTCAAATAAAGGGAAATGTGTTGCAGGAAATGTGCTGCCTTTTCACACATCTCTCTTTGTCACAAAGAATACAGCATCTAGCTGGTGATTAAAATCTGGAATTGGCATTTATTCACTACTAATATGAAATCTTTCAGAGAGTAAGAACAGGGAAGGGATTACTTGTTTCTTTAAACTTTCTGTTACCATAGTAATTACTTCATCCTCATTTATCACTACCCCCCCTCTCCCTCTGCCAAATGCCATAATTAAATACTAGTAGAAGCAATTAATGCTTGTAATGGTAACAATAGCTACTAAACGCACATTAGCTCAAGTCCATCACTTCACTTCAAACTACTCAAAAAACATTACCATGAACAAAACCAATCCCCAGATCAGTCTAAATATAAAGAAGACACATATGACCTTAGCAATCAGAAGGTAGACAGTGAAGTGCATCTGAAAGTGATCTACAAGATCCGAATTATAAATTGAAAAACATGATTACTAATGGGAATTGAGATACATTTAAATCTACTGATTTGAACAGGAGGATAGTACTCATTTGAGGCCAGAGGTGATATTTCTTTGTGGTCAGCTTGCTATTTTGCAGCAAATGAGAACCTTTTGTAAATACATACACATCTATGAATGGTTAAGTGATGCCTTAAGGAAAAAAAAACAAACCAAAACAGAACACACCACAAAACAAACAAACAAACAAGATCAAAAGTCTTTTCCATTCCTTCTGGCCCACAAAACACATACAAGACCTGATGAGTTCCATGATTTTAAAACCACAAGAAAACCAATGGCAACTACCTCGGTAGAAAAACAGTACATGGCAGTAGAAAGACATGATTTTTGTAGTTCCAAATCCTACAATTGACTGCATACTTGTAAGTCAGCATAACAGAAGTCTCTATGCTAATGTACTGCTTGAGGAGGAAGAAATTTGATACAAACTTAGAATTAGAAACTTAATAAAATCTTCAGTCTATTATGTTGGGTCATTATTGCAATATACAAGAGACACTTCCCAAGGGATCTGAAGAGAAACAGAATTTATGAAAAGAAAGTCAAACTATTTATTGCTTTCCAGTTGTAAAACTGTTAAGAATGAGGGATAAGGAACTAAATCCAGGGAGCAAACTGTCCAAAGCCTGGCTTCAATACAAATGTACACAACCTCATTACCATCAAAGGGTTCAAGATCATTTAAAAGTCAATTGCTTCTGTCTGCAATACTGTATCATGCCAACAAACCAAGATACTTTCGTTACATTTTCTTTTATCATGTCCTTTCATCTTTTGTTCTTTTGGTAACAAGGCCAAACAGGTATAGGATTTCAAGAGAGACATACTGCTTTCTTGTTCACTTCTAATTTTCCATTTAAAGACATCAGCTTGGAAATAGCTGTTCCACACATATATACCTAGAAAGCAAATCCTGTTCATTTCACAAAGCTTTGCTGTAGCCTTCCTGTCCACCTTGATCTGGAATCTCATAAGCACACATTTTTGAAGTGAACAAAATGGTGTATAACTGTAATAGAGGAATCATGTGTCACACTCCCATATCATATAATTCCTAATTAAATTCCTGGGGAAAACCAGGTACAAGTAAAACTGCCAATAGAATTTCTCACATCAGGCTAGGAGTTTAACTTAACATAAAGTAGATCTGAAACAGGCACTCTGTATGAGACTACCCAGTATCTTAAACATACCACCACTGCTATACAGACTTCCACATGTGCCACATCTTGTACCTTCATCTTTTCTGAGGTACAGAAAAGATTCTCTGCTTTCAGGATTGTAGTTAAGGGCTTCAGACTCTAAGGTTTTTGATTTTGTTCACTTTCTATATATGAAGTCAGCATCACCTCTCAGTGGTCTCTCACCTGTGGTGAAAACTAGTACTCAATACATATTTTTAATGCAAAAGTACAATATTGAACTGCTGCAACAAACAATGAGAAGTCTGTCCTGGTATTTATAAATCCTACATAAAAAAGAAGACATAAGCAAACTGTGTTTACCTTAAGCAGCACACTAAGCTTACCTGTGTATTGAGTGCAGATCTCATTCTTAAAAGAAAAATCTGTCTGTCCCCCCTGTGTATGCGCTTTAGCCTCTCCTGATATTTTGCCCAGCCTATGCAGACACAAATGGTCTGTCTACAGTTTGGTTGTAGAGCGTGATGGAATAACACCCTGCCTCCTAAATATTTGATTGAGAAAAGAGTATCTGGATACACCTCATGTTTTTATGGTATATTCTCCAATTTCAACTGTGGTGATTTTTCTGCAGATGCATAAAAAAAAGTTCTTAATATCTATGCTAACACAACTGTCCTGGTTTGGGCGAAAACAGGACTAATTTTTTTCAGTGATTTTACTTTTCAGTTCAGTACTGAATACTTCAAGAATCAAGTCAGTTTGCAGAGGTAAAAGCCATCCAGCTGGCTTTAGACATTGCTGAATGAGAAAAGTGGTCAGTGCTCTATCTCTACACTGATTCATGGATGGCAGCAAATGCCTTGTGGGGATGGTTAAAACAGTGGAAGCAGAATAACTGGCAGCGCAGAGGTAAACCAATTTGAGCTGCCACACTGTGGCAAGACATTGCTGCTCGGATAGAGAAACTAGTCGTAAAAGTCCGTCACGTGGATGCCCACGTACCTAAAAGTCGAACTACTGAGGAACATCAAAACAACCAGCAACTGGATTAAGCTGCTAAAGTGTTCCAGACAGACTTAGACTGGGAACATAAAGGTGAACTATTTTTAGCTCGATGGGCTCATGATACTTCCGGACATCAAGGAAGAGATGCAACTTACAGATGGGCACGTGACC
>VWZY01010913.1:54353-70002 GCA_013399075.1 Chloroceryle aenea
AGCACTCTTGGGTGCATCTCATCAGGGCCCATGGACTTATGTACATTCAACTTTTGTAACTGGTCCTTCACCCAGTCTTCACTGACCAGTGGAAAGCCATCCATCCCTCCCCCAGGCTCTCTCTCCTTCATCCAGGGATTTGAGTTAACAGGGGCTGGTTTTAGGCATAAAGACTGAAGCAAAGAAGTTGTTTAGCAACTCTGCCTTCTCTGCACCCTGAGTTATCAAGACTGCTGACTCATTCAGCAGTGGCCCCACACTTTCCCTATTCTTCCTCTTACCACTTTGAAGAAGCTCTTCGTAGTCTCTTTTAATTCATTTGCCAATTTAAGTCATAAGAGGGCTTTGGCCTTCCTTTTTGCATTCCTACATGACCTGACTACATCTCTTTAACTCTCCCAACTGACAAGTCCTTTTTTTCCATGAGCTGTATACTTCTCTCTTCCTTGAAATCTCCTTCAGATGCTCCCTGCTCATCCATGTGGATCTCCTAGCATGCCTTTCTGATTTTTTTCTCAATGGAATACATCTATCCTGTGCCTGAAGGAAGTGGTACTTAGAAGTTAACCAACTGTCTTGGGCTCCTTTACCCTCCATAGTCCTAGCCCATGGGATTCCTGCAAGAAGATCATTGAAGAGTTCAAAGTTAGCCCTGAGGACATCCAGGGTTGTAATCCTACTTACTGCTCTACTTCCCCCTTGTATAATACTAAACTCTACCATATCATGATCACTGACACCTAGGCTGTTCCCAATCCTAATGAACCCAACCAGTCCTTCCTTATTCGTTAATACAAGGTCCAACAGTGCACCTCTCCTTGTTGGTTCCTCCACTACCTGCATCAGGAAGTTATCATCTGTACGCTGCAAGAGCTTTTTGGACTGGGTATGACTGGTTGTGTGGGCTTTCCAACAAATATCAGGGTGATTGAAGTTGTCCATGACTACCGGGGAGCGTGTTCTAGAGTCCACTTCCAATTGACTGTAGAAGGCCACATCAGCACCTTCTTGGTTTAGTGGTCTGTAGCAGACACCCAACACAGATCCACTCCATTTTCTATTTCCCTTAATTTTTACCAACAAACTTTCAACCTGTTCTACCTCCCCTCCTGGATAGAACCTAATACATTTCAGTTGCTGTCGCACATAGAGAGCAACACCACCGCCTTGCCTTGCTGGTCTATCTCTTCTGAAAAGTACATACCCAAACAGATAGTACATAGCCATCCGTAACAACATAACAACATTCCCATCATGGGAGCTGTTCCACCACCTCTCAGGACTTACAATTATGTCATAGTTATGCACTGTAACGCATATCTCTAACTCCTACTGCTTATTCCCCATGCTCCATGCATTGGCATATAAGCATTTAGTTTTCAGTCTTTTCATCCAACCGTTTTTGGCCATCAAACTACCAGAGAGCCCTGTGTGTCTGTAGTCACACATATCACCATTATCCATCTCAAGTGGGATGGCAGACTGAAGGCTGTTCCCAGGCTAATCTCTAGTGAGTCTGGTTTTATCCCCCTCCCACTTCGAGCCTAGCTTAAAGCCCTGTCAATGAGCCCTGCCAACTCCTGTGCAAGGAATCCTTCTATATAAGGATTCTCACTAGAAGCTTTAGAACAACAACAACAACAACAAATAAAGTAAATTTACAAAGAATAAAGTAACTCTTTGCAACCAGATGTATCTTAGTCAAATTCAGTGCATTAACAACAATCTCTCTTAGACTACTACAGTTTTCTTTCCATTAGAGACACTAAAGCAAAATAGGGAAGGGTAAACAGCTACTTAGCATCTAAGTGAAGTGGTATTAGGTTCAAGCAAATGAGCTCTCCTTCCTCCCTTTCAAATACTCTCGCATGGTTGTGAATGGTTTTGCCTTGGTCTCATGTGACCAGATTACTTACCTTCTGCATCAGGGCTTATATTTTCATAGGAATCCCAGCGTATTAATGGGTCTGAGGTATTGTAATCAATTATCACTCCATGGTCACTCTGAAAGTGTTCACATCCTAAAAAATAAACATGTGTTTGAAACCAAAAATCATCATAGTCACATTTGTAATGAGATACACACACATATGTATGTGGCCTTCCGACAGGAGTCTGCTCCCCAAACTGCAATACCATATTCTGAAATGTAAGAAGCATCAGTAGGAGAAGAAAACTTATATAAAACAGCTAAACAAAAAGCTTAATTTATGTTTCATTACAGAAGGTACAAGCAAAGAATTTTGTCTTGCGGTTCTTAATTATGATGTAGCTCTGGTAACTTGGATCAGTCCCTAAATAAAAACAACAGAGATGGCCCACCCAGCCCTGTAGGCAGGCATGATAAAACAAACAGCTTTTCAGAACTGAACCAAATACCTATCAGGAGATGGTACTAAGGAAATAATAAAATAAGACTTTGCTACAGATGACCATTCTGATACCAGAGCACCTTATTACTAAAAATGAACAGGGAGACCTGAAAACTGCCACACCATGTCCCTCCCAGTTCCCCCAAGGTGCCAACTATACTATTTCATCCATTCTCTAGCCTCCTGGCAGAACGTGAGGTTGGGCAGTTTGCCTTCAATGTATTTAGCTGCACTTAAGTATGCTCTGGCAAATATACCTGAAATTTTCTTCAGTAATCCATGTGTTAGTGCCATTAATGAGGCATAAGACAATATTCAGCTTTAAATGCATAACATGAAGAATTTAGGGTGTTGTTCAGTGATTCAAATGCAAAGCACAAGCATGAAGAACTCATGACCTTGGACTTGGCTTTGATATTGCTACAAATCAAATCAGCTTTCTGCCTTTGCTGCTCTAGCTAGATTAGGGAACAAAGAAACACTCAGTTATCAACTCTTCAACTGTGTCTGAAGAAATGAATAAATTGTTCTAAACCAGTGGAGTGTTATGCACCTCCAGCGACTTAAGCATAGTTAAAGGACAAGAATACTACGTTCCTGTACCTTTATATGCAGGCAGGAAAAAAGCCATCTGTGGGAAGTTTCTGTGATAACATTTGTCATGAGGCAGATTTATGAAGTTTGTTACCTAAATATTTACCTGTCCCATCTTCTTAGCAAGTGCATTCTTTCTTAAAAACTGTATCACTACCAGTTTTTTTCTACAATACTGTGTCGAGTTTTGAGCTACACAATACAAGAAAGATATGAATAAAGTGAAGCAAGTTCAGGGTAGGGTGACCAGGATGGTCAGGGCCAAAGGACTTGCCCTGTGAGAAAAGGTTGAGGGACTAGGGCTTCTTCAGTCTGGAGATGAGAAGATCTTTGGGATAACCTGACACCAGCCCCCCAAAGGCCACAGAGGAAACTGAGTAAGGTCATAGCAAGGCAGAAGGACAATGAGGAACAGGCATAAGATGAATCTAGAGAACGTTAGAGCCAATATAAGGAAAAAAATTCCACTGTGAGGACAGTCAGACAATGAAACAATCCTTCCATTGAGGTTGTAAAGTCTCCATCCTTGGAGGTTTTCAAGATTTGACTGGGCAACTTGTTCTGATCTCACAGATGACCCTGCTTGCAGTGGAAAATGGACCAGAGATACCCTGCAGTTACTCTACAATTCTACAATATTTTCAGATGGGAAAAAGTCATTTAGCAGAAACTGTAAATAAGTACTTCAAGATGAACTCTTCTTCCTCACCAGTTAATCCCCTAATTAACAATTGAATACAAATTTCCAATTACTTCAAGACTTAACTTTCCAACAACTTAGACCCTGCTAAAAATCACACATTTGATTTGCCATCTAAGGAAAGAAGACTTGAAAAATCATTGATCCTTTTTCAGACAACAGCTGGACTCTGTTCAAGCATTTACTATCCAGAAAGGTTTAGAACAATCTAGTTAAATTTATTTATAAAACTGCTTTTCTTATATGGCTTTCCAACAGGCCTAGTGGGATTTTCATATTCAGATGGACAAAATCCAACTTCTTACTGGCTGATACCACTTAGAAACTTGTGGTATCAGCCAGATGTGGTGGAAAGAAAAATACAAGGAGAACATGTAATTCACATGACATTAAATGGGAATATGTATAAAATACACAAGAATATTTGGTTTTCATTCAGCCTCGGGCAGAATCCATACTTTTCAAGACACCATAAAATGAGTAAAAACAAAACAAAATTAAAAAAATTAAAATATAAAGCATGATCTTAAGTTCTTATTGCAGGGGATCTATAATCCCAAGACACATTGCAATAGAATTCTGGAGGCACACAGGATGTAGTCTCCAAGCCAACTTCAGAGAAGCATTTCCCAGAAAACTATAGCTGTATATCTTCATGCTAAACTTACAACAGTCCAAATTTCACTGCAAACATAATCAGTTATGACAACATCCAAAAAAGATTATGATATTGGCCACTGCTTATGCTTGGCCAAGATACCTATATATACTGTTTTGTACAGATATACAAATGTTCTCTACTAGTTGTCAGTAACTGTTCTGGTATCATTTTAAATGAAATTCTGACCAGCCCTATGTTGATGTAAATGCAGACCTCTCATTTTTCAAATTTAAGCAAGTAACTGTACTACATATTTTAACAGTAAAGTTGAATTCCATCTCATTTACAAGGGAAGTAGAATCAAGGAGGAAAAAATGGATTTTAAAAAGCAAATATGAATTTCAATGTGGTTTATTTTCAAACTAAGCTTATTTCTTTGTCTGTACACTTACCTTGAATTTTCTCTGGAGATCCTGAAAACACTAATTCCACTTTGCCATAATCAGGGAAACGGTCATCTAAAAACACAGTAAAGTATTTCAGCAATCTATCTCCCAGAAAGAAGTTCCAAGGCACTCAGAAATCAGGATTTGCTGTAGCTGTTAATACACATACCCTCATCACTCTTCTCTCTGTCACTTTAGCAGTTTCCATCTAGAAGAGCCACATTCTTTGCTGCGCACATTCTCCAGTAAAGACCACAAAAGTATCACCTGGAGTTTTACTTCCAACAGTCAAAAGAAGAAGAGGTGTACAATTCCCAAAGCACTCCCTAGACAGGCATGGCTGGCTTTGGCTTTTAAAGGACAACACACGCAGAAACAAACTCAAATTTGCTATACTGGCTAAACTGCAATACTTGGCCACAAAACCTCTGTGTACCCCTATGTTGCAGGTGCCCTTGTAGCAACAGGATGAGAGACAATGGTTTTGAACCAGAGAAGCGTAGATTTAGATTGAACATTAGGAAAAAGTTCTTTACTATGAGAGTGGTTGGAACACTGGAGCATGTTGACTAGGAGGTGGTGGAGTCCACATCACTGGAGACATTCAAGGTCAAGTTTGATGAGGCTCTGAGCAATCTGATTTAGTAGAGGATCAGACTGCAGGGGGGTTGGACTAGATGATCTTTAGAAGTCTCTTCCAACCCAAGGCATTCTGAGGTTTATGATTCTATGATTTTAGTTTGCTGATAACATAGGGTGAGAGAGCTACAATCCTGCATATAAACATAAAAATAAAACTCAAGTAATAATTTTTTAAATACGAAGTCTAGCACAAAATATTTTCAAATGTGTCTGAAAACTTTGCCTCCATTTTTGGATATTCTGAAGCATATTAAGATTATCTCCATAGTCAAGCAGACCAGGTCACGAACACAGTATCAGACTTTGGGGGTGTTTCCATCAGCCCAAAATCTGACTGGCTTAGTTTACTTTCTCTAATGGTGACTTAGAGTCACCATTTTAAACAAATGTCTGTTGTTTTTACAACTGTGAGAGGAGGCAGTAAGAACTATGTAGCAGTATCTGAATTACTTTGACAAGTTAACTCACTCGAGCTTTTCTTTTCATTAGGAGTTTGCCTGTGTTACATGCTATAAGGCATGCTATAAAGCAGTCTCCTTTTCCCTAAAGGTAGGAATGGGAAAAACTCACAAGAATCCTTTTGAAAGCAGGTCCTGCAGATGATCATCACATATATAGGCATACACATGCACCCACAAACACATAGACATCCAACCAGCCAAAGAAGGCAAGTACCTTTGTTGGCATTGTCCAAATCCTCTTTGCCAAACACCAGGCCATGTCCTTGAAGAGCTCCAGTGTGAAACTGAAGGCGAAAAACCACATCACGAGTAGATGACTGGTATTTTTTGTGATAACACTTCAGCTAGAAAAAGAAACACGTCAGAAGTATTTTCTTACAAATCTGAACAAACATATGTATGCATTTGTTGCTAAGTAAAGAAGCCACAGTGCAATTTACTGAAGACACCACCTCTGATGATGTAACAGAGTATGTGTTATTTAATCCTTCAAAATTATACAGGCCCAAGGCAAGATAGTTCTGGATGTGTAAAAAAAATAATTACTATTTTCATCACTGTCACTAATCAGTAGGTTATGATTCAGAATCATAACATTTGTCAATACAATGTTGGAATGCTGGCTTGTATCCATACTTCACAGTGCCAAATAAATGTAAAACTGAATTGTAACACATTAGTTTCAAAATAACTGAAGAACATTCAGAATTTTTAGAAGCAAGCCAGATTACATCTATTTTAAGTCTTTTTAAAAACGTACTATAGTAAGGACAGGATCTTTTTTTATGTTACTGTGGGCAGTCGGCAGTTTGACACCTTGGCTAGAACAATACAGAACTCTGGAAAAATAACATTAGTAGGAATTTCAGCAGCTAAGATCAAATACAATACACCTACTCTCTAACACCGTCTTCCCTTAGGCTAGACCAATGGATATATTACCTACTAAATCTCTGAATCAACTGTAATATAAAGCCACTCAGTATTCTTACAGAAATACATATAAATTGCGGTAACGTTAGTCAAAGGACCGCAATTTTTATGTAAACACACTGATGATATCAGGATTTTATGATAAAGAAGTTGTTAGTGAAATGCAATAAAGGCAATAAGGCAGTAAAAACCATCTTTTTTTAAGACAGAATAAGAAAAATGTTCTAGACAGAAAATATTGAATAACTGAAGAGCAAAGAGTTACCCAAACAAGTAATACAGGAAAGATGTAGGGGCTTAAGAGGATGAAAGTTATGTTATAAAATTCTTCTCATTACAGGATTTGAAAAATCTTACATAAATCATTGCTCTCTACCCTTCGCTACTGTAAATAACCCCATGATTGCCTTAAATTCCAGAAGTTGATCAACACTGATGATATACAGGGCACACTGGACTATTTTCAATAGGACATAGGACAATTTCTGAAATATTTCAGCTCACATACTAGAAAGGTGGTGGGTTTTTTCAGGTATTCTCTACAAAGGCTGGGAGATTCTGTATGTATACACTATTTTATCTGAAAGCCAGGATTTGGGGTTATTTCTTTTGGTTTTGGAAGAAAATCCCATACAGCATAGTTGTAATACCAGGTAAAATAGCATTTGCATGTACAGAAAGGGGATTAAGAGAGCCCCTAATGAGACACAACCAGCTCCAAAATGTAATCGGCCTAAAAGTGAGATAATTCTACTTAAGAATATGTGAGCAAAAAGAAGTTTGAAAGGACTTAAGAGCTTTTTCGAGGCTATATATATTCCTCCACAGTTTTGTGTTAAGCCATTAACTTCTTCAACTGTTTTATTTTTACAAGTGGATCATAGATGAGACTTTCTGAAAATGCAGAAGACTGGGACAGTTCAGAGAATTACATAGTTCCCACTTCTTTCTGCTTTCTAATTCAAAGTAACCGCCTTGAATAATTTTAATTTTGCATAATCTAAACAACTTACTTGGATAAAAATCTAATTGTTTATGGAAACCTGTCCCATCTTACGATCCTTAACAGTGCACATCTATACCAGAGGTACTGAATTTCCCTCAGACTGATTTCTTTTGTGATCTATTCTATTTTCTTAGGGCACCAACAGTCCTCCAATGAGTAACAAATCTTCCTGAATTTGAAAATGTCCCAAACCTCCAGAGTATACCAATTTATAACACATTTAAAAATTTCTTTCTCTATTTTTCAGTGAAAGAAATAAAAGAACAATAGACTAAACTGAATGGGATGGGGAAGTAGGAAAAGGAGAAGGAGGAATAATAATAAAATTACTTCAAAACTAAAAAAAAAGAAAAAACAGTATATGATACCAAGGACACCTACATTGAAGTTGAATATTTCCCAAAGTAGTAAATATTTAATATTTTAAAATAATAATATTTAAAAAATAATAAAAATCTGAAACCTGTAAGTAATAGACCAGAAATACTTTCTGACAGTACTTCCCCCCACCATTCTTTACATATGTTCTTCCATCCTATTAGTTTAACAAATAGCCATGACAACTTTCTTTACTTCCTCTGTGCATAACTGTGTATGACAGGCAAAAGAGAAAGCAGAGAGATTTAAATTGAGAGTGCTGTATATACAACCATAGTTATGCTTTGTACATAAGGAATTAAACGCATTATATTAGTACATATAAATTGCCTTCCAAATACTGCATATGCTTGTAGAATCAGAAAGCTATCACTTGGTATCAGACCTTTTTGTGTTCCTAAACAATTCAGATATTTTCTTTACATCATACATTTTTATGATTGTGTACATTGCCTGACAAGTTGCAGGACAAGGGTACTTTAATGCTGAGTTACAAATACTCCCCAAAGCAATTTTAATAAAGAAAATAGAAATAAAAGCATTGCTGTACTTGATGATGATATGAAATAGGAATGATAAGAGCAATTGTTTAAGGTCCTAAACGCCTTCTAGTTTGAGTTTTATGGGAATTTTGATTTCTATAAAACTCAAGGATGATGACTAAATGACCTTAACCTATTTTGTAGTATGTCTGTAAACATTTGCTCAATTAAGTTTTTTTTACATGAATACAAAATAGGTCAGGGACTGTAAAATAAAAGGCACAATACTAGATTTTCGTTTCATACAATAACTTACCATAATATCTCCCTTCAAAAGCTGGGCAGGGTCTATAGCAATGCAGATTCGGTTTTGATTTTCTGGCCCTATGCTACTTAAAAGGAGAGGAAAGAAAAACAGAATAAAATTTATGTTTTAAATAAACAAACAAACAAAAGAAATAAAGACTATATAATTCTGCAATTGTGAGAATTAAAACTTGGATTCAATGTAAAGGAAAATGCATACAACTTACTATATTCCAGATGTATAAACTGGCTGCATAGCCTGGTATAACTTCAGAAAAGGCCGGCAAGCTGAAAAGAAGTCAATAGAAAAAACTGTTTTGTAATTATTTTCCTTTAACTGAATATTACAACAATAAGCTTCATGGACATCCAAACTGAGCAAGAGGGCACAATGTTGACTGTGAAAATATCCTTCAAAGCAAAATTGGCTTTGACAGACACATTCTCCCCTCAGAAAACCTTTGGTTATGTTTTACAAGGAAGTTACTTTCTACTGATCTTCAGACTTGTTCTGAATTGAGGAGGAGATGATGTTAAATGATTCTGGGAAGGAAAGAAAGAGGGATCACTTTGCTCCTTATTAAATGTCTCTGTCTTCCCACTTTTTCTGCAGGAAATCAGAATTATTATAGGAAGAAAGAGAATGGCCAAAAACAAAACAAACAAAACTCCTTAACAGCCCACAAAACAAAATAAAAAATATTTAATCAATAGTTTTGTTTAAAACTAGTAAGTCCCTTAAAATTCTTAATACAACAAACAATACCTTGTCTTTATTGAAGTTGTTATTTTGGAAATAAAACCAGACTAAAAAAGCTAAACAACAATGCCAGTGAAGCACTGCAAATTTATACTGATGATATTTCAACAGACAAGTGTTATTTAACCCATGCATAATAAAAATACAGTGTTATACCCCTTTACTATGTTCTAGCACAATATCTTGGTTTAGCATTTTAGTTTTAAGGCCATTTATTATATCAGGACATGCTAAAAGCACAACTTACCCAAATAGCTTTTCTACAGAAAATCCAANAGTTTTTTCAAAAAAAAACCAAACAAAAAAAAAAAAAAAAAAAACCCCAAAAAAAAAAAATTATTATTATTTCTTAAACAGGGAGGGAATGACTGTGAAACTTCACCAGGTTCTCAGCTATTTTGCAGGGATTGGGATCACAGCTGTTCAGAAACTAGACAGACATAAATAGCATCAACTCTTCATTTAACAAATGACAAGACAATGCTCTTATTTTTAGTCTTAGGATGGTTCTGATTTTTTTTTATTGGGAATATTTGGATAGAAAGCAAGAAGAATCAACTCAACTTTGAGATTCATGAAGGCTTTCTAGAAAGCACCCAAATGAAACAAGACTTTGAACCTACACTGGAATAGTAAAAGTTAGGTAATTTACCTCCCCCAGAATCGAAACTTGGGATGCCATGAAGGATAACATAGTGCAGGAAAAGAGGGGCTGCATTCATTTTCACAGATCCGGATAGAAGGCCACTTAAGAATTGCACATATCTAAAAATACAAAATTTATGCAAATTAAATAAAAGCAGTACTGCAACCATATCAGGGAAATACATGCTTTACACATTAATATTTATATGCCATGAGTAGTGAACAGCATTGTGACGTTACAGCTCCAAAAGGATATCTTCACAAATAGCATGGAAAGACCCTTTAATTTACCACTTTATTAAAATTGTGGCTGTTAAATTGTTATTTCTGAGGTTTCATTTTATTTACTTATATCACAAAATAAGAAAGCAGAGATAGAAAAGTCAGTCATTTTGGTATATATTTCTAGTTGCAACTGAAGGTCTTAATTGGTTTTCACAGCAGAATGACATGGGTCCTACTCCATTTACAGTGAAGTGCAATTCATTAAATCAATAGCAAGAAGTGCTCATTAGAAATCTTAGTATTAAGCCAGTGCAGGCAAATAACATTTTCATAATGTGAAATGACCAAACAGAGGAAAACGACCATAGCAACGTGAAAATCATTGTATCTCTGCTATATATATCTATCTATGGTGTACATATATATATATAAAACCTGGTTTGATCACAAGCACATGAGGAAGTATAAGGAAGTGAACATGACTGCAGTGTTTGCAAATCAAATTCCTCCTATATCCTTAAATATATAAGGAAAATCAGTCTCCTTTTGTTTTTCTACTGGCTTTGAATCTCTTTTTCCTACATGCCCATGACATGACCTTTATTCAACTTCCCTCTCAGGAACATACATACAGAAAAAAGAAAATCACCTCTTTTTCCCCTTTACACACAGATTTCATTAACCATTAGGGATTGTTTCTTGCACACTCCTGGTAACACCACAACTAAAGATATCCTGCCCAACAATGACAGCTTTACTCCCCCAGAATGGGGTCTGGGGTGGTTTAAAATAAGTTTCATTTTACAGACAGCTAGACAAGCTCACTTTATTTTGAAATTTCAAGAAAAGACAAATTTCCTTTCCAGTTTCCTCCTGAAAATATGTTGTACATCAAAAGGACAAATTTACAAATTGTTACACCTGGATGACAAAGAAACAGTGTGGTAAAACATCTTTTTAGTGACGTCTCAGTCTGAACATATTCTCTCTACCACTACCTATAATTAATTATCCAAAACCTTGATTGAACACCTTTCTCAAGGCAGTGTGTTTAAGAGGCTTATAGGCAGCTGGCTTATTTTTGAGAAGCATGTTCAAAGATTTATCCTGAAGATTTATGAAAAAATTTAAAATATGAAGTGTCTATATCCGAACTTTGTATTAGCAAACCTTCAACTATTTATCTGAGAGTAAGTAGCCATTTTAAGTATTATCAGAATGGATTCAGAATAGGAGTTGTGGTATATAGTTGGTTTCTTGCCACCGTTACATCATCCAACTAGCAGTGGGGAAAAGCTAAACATCACTTTCAGGACTGATACACTTAATGGTCACCATTTTTTTCCTAGACTATGCCTAGCAGAGAAAAAGTTTCAAAATACAAATAATGAGTGTATTTTCAAATTTAATCATTTTGACATTCACCTAAATTATACCTGTTTATACATCAACTGGATTTTAACAAGGACATTGCTAATTAAGTATCCAAGAACAGTTTCAGAGAAAAAGCACATTAAAAAAGTGATTTAGAACACTAACTGTTCAAAAAGGGATCAAAAAAAGATTCTAAAATTACCCACAAATATTACAGAGTTGAGTTTCCTTCCTCTGCAGTAGGATTAGCAACCACTGCCAGGCCAGGCAAAGGTAAGAAAGGCCAGGTTCAGCAGAACCATTCTGACAAATGGTTTGAAGAACCTCCTCTGTTCTCATGGAGAGTGACACTCCAAAGTACCTGAGAACACACATGTCTGGAAGATGGTAAGGGCAGCTCAGGTTCAGCACTGCTGAGCAATGATGCTAATTCCATCAGTTAAGTGTGTCTCTGAGACTTCTCCCCATTCCCTATAAAAATTAATAGTGTCCTTTGAAGAGGGTAGGAAAGCTAGGTACCACCATCTACACCTATTTCATCTCAAGCTTTAGGGCTTGCATAGACGTCACCTAAGTAAGTAGCTACTGAAGCTTCCTGTCAATATGGTTGTGAAAATTACACTGATGTACAATTCAGAGAGGCTGCTGTGAGTGTTCCTGGTTCTCACAGAAATATGCCTACTGCATAAAGATTCTTGATGGTAATATTAAGAGCATCTATTTCCTCTGCTCCTATGGTTCACACTTCTCTATCTGGCAGACACCACTGAAATTCTTACTAAAATGCAATACAAATATGCAGGCATTAAAGAAAAAAAAAAAGAAAAAGAGTTAATAAATTTCTAGCTATGAAAAGTTTATTTTAACTCTAATGGAATGCTGTGTTACTAATTTTCAGGTGGAAAAAAAAAAGCTGTGATGGTCACCAAGTGGGTTCAAGAAGTAACAGAAAATATTTTCTTATCTAGAGATTAACAGAACCAAATGCCTTATGTTAATTGTTACTACTCTTTTTTTTCTAGTTTAGCTAGTAGCAAAGCCTTATCCTGTAAACAACTTCTGAAAAACCTACTGTATACATACTGATTAAGACCAAAACTCAACAGCAATTACTAAATCATATCCAGTTTCTCAAAATGAATTCACCTATATCAGAATTACCTGTCTGATGGATATCAATCTCTTTTATTACTGAATCCTTCATTATCTCTTCTGAAAATGAGGTAGTGAACCCCAGAACTATTCACTTTCCAAACTGCTTGCTTACATTTACTATTACCAACACAGGGCAGATGCATTATCTGCAGATCCTTCAAACAAGTGGTAATAAGATCTTTATTGTACACTAATCAATACGTATTCCATACATATCAGTTATGATACAGAGAAATGAGTTTATTATTATCTTGCAGTACTCAAGAAATAGATTGTGATGTCATTTTGTTTGTGATGTCATTTTGTTAACAAATGATGCAGTAAGAACACATGTAGGCAAGAGTGTGGTACAAAAAGTCTTAACTAACTTGGGCTCCAGGCAGGCACTGAAGGGAGAGATCTCATCAGTCATGGATTATTAACATAAGATAAAATGCTGAGAGCTCAGAAATCACTGGAAGATCTTGTGGAAGTAGCCTTCACATAGCAGGGGAGGGAATGAAGGATGGGGGTAGAAGAGAACAATGATATTTCTTACTGCTATGACTTAGAAACAAATTAAATACCTTCTTTGGGATGGTTGCATTAAATCTGAAACTTTATCATCAAAGAATTTCTTCATAGCAAATCTGTCTAGAGCCTGATCAGCACTGTCAAGACAAGAGACACAGATACCATGTTATTCCAGTTCAGGATTATCCTGGAAATTCAGGAGGTTACTGCCTGAAATATGCCAAAGAATATGCCAAAGAAGGAAAAGAACAAAAATAGAGAAGAAAGAAGCATCTAACAAGCAACTCTGCCACAGACCAGACAAGAATGTTTTTTCCACTGACACCTTCTCATTCCACACCTTAAGGCAGTTTACTTTCTGAGCCAAAGCATCTACTCCCTTATTCAATTAACTGTATTGCATATCTGTGAGGTTGTCATGTATCATTGTGAAGAATCTTGATAATGCTAGCGATATACAAATCCTATCTGGGAAACTTACACAACCTCATTCTTACATAGAAAAGTTAAGTTTTGAATAGGAGTTGACAGATATTCAGAAACTTAAAGGAGGGCTTCCAAACTTACTCCTCCCCTGATTCTTCAGTGGAAGAATCCAAATTTGTTTCCAGGAAAAGATGACACCTTTCATTACTGGGCTAAAAAAATCACATGCAGGTGTTGTTCTGTTATGGCATTACTAAAATATATCTATTGCCAGCTACCACCTATGAGGATGACAATACCACAACACTGAGATCATAACACAGTTAACTGTACTATGCAGAGATTTTGTTGTTCACAATAATTCTCAACAAAATATTATAAAATTGTGGCAATCATTGTCCCAATTACAAATTGAAAATACATGTATTTATTGTTTCAGCACATATTGGTGTGTATAATGCACTTGATTTATTTTCTAATTACCCAATGATCAGGCTTACCAGAGTGAACACATATTGTTTCCTGAGATGCTGGTTTTACTGAAATCCATGAGTAATTTGCTGATGGCCTGTAGTGACTCAGGATTTCATCCATTACAGTATTAGATCAGTTCTATTACTAACAGACTGGTGTGAATTCAGAACCAAATTTGAGTTAACCATGGCCTTTATAGTGCATTTTTATTTAATATATAGAATCTAGGTTGGAAAAGACCTATGGGATCATCGTGTCCAACCTTTCACCATACTCTACAAGTTCATCCCTAGAGGATATCCCCCAACGCTACATCTAAGTGATTCTTAAACACATCCAAGAATGGCAACTCAATCACCTCCCTAGGCAGCCTATTCCAATATCCCACCACTCTTTCCGTGAAGAATTTTTTCCTAGTATCTAGTCTAAACCTACATTGTTTCAGCTCGAGGCCATTCCCTCTGGTTCTATCACTAATTACCCAAGAGAAGAGACCAGCATCAAACACTCTACAATGTCCTTTCAGGTAGTTGTAGAGAGTAATGAGGTCTCCCCTCAGCCTCCTCTCCCTCAAACTAAACAGACCTAGATCCTTCAAACGGTCCTCATATGATTTATTCTCCAGTCCCTTGACCAGCTTTGTTGCCCTTCTCTGCACACACTCCAGCACCTCAGTATCCTTCTTGTACTGAGGTGCCCAGAACTGGACACAGTACTCAAAGATGTTTAGTTTGAGGGTCCCAACACTGAGCCCTGAAGAACTCCACTTGTGACCTGCTGCCAGCTGGATTTAATACCATTGGCCACTACTCTCTGGGCCCGTCTGTCCAGCCAGTGCTTGATCCAGAAGATCGTATTCTCATCCAGGCCATGCACAGCCAGTTTTTCCATTAGAAATCTATGGGGAACAGTATCAAATGCTTTCCAGAAGTCCAGGTAGACCACATCCACAGCCTTTCCTTCATCNCAGAAGTCCAGGTAGACCACATCCACAGCCTTTCCTTCATCCAGTAGTCAGGTCATCTTGTCATAGAAGGAGATCTGGTTCGTCAGGCAAGATCTACCTTTCCTGAACCCATGCGGACTGGGCCTGATCAGCTGTTTGTCTTCTATATGGCTTGTAAAAGCACTCAAATATTTATATTATATATTTATA
>VWZY01010914.1:1570-16938 GCA_013399075.1 Chloroceryle aenea
GCCCGTCTCTCCCTTTTTTTGTTTTCCTCTTCTCTCTTTTCTTTCAACAGCTTGATTAATTGTAAGAACAGAGTCCAGCCCCTATAGGTGCAGGCCCTTGTCACAATCATTTTCAGAAACCTGCCGAACTTTGCTTTTTAAGCAGATAGTGTGCCTTTGTGGAGGACAGGAGCTGTTGAAATTGTTCATTTTTCATTGGAAACTGCACCATACCCTGATTGGTCTTATGACTGAGAATCTCCTCCTAACTTAGAGCCTGTATGTATGAGGGCTAGTCTGCATCTGTTCTTCTGCCAGCAATAACCTTGCCTTTAAATAAATCTTCTCTCTCTTTGAGAACCTTTTCCTTGCCCACTGCATGCACAGCCATTTTCCCTCTCAACCATAATTCCACAGTTATATCGGAGTTGTGCTTTGCTGGGTAACTCAGCAAGAAGATTTGATCTTTCAAGTAGAGAACTACTTTTCTGTTGTATGAGCAGAACACACGAGACTAAATTTAGCTGACTTTAAGTTCCCTGTCCTTTGACAGCTGGTGAAGGACACACTATAGTCATGAGCTTCCCTTTGCTGCTTAGACCCTGACAGAAGTTTTAATGTCATCTCTCGGTGGGTTTGTTGCAGTTTCCTGTGCCTCTTGAGCGATATACTTCCCCTCCTGAGGATAACCTGAACCTCCTGCGGCTCTACTTTCGAACACTGGTCACTGGTGCCCTGCGCCACACCTGGTGCCCTGTGCTTTATGTGGTGGCTGTGGCTCATGTGAACAGCTTTATTTTCTCCCAAGACAGCACAACTCAGGTGGGTATTGGGTAGCAGAGCCTCAGGGCTGGAAGCTTTGGGTTTTGCATCTGTTCTTTGCAAGGGTCCAGTGTGGCTTGTGGTGAATCAAGGGCTGGGCTTAAAGGCAAAGATTGTAAGCAAATAGAGGAGTGGTCAGCTGTTTGAGAATCTGTATATGAGAGACAGACCACAGCTCTTGTTCATTACACCCTAAGGCACTTGCATTGATGGTATCCAGTCCTACGTAAACCTTCAAAGTCAGCAACTATTGGACTGTGGTATGTGGGGAAGGATGAAGCAGAGATGAAGAGGGAGCTAATCAGGCAGAGAGACCTTGTAATGGATTTAGCATCTGCCTGGGGTAATCTTAAGGCAAGTAGTCTTTTCATTTTGCTTGAATAACCAAGCAGAAGCCCTCCAATGGCCCCAGGGCCTCTAGCAATGATTACTTGGGCTGACACTTCACCTCTGATCTACACTTCTATATAAAAGTTGAGAGGTCAGCTCAAGTCAGGAGGAGAGAGGCAGGATCCAATCAATGGCCATCTTAAGCCCTTACTGACAGAAACAGCTGCTCTTTGGAGCATCATCATAATGAGCAAAGCATTGTCCTGGATGAGCTGTATACCTATGGGCAAAGGTAGCATTCTGCCATTTTAAGAACAGTTGTGTGTTTTGTTCCCAGAAGACTGATGCTGCTCGGAAAAGCATGCTGAGGAAGACATGGCTGTTGGTGGATGAGGTAGGATCTGTAAAGTTCAGTCTGTGCCCCTGGGACTTCAGTTTTTCAGACACATTAGTCTTACAGATGTACCTTTGGCTTGTGAATTTAAGTACCTCACTAATTTGAGAGATTAGAGGCAAGATTTTGACCTGAGATGGCTCTAAATACTGTTACCCAGTTCTTGCACTCAAAACACTGAGCCTGTTGACACTTAGAGGAAACTACTGTACTGTGTTTCTATGCCTCTTGGCCAGCAGCATTATATCTGTGAGAGGGCCTAGAGGGATCATTCTAACACAATAATGAATAAGTATCCAGCAGTGATCTTCCCTTAACTCTTAGTTGGATGCTTCACCCCAAAAGAACGGAACAGATGTAAGGTTTCTCTTTTTCTCAGGGTGCTTGCTCAAGTCTATTGTTTGTGTGACAGAGCTGTGTCACTTGGCCTTCTAGTGTTCAGGATAAATTATTAGATCCCACTCAAATCTCATTTAGGGGGCGCTATTCTTGAGGAAACAGTGGAGTTGTGCTCAGAAGAGGAAATCTATGCACATCAAAATTTTCTTGGGAGAAACTCACCTCCTGTAGCTCTTCTGATGAAGATGATGCAATTAAATATGCTGGACATGATGGAATTGTACTATCTAACAGGTCGCTATCTTGTGTTTGAGATGGGGTGGAAAAAGATTAGATTATTTTCAGGCAAGCTGAATGGTTGCTGTTTCTTTCTTCAGACCTTGAAAAAGCACCTGCTCTACTACAGACTGCTGAATGCAGAGAGCTCTTTGGGATTTGACCTTTATGAGCAGCTCCCTCCCATGCGGCTGAAGTACCTGCAGATGGTGACACAGAAAGAAAATAAGGAGAATGCATCAGCACTAGTCTCATAGCAAAACACTTGTGCAAGAAGAAGGCCAAAGTGAAGAATGGAAGAGCTCAGTTTGTGCTTTACTGATGAAACTGTGCTCTCCAGCAGTTCCAGTATCTTCCCTGGACACTCTTTGCATCTTTGCAAAGTGTAGCACTAGAAGAATGCTCCCAGCCCTGCAGAATGAGCCTCGTGTTCTCAAGATATGATAATGTGTGTCTGTGGCTTCTCCTTGATGAATGCTGGAGCATTTTACTGTGTTCTCTTTCAGGTTGTTCTGATGAGTGAGAATGTGTCTGAAAGGCACTGGACTGTTGAATAATCTGAAGGAAGTGGAAAAGCTATTTTGTTCAGTCAGGCTGGAGACCGGGTTCTTGAGATGTTGCCTGCCTTCCCCAGATCATTCCCTGGCTTTTTTGGATCCCGGATTTTGAATGGTCCTTTCCCTACACTATCCCCTGCAAACAAAATGACAATACAGCAGGGAAGAAGCTGATCCTAAGAGCTGGGGTTTTTTTTTGAAAATAGATACACAAGCAGTTTCTCCAGAACAGTGCACACAGTCACAAAGGTGTATTGTGTCAGATCTCTAATAAGTAATAGTGCCTAGTGCACTCACACAAACACAGGATATCCTTCCTTGGCTGTCTTTTGGATAATCTCCTAACTGTTTTCTTTTCTCCTTTAATTTGGTTACATGGCATAAAAAGATCAAAAATAATTCCTTTGCAGTGCAGGATGCTTGTCGGTAACCACTCCCCACTGGGGGGGTGGAAGTATCTGCTTGTTTAGCTAGAACGTGTATTGGTTTCCCTCGTGAGAGGAGGGAAACATAATCTAATTTTAAAGTAGAGTTGTAAACTTAAACTTTAAAAAAATCCTAATTTGATCTGAATTCTATATGCAAATTTGGTATGGTAGCCTCAGACACAAGGGCAACAAAGAGTGCACTCTAAAAGGCTCACACAAGAGCCAGCTCAAGTCCAGAATTTACTCTGAGATCTCACTGTGTTTTGTTTATATGCAATAATACAATATATTCCTAGTTTTTCAGAACTACAGTCATGCTGGAAGGATTTTGTTCTGGAGAATTTACTTTTATGAACAAAACTTGTAAAAATCATTTCTTTTTGTTTTATTCTTATGAATAAATCCCTCTGGAGGGTGAAGGGTGATGCCTGGCCCGACGACCTAAGCTTCTCAAACAGGCCAAGCTAGCTTCCTTCCAAGGGAACCATGCTTATATTAATCTTGTTCCAAACAATGTCCTAATGAGTGTGAAGCACCATTAACAGGCCAGCCTGTAATTGTTGAATTGTTCCAGACAAGAAACAAATTCCAGCTAGCAACGTTATGGCTGGGATGCTGTCTTGCATTGTCAGTTTTCTAAGTGTACCAGGCCTCCCCTTAGTTTGGCAGAAACTACACCATGTCATCTTTTTTCCCTTTATTTCAGAAAGAATGTGGGTGGAACTGAAGGTTTCATTTTAATCTCTGTCCTTTCCCCCCACCCCCTTTCTGTTACAGGTTTTTGGATCTGTGGTTTCTCTCTGCTGCAGATGTGGGGTTTCTTTTTTGTGTTGGTTTTTTTTTTTTTTTGTTAATTATTTTAGAAGTACTTGATATGATTAAAAGTTTAATTAAAGACCTTCAAGTTTCTATTCTGTCTAGACGGTGAGAGCCTAGCAGTTGTCTTTGAAGAGCAACGGATGGTAAAATTTAAGGACTCCTATCTGCTCACTGAAGAGCAGCCTTCATCAAGGACTTCACATTTACTTTTCAGACCTCAAGTTATAACAACTTTTCCAGTCCTTTGTGTGATATGAAGTTGAGTTTTGTAACAGACAGTGTAAATAAATATTTTGATAGCTCTGTAGGTTTTTTTGAAACTATGAGAATGATCTCCTTTATTTAAATCTTTCTTGAGCGTGGATATTTCTGTTTGCAATTTAGCAGTATCTTGGGCGTGCTACTGCTGTGAGGAAATCCACTAAGCTTTGGAGCTCTGTAAGAGCTCTGCATCATCCTGCTTGTGTCATTAACACAGGATACCAAATGCTTTGTGTGGTTGGGAGGCTGCAGAGTGGGTATTAGGTGATTTGTCATGTGCCACAGGTGTGAAGACAGTTAAAAAAACCAAACAAAACCTGTCCATGAATGGTATTTGTAAGTGATGAGAGAGGGGGTGGATTTCATTCATTTTATGAACTCTGGGAGGGAAAGGATCAGGCTTTTGCCTGATTCTCAAAAGCCCCTCTTCTTTCTAGATGTTCCTCGAGCCCCCATTGTATGCCTAGAAAATAACTACATCTTTTGACATGAAATTCTGATGCAAGCATCAGCAGTGAGGGGAAGGAAAGGATCCTAAATTGTTCTGCAGGTCGCAGTTGTGTGGCGAACATTCTAATGACACTGCATGGGACCTGTAACCTTTCAAAACTTTGTCACTTGAGATTGTACAGCAATCCTAAAGCATGGTTGGGTTTTTTTAAGGTTTTAAGCAACCTTTTACCAGCTTTGGCTGCAGAACAGTAGAGGGCATTGTTGCTTAAGTTTTTCAGTTTAAGCTTTCTCTCTTTGATAGAATTTGGGCTTAAACCCATGACCACAAAAAAACCCAAAACAAACCAAAACCAACAAATTAAAAAAAACCCAACCAAACACAACCAAGACCCCAACAGAAAACAACACCGAAAACGTAAAATCCATCCCTTAAACTGGTTTGAATTTTCTGCTTCTCTGTCTTTTTTTTTTCATATACTTTTGGAGAAAGTATGGAAAATTAAATATTTTATGCTTGGTTGTTAAGAAACAGTCAATGCTTTGCCAACGAAAAAAAATCTAATAGATTGAGTGGAAGCTTAAACTGAATGCCCCACTTCGCTGAGCAGGGGAAGTTCTCAAAGTTGTTGAGTTGGCCTCAAGATTCCTTGAGATTATCATGCTTTGTTGCATGCTGAGGGCAAAACCTGGCAGAAGAAAGTAAAAGGGTTAGTCAAGAAATAAAATAGGACTGAAACCCCACACTCTGGGAACTTTAATAGCACAGTACAAATGACTAAAGTACTTGCATTCCACTGTATTTATTGAGTACTTCAGTTTGACAGCGGAATTTAACAATCTATCTCTAGACTAATGCATTCTGTCTGACCACTTTATATCAGGCAAACCCTAAACACCTCTTGTTAGTGACGTCAGGGACAGATAGAACAAGCCCTAAGATGTGGGTGTATAAATGCACCACAGGTCACACAAATGCGTTTCTCTCGGTGGCGGACAGAAAGTAGAGAAGAAAGGTGTGTTCATCTGTGATTTTGTTCCTTTCTTGTCCTGCAAAGTTGAGTGAAGTACTGCTGCCTGCATCTGGTAATCGTATATAAAAAAAAACAACATGTAGTCTTTTAGCTTACAGAAGCTTGTATAAGCTTTCCATTCACAAAGCTGGTCCTGTGCTATCCCTCATAAATAACTTCATGGTAATTCACGGGCCTTTGCCCCAGTTTTTAAAAACTGGGCTTTCCCCGGTCCCTTTGAATGGAGGCCATGCAGTGAAGATGTGCTCTCAGAACTGCTGTAGTTTTGTGGTGTTTGCCTGCAGCGGTAAAATGGCCACCATGAGCTGCCCTCCCTTCCTTTTTTTGTAGTAACCCTGAGTCTCAAAACAGCTGTTGCAATAAGGCTGTGTGTGGGTTTTTGACCAGCCTGAAGAAGCCCATGAAGAGCTCCAGTTCAACCCAGCTGTGGTTGTGTTGTGCAAAAGGATCAGGTGCTGCACCAGGGGTGTCAGGGTGACCCTCCCCCCAGCCAACCGTGACCCCGAGCAATAGCTGTGTGCAGGTTACTAACAAAGCAAGCACATTTTAGACAGTGACAGTTGGCCTATTTTTTGATCTAGCCATTTTATTTTCTGCCAGGGCCTAACTGGCAGATACCTACAGCTCCAGAGACCAGAACAATACCCTTTATCCTGCTCTTGGGCATCTTTTATGCAGTAATTTGTTGTCTCCTAAGTCTAGTCAGGCTGAGGGATATTTCCAGAAAGTACTGTGTGTGGTTATCGTAACAGAGTCTAAGGTATGCGATGAAGGCTAAGGGCATCTACCCTCTGTGTCCCCCTCTCCCAATCTAACATGGATGACATTAATTGAGTGCTAAGGCTGGAAGGAAGTATCTGGAACAATCTGGGTGCTGGGAGCCTGTCCTGAGGAGGGGCAGCTGTGGGGCTGGGTGGGGCTGCTAATAGGGCACACCTGGGCCCATCACCAGCCCTCAAGAGAGCTTGTGGAGGAGGCAGCAGCAGCAGCTGCCTCAGCCAGAGGAGGAAAAGACTGTGTTTTGTCCATTTTATCAGCTTTGTCAGAGCACTGGGTGGCTGATGGATGTCGTGGAACAGGTTGGTGGCATTAAATGGTGTGTTTGATGTGGCGGGGACAGGACTAATGGGTTTCTGCTGGGTTGGGGCTTTTGCCCAGCTGCTGTAATGGCTGTGTTTTGGGGCCTGTGTTTGTGGCTGCCTCACGCTTTCCCTGAGGGCAGCGTTGCCTGAGTCCTCAGCACTGCGCTCATTCTGTCCTTGGTGAGGCTCCACTTTGGGGTGGTTTGTGGAGCCCTGAGGTCTACTGAGGGGCTCTGGCAGGCCCCCTGGCTGTGTGGTGTGCAGGTGGGAAGCAGAAGGTGCTCAGTTCTAGTGGTAGCTGAAGGGACAGGGAGCGGGAAAGCAGGTGATGGAGGTCCCGCCACAGCGCAATCTTGCTCCGTGATCATGGTGGCCAGTCTGAGGTGCTCGGAAGGACTGAGGGAGACAGTGAGTATGCATGGTGGCTCAGCTTTTGGATGCTGTTATTTCTGTGTCTTTCATGTTAAAATTAGGTTTGTGGTTCTCCCTCTCTGTAGTGTCCCACTCCTCCAGTACTTCCCTCATGTGTTTTCTTGCCTGTTGTCCTTCACTAGGCTCCTCTTTCCTCCCCATTTTTACCTTTCTCTTTTGAATTTTCTCCTATCATAGTAACTTCTAGTTCTCCTCTGGTGGCTTTTCTCACTCTTTGGCTATTTGCAGAAGCAATCAGTAATTCAACAGTTAAACAGGAGAAGAGAGATGCCACTGCAAAGTTTGAGGTGGAAGCTCACATCTGTTGGGGCTTTTATCTGAAGGTCTGGGCAGATGTCCATAAATAACGTGTGTGTCATGCCCATTTGGAAACCTTGCAGTAAAGAAGGCCGTAACTACTTTTAAGACTCAGATTACCTTTTGGGTGGGTGGTGTAAGCACACCATGCTGTTCAGGTCTGATCCGTTGGATATTTGGCGACACTTTAGCAATTAATCTATTGGATCTGTGTGCTGAAAGGAAGACTGGTGCTTGTGTACCAAGTGACTTTTCTTCACTGTCATTGCTTCCATCCTGCTAAGTTTTTGCCTTACAAAATGTTAGACATTTATTCACATCTCCAAAGCAATGTTCCATGCTTCCTCAGCATATGTGAGCTTTTGTTAGCAGTTTCCATCACAATGCTTATTCCAGGTGGCTCTTTGATCTCTTCAGAGCAGCAGGAAGTGCAAAGAGCTCTGAATTAACTTCAGGTATCATGTTGTAGGTGGTGAATTTTAGTTTTGGAGGGTGACTAGTTTGTGTCACACTGTGAAGATACAATAATGACAGCCACACAAGTGTGCCATGCAACTGGCTATGTTGTTAGCGTCCTTCACAGAAAAGCAGCTTACCACTTCTGGCATCAATATTTCCTTCATTATAGATTATCAGAAACAAATTTAGAATGATGCAAAATTTCTGCTAAAGCATCCCACAGCTCTTGTCTCTGAAATGAGTGTCAACTCACAAAATGTTAGTTGTGCTGCCACCCAGAAGACGCCACAGATGGCGATTCCTTTTTGTTCCTCTTGTCTGCTGTAAGATTGATTGGGTTTGGATCTATTAAATTATTTGGGCAGGAGCTGCCATTGCTCTCCTCCTGTCTACCCACTGTTAAAAGGAGTGGGAGGAAAGGGGATGTAAAATTTAGCGTCCTTCTCTCTCTTCGATACTGTATTGTGAACACTTAAAGTACTTATCAAGGGCTGTGGGCTTGCTGATCACGATTCTTTGCAATGAGCTCTCATTAGCAAGTTTTGTATTTTATAGCCATCTCTGAAGCTCAGATCTTTTGAGTGGAGGAGGGCTTATATTTTTTTGTAACAGTACAATTTGCAAGTTAAAAATAGGATGCAGAACTTTGGGTATTTGTATTCAGTAGTGACTGCGAGTAACTATCATACATCATGAGTCAAATGGTTTCATTCTCAGTGTGCACTGGTGCCATAAAGGCCAAGCTTTGCACTGGTGGAAAAGTGAGCAGGTGGGCCCGTGTGTGTTTTGCAGAGTTCCTCTACATTTCTTAGGAACTACAAGTTGTTTCCTTGTATGAGTGAGTGTCTTCTGCTAATAAGATGCTCTTGAGATTAAGAAACTTCTCAGTTTTGCAGCATAACTTTCCCTTTGCATGACTAATCTTTGCTTATTGCTCTCTGTAGCTATTTATTTTGGTAATTCCTATAGCTAGCTGCAGATGGAACAAAAAGGTAATAAGCCTACAGCTAACATTGGATTCTGGGTCTTTATTTAAGCAGAAAAGACAATTTTATAATCATACTAAGGCTTTGCCAGGAACATTTTCCAGAATGCAGTTTCAGATCTAAACTAAAGAGAAAATTATGCACCCCAGACAGACCAATAGCCTGAGGTTAGGGTGATCTTTCATGACGTGGGAGATCCCAGTTACTGAGACAACAGCTGTTCCAATGTGAAAGAATCTCCTAATTTTCTGATGTTTCTGCTTTATGTGTTATAGTGAACTTAAATGTGACCGTGTCAAAACTGTACTTAAAATGGGGGTTTTATTTTCTGGTTTATTTTCAACAGACTATTTATGAAGAATTAATTGTTACAGGAAAAAGGATCTTAAAGTGTGATAAATGTATTTTGTGGTTTATTTCAGGCTTCTTTTTTGGTAACCACATATTGTTCCAACAAATTGTACTCAGTCAGTAACTGGAAAGCGTTCCCACAGTCTCCTTACTGCATGCTGTAAGCTAAGCTTCACTTGGTGCCTTTTTGGATTGCCAGCTTTGTTCCCAGTGTGAGAGGAACAGGAAAGAATGAGAATGAGAGTCCTACTGGGGTTGCTCTCTCTTGACTTTGATGCAGAATTTTTTACCAGGAAGTTTTCTGTTTAATAAACTGTTGTGTGCTCATTCTGCAGGCTTATCAAAGAAGCAAGCATCCAAGAAAAGACTTGTTCTTTGATCCTATTTCATAAAGTTTAGCTTTTGGTTAGGTAGTGAAACTGTTGAAGTAAATGGATAGTGAAGACCAGGAAAATGGTAACCTAGTAAGCTTTCCTGGTGAAGAAAATGTAGACATTCTGCTTTGGGAAGGTGCAGGTGAGAATATCTCTGAAATCATCTGCAGATTACCCTTGAACTTTTCCCCAGGGAATTTATTCTTATTTTAATGGGAGTGGAATCACAACCTTTGATTGTAATGCCAAAGGATCACGAGAGGCAAGTGCTGTAAGTAACCATAATTGAGTGCTTCTTTGATAATGAGCTCTCCTTTTCATCTAGCTGCAAAATAAGAACATATTTGCCTTGACAGATAGTTGTGAATGGAGAGCTCAGTTCAACAGCTTTCACTGTTAGTATCCAGGGGCACAGCCTGGCCCAGGCGTTCTTTCATGTGTGTGCAGGCGGGCTCATGTTAAGACACCATGTCGCTCAAAGCTTAATCTTTATGGTGACAGATGGGTTTGTCCTCTTATATTTTTATTAGAGTAAAAATCCCACACTGTTTTACTATGTCCATATTTCAATCTATGTGTGTCTTTGGGATTTTATTGTTGCTTTATTCCTTTAAGTGATAATTATTGGCTATGTTGGGACACTAACTCTTTACTGAATAGCACAGTTGATGCCTCGGTTGTTTGGTTTTGTCTGCTCTCTCAGCCCCTCCTATGGATTTCCATATTGAATGAACCCCAAGGAGTTTTGGGACTCCTGGCGATGCTATTTGTAAAGAAGGTTTGAAATTGAGACAGGACCTAGTGGAAGATATCCCTTGCTCGTGGCAGGGAGGTTGGAACTAGGTGATCTTTAACATCCCTTCCAACCCAAACCATTCTATAATTCCATGATTCTGAGTCATCCTGGCTGGAAGCTTGAAGCTGTGCTTCAGATGAACCTGTGTGTTTTCCTTTAATGCCTATCAAAGAGCTCTATCCATACGTTTTGAAAATCTACTTATTTGGACCACCTATAGTTTCAGTGTATTCAGTGGCCATAGTTCAGGCAATATCAAGCTATCCCAGTCTTGTCCCTGACCCTCTCTGAGTATCGTCTGATAGGCTTATTCAGTGTCAAAGGCATAAACAATCTACTCTTCTACATTTGTAGTTTATTTGATAGCACTCAAAAATTGGGAAGCTCTAACTCCTCTAACGTGGAAAGGGTTTCAGGAAAAACTGAACTGTGTTGAACAGTGTAATAAATGTCTTATCCATGGTACACTGTATCTCCACATTCCTTAGCTGACATTAAGGTTCATAACCCACTTGTAGGAGTGGCAATGAGTGCATACACAAACATTGCTTCACCTAATCCTGAGAGAGGGAGGACACTTTTACTCATGTATTATTGCGCACAGAAATACCATGCACTATTTTAGCCTGGAGTACTGTATTTAGATGAATCCACAAGATTGATTTAGGTAGTTACCTAGATTGGATTGTTTCCAGACCAGTGGGATTAACAGCCCTCCTTTTGCAAAAAGCATTATGAGATCTTTTATGAGCATGCAAGGTCAGGAGCCCATTTTATGTCTCATCTGAAAGATCATGAACTTATAGCTACTGATCTGTCATTGTCTGATCTGTCTATTCTAGACACTGCTTTATTTTAGAAGAGATTTGTGTAACCAGGAGTCTAAATACCATCAAAGCTTTTAGTCCTTGACATAATCCTTGCCTGAGGAGGTTTCTAACAAGTTTTTATGATCTTCTCAGTTTACTTTTCCTGTTTCATGGCAGGCCACAGTGAGACTGCAAAGAATATTTTCCAGTTTGTATGTCTGTCATTTGCTGCTGTGCACAGAAGTGCTTCCTGATCTAGGCCTGAAAAATCAATTAATATTTGGGTTGTTCATGAAGGTATCCAGCTCCAAATGCTTTTTCTGGGTGAGCTCATCTTTCTTTCTACATGGCCATCTCTTTCTATGGCCCCTTGTTGCCTCTTACTGTAAAACTGCAGCCAAAGCAAACTGCATAAATGCAGCAGGTGTGTAAACTGTGCCAGTCCTGCCATAAGCGTTTCATAGTTAACTCCTTTATGTCTACACATGTTAAAAAACATCTAGGAATGGTATAAGCAAAATCTTCTTGCTACAGTAACTCCACCCTGAAAAGGCATGTGTGAGGAAATTAGCAGAGCATTACCTCCCAACTATTCTTAGTATATTGTATAATACTTAGCAAGTGGTTTTCTTTATAGCAGAGGTGTAGAGTATGGACCCAGCTCACAATTCATTGCTTATATGTTGTGGCCATTTGATTTCTACACCAGTTCATCCGTGGCCAGATGATTTACACATTGCCCACAAAAGCACACTCACTGTAGTGTTGTTTGATAGCACAAAAGTGTGTGTTCATGTGGTTCCTGTCAGGGGCATGTTTAGCCTGCAGTAAGGAAACCTGTTTCTGCAGTAAGATCTCCCTGATCAAGCTGGATGTTATCTGAGATGGGAGAAAATGGAAAAGGAAAATGCTCTCCTATTTCAGGGTGCCCAAGGAATGAGCTGTGCCAAGTCCTTCCATCTGTTTATTATGAAGATTTGTTTAGCCCAAAGAGGACATTGTTGCATGTCATCTGTGCTTTTAGCAGCTTCATTTCAGCAGCAGAGGAGGTGAAATTGAAATCAGAATGTCTTAATTTCAGAGAGAAATAAAGTTGTTCAGAGACAAAAGGCTTTTCTCTTTCAAGTCACCAATATGTTATTACCCTTGATTTGATTTGGAAGCTATTTAGGATGCTGCAGTCATATGGTTGGCTGGCAGTCTGGGTAATCTCATCACGGATGTGCCCATGAATGGCAGACTGTGAGTTGGTCACACCACACTGTTTGACTCATGGACTCTGAAGGTCAAATGCAACACTCTTGTTTGAAGGAGTTGTTTGGCATCAGCAGTGAAAATGAGCTTGGAGTGAAATGTAGGAGCAAATCAATACTTTCCAAAGAGGTGGGTGGAGAAGGAAGACAAGTACAAAAAATTAAAATATCACTGGTGGCATTGTACATTAGCCAGAGCTTCTGAATCGTCTGGGAAAGGTAAGTCAGCAAGGTCTACTTGTCTAGAGGAAACTTCTTAGACCAGAGCTCTGAGCTGGTGAAGCAAACTTGAAAGGCTTGCTTCATGCTTTTGTTGCCAGTGCCCTCTGCTGTTTAGAATAGACTAGACTATTTCATTTGGAAGGGACCTACAACGATCTTTGAGTAAAACTGCCTGACCAATTGATGGCTGACCAAGTTAAAGCAAATGGAGGGCATCGTCCAAATGCCTCTTAAACACCGACANAAATGCCCCAGCCTATCTAGTTCCTAAGGAGCACCTTTAAAGTTGATGCCTCAAAATCTGATCCTCAACTTGTGTGGACAACCCAAATTCTTATGGGTTGGTTGGTTGTGGGTTTTATTTCTTTTNTCGGTTATACCAACCTCTTGGTAAGAAATGCTTCCTCATGTGTGGTCTGAACCTCCCAGGTGCACCTTTGAACCATTCTGATGCATCTTATCACTGGATACCAGGGAGAAAAGATCAACACTTCCCTCTCCACCTCACCTCCTCAGGAAGCTGTAGAGAGCAAGGAGGTCACCCCTCAGCCGCCTTTTCTCCAAATTAGATAAATCAAAAATCCCCAGCTGCTCCTCATGGGTTGTTTCTTCCAGCCCTTTCACCAGCTTTGTCACTCTCCTCTGGATGCATTCAAGGACCTTCATGACCCTCTTAAACTGTGGGGCCCAGAACTGCACACAGTGCTGCAGGTGAGGCCACACCAGCACTGAATACAGCAGGAGAATCACCTCTCTTGACCGGCTGGCCATGCTGTGTTTGATGCACCCCAGGATGGGGTTTGCCCTCTGGGCTGCCAGGGTACACGTCTGACTCCAGCTGAGCCTGCTGTTGACCAACACCCCCAGATCCCTTTCTGCAGGGCTGCTCTCCAGCCACTCCTCTCTGTCTATACTTGTGCCTGGTGTAATGACATCCTAGGTGCAGAATCCGGCATTTCAACTTCTTAAATTTCATCCCATAAATCATAGCCAAATGCCCCAGCCTATCTAGTTCCTAAGGAGCACCTTTAAAGTTGATGCCTCAAAATCTGATCCTCAACTTGTGTGGACAACCCAAATTCTTATGGGTTGGTTGGTTGTGGGTTTTATTTCTTTTTCTTTCTTCATCATTGTGTCTCAAGGCAGCCTATAAACACTAATGCACTAAGCAACCTGATGACTGCTCGAAAAGTTCTGTTTCTTTCTCCTGTTTGACAGATGGGAAAATACAGCACAGACTGCTAAGGTAGTTGCCCAAGGTCTCACTGGAAGTAAGTAACAGAGGAGAGTAATCCTGCAGAAACTTGCTTCTTTGGAGGTTCAGACTTTGCAGCTGTTGGACATCATGGTGACTGTTAAGCTGGGAATCTCAAATAAGGTCTTCTGATACCATCTCACTTCAACAACCTTTTAAAATATGTCATTTATCCAATGCAATTTCAAACTTTAGTCCTGGACCTTGCACAGAACTTGGCTGCAGGGACTGCTGTTGCTGAGCCCTAATCCTGACGAGATGCATCTGCCACTGCAACTGACTCCAAAGTGACTGTCGCTGCAAGCATGTGCAGGCCAACACAAATATGTTTTTAGGATGGTTCCTTCAGAAATGAGGTCAGAGGAATCCTACTACATTTCAGACCTTCTCTAATACCGTTTGAACCCACAGGTCAATTTGAAACCAATGTAACAGAACTGAAAGAAAGTCCCTCTTGTGTTTCATGGGAATGGGTGGCTGAGTAGAAGACAAGCAGGCATTTGTTAGTGCCTCTGCTGAGGGAACAGCTCAGCTATTTCTTCCCTCGTCTGGTAAAGGAGGCAGCTGTCCAGTTAACACATGCCTACTGGCAGGCTGTTCAATAGGTTTGTGGGTCTGGACTAGCCATGGAACATCCCAGACTGCTGGCATGTCACTCTGTGAGAGAGGGAATGGCACAGGAGCCTGAAAGTAACCAGTTGGGTTTAGGAGATGTGGATGAGAATGTAGCAGAAGATAATGTATAAGAAACTGAACTTTCTTCATCCCACATATGGAATAAGATTTTTTTTTAATTTTTGTTTCCATTACAGTAACTGCTATATCTGTGACATTATATATATCTCAAGAAAAACGTGGTGCNCCTCAGCCGCCTTTTCTCCAAATTAGATAAATCAAAAATCCCCAGCTGCTCCTCATGGGTTGTTTCTTCCAGCCCTTTCACCAGCTTTGTCACTCTCCTCTGGATGCATTCAAGGACCTTCATGACCCTCTTAAACTGTGGGGCCCAGAACTGCACACAGTGCTGCAGGTGAGGCCACACCAGCACTGAATACAGCAGGAGAATCACCTCTCTTGACCGGCTGGCCATGCTGTGTTTGATGCACCCCAGGATGGGGTTTGCCCTCTGGGCTGCCAGGGTACACGTCTGACTCCAGCTGAGCCTGCTGTTGACCAACACCCCCAGATCCCTTTCTGCAGGGCTGCTCTCCAGCCACCCCTCTCTGTCTATACTTGTGCCTGGTGTAATGACATCCTAGGTGCAGAATCCGGCATTTCAACTTCTTAAATTTCATCCCATAAATCATAGCCCAATGCTCCAACCTGTCTAGTTCCCTCTGCAAGGCCTCTTGTCCTGTGAGAG
>VWZY01010914.1:17014-43108 GCA_013399075.1 Chloroceryle aenea
CAGAACTGCACACAATGCTGCAGGTGAGGCCACACCAGCACTGAATACAGCAGGAGAATCACCTCTCTTGACCGGCTGGCCATGCTGTGTTTGATGCACCCCAGGATGGGGGTTGTCCTCTGGGCTGCCAGGGGACACGTCTGACTCCAGCTGAGCCTGCTGTTGACCAGCACCCCCAGATCCCTTTCTGCAGGGCTGCTCTCCAGCCACCCCTCTCTGTCTATACTTGTGCCTGATGTAAGTTATATCTCAAGAAAAACGTGGTGCTAATTGATTGGCTGGCAGAAATGCCAAAAGAAAGAATCCCAAACACTAGGGATTCTTTTATTTTGTACACAGTGAAAGTGATGAAAAATTAATTTACATTGGTATGCATGAAGGTGTTACCATGTGGCTGTGAGTGAGCAGGAGGGAGGTATATGTAAGGAAATGGTAAGTGGTAGCAATGAAGTTGAGGACTGGTGTCCTGGGCACAGATGAGTATTGCTGAAGGGCTTGTTCTGTTCAAGGCCTTGACTAATGATCTGGGAAATAACAAATAGCCCATTAGTTCACTGATGCTGCTAATGTGGAAAACGTTGTGAGTACCAGACAAATAAAAAGGCAACTAAAAGTCTTGACATTTGGATAGAAGTCAATATAGCAGAATTCAGTTCAGTTAAGTCAAATGAAACATGGCTTATCTGGAGAAATAAACCTCTACAAAAGAGGCTGAAAGAGGTCAGCTCAAGCTCGTTAGGAACAAAGCACCGTCTGAAGTCACTGGGTTTGGGTGTGTACAAACAGTGGCCTCCTCCCCAGGATCAAAGTTATGATAAGCTGTATTTCTTCGTGTAATTTGGAGCTGACATCCAAGTGACATCTCCTGGCAAAACTCTCCTGAACAAGACTACCCTCTGAAAGAATGGAGAGAGACTCAAATGTAGAATGCAGTGTAATATTTGATATGTGGTGGTGTGATCTCTTGATTAGAGCTCAGAAAAAAGTCAGAGAGACTGAAGAACTGGTAGGACCTGTTTAGGAAAGCTGAAAAGAACTAAGTAGGTTATTGCTAGACCCTACAAAAAAAGGTACAAATAACAAGAGGAGCTTTATATTAGCTTGGAAGCAAAAGAGGGGGAGAAATAGTAAAGAGAAACTGTTTTAGGAGGTGTTCCCAGAAGAGTAAAGGGGATCAATCAGAGGAAAAGGTGCATAGAAATTATCTCTCTTATTTGTTATTTTCTTTTCTATAATGGACTTGTACAGAGAAGGCCTAAGGCCTCTATGCTACAGTGGCCAAAGATCCAGAAATTCTTTTCTTAGCTTGGGATGCAGAGGTTGCAGTTTCTTTCTGTGCTGCTTCTGCTTGAGGAAAAAATAAGCAATGACTCCTCTCTGAACCTTTACGTTTGCACTTTATGGTTTATTTTAGTCTTTTTCTGACAGAAACAATTCCTTGTCTTCAGCCTTCAGTGTGTATTTTAATGGGGTGTTTGGGTACACATGTGTTTTTCCCAGAAAACCTCAGGCATACCAAGCTGCAGCAGTGGGGTTTGCTGTGGTACCAGATGTGTGGCACTAGGAATTCTTTCTGGACTGAAGTGCATTGTTAGTGCTAATTTTCCTGACTGGATCCTGGAGACAATCCATAGACTTCAGAGGGTGACCTGGTAAGTAACACCACTTCATCTCCTCAAAGAGTCAGAGACGTATTTGTTGTTAAAAGTTATTTTCTCTCACTAGGAAGGGCAGTTCTACTTTTCCTTTCAAAGGTCCCTGAGCTGTCATTTGATTTTTGGCAATTTGTTTTCTAGAGGTGATCTTGCAGCTCTTGGCCTCACTCAGGGATCCCTGCCCTCTGTAGTCTCCTCTGGAGTGCTAGGATGGAGGATAGCAACTTTGTGACCCCCAAATGTCTTTCTTTTTGTCAGTTTATTTCCCCTAGTTGTTGTTGTTGGTTTTGTTTGATGGAATAATTGTGAACTCACTATGCCTAGGGGAGGGGCAGGAAGAAATCAATCTTCTGTGTCATTAAAAGTACAGACAAAAAAAAAATCACAAACAACCAACCCAAAACAGATTCCCTTGAGGCTATCCATGGCTTTTAACATCCTTTACATTTAGCTTGATTTTTGCTAATGAACAAGCTGGTTTTTTAGGACTCTTAAATGAAGCTTTAGCTTCAAGGGTTGCCACGGAAAGAAGAGATGGAATAAAGAAAGGGGTGAAAGAATAATGAATAATGCCATGAGGACACTCATATGAATTGTGATTTTTTTATTTTTTTTTTTTTAATTTATTTTTGATTTTTAAAGCTAGAGGAGTTGCTCTACTTGGCAATCCTCAAGCAGCTCCTCTGTCATTTGCAAGGTCAGGATTTTCTGGCTCGCTTGGAGAGGATGCTCTCTGACCAATGAGGCATGAAATAGCAGTTGGAGAAGGGCTTGATAAATATTGATTCAGAAATTGCCATGGCTGCTGACTCTGCGATTGGCCTGTTTATCCAGCAAATGGAAGAGGAATGGAAAGAAGTTGTCCATTTCTCAGCGATGGTGGCACATGCATTTTTCAACACTGTCCTAGATATTTAAGAGGAACAAGTCTGAAAGCTCAGCCCAGCGTGGATTTTTAGGACAGCATTAATCCATTACAGCAGATTAGATTTTGCAATCCTTTATCCTGCCAGGAACCTTCCCTTCTTAGTTTCATTAAACTCTGTAAGGATGGTTACACTGTCCTGCCAGGAGGAGCAAAGTTTTCCAATGCACGCAAGATTTTGCTACTTCAGGGAATATCCTGTAGTGTTTGGACTAAAATGACTACACACCACCCATGCTCTAAGCTGAATGAATTATGTCTCTGTTAGTCAGATATGAGCCTGAATCCATGGTTGCCCACCAAGCAGTCTGTCCCTTCTGCACTGCTGGTCTCTACAGTATAAAATGTGAACCAGCAGAGTGATATCCACCACTCCAGTGTTTTGCATTATGCAGTTGTACCACCACTAACCTGCTCTGAAGAATCCAAAATTCAGGTTCCCTGTATTGTCAACCAAAACCTAAATTAAAAGCCACATGGCAATTAATTCAAGCTCAGTGCCATGCTAATGCAATTACCAGATTTGTGGTTTGTCTCAGAGTACAAGTAAAAATGAGCTCAAGATCTGCCAGTTCTAGTCAGTGGAGACATCTCCTGACAGAGCCACTTTAATTAGAGAGATGCCTGGGGACTCTGGTCAGAATCAGAAGCTCTGGGTATTAAGTGTGGTGAATGCATGTAGTACTACGGACAAGACTGGAAAGAGGCAGCTTTTGTGGTGAAGAACTTGTGGTCTAGGCATAAAAAAAGAGGAAATGAATGGGGCAGAGGAGGTATTTGATAAACCAGGAATTGAGTTCAACTGTGTGGAATCTTTTTGACTAATGAATGAATTGGAAAAAAAAAAAAACAAAAACCCCATGTAATTTTCCTAATAGCTTTGTGCTTCAGCTTGCCTGAATTTTGCCTGCATGTTTTGACTAGATTTGTTGTTTGAAAGTCCTAAATTCACAAATAACTGACAGTGGTGAGATCAAGGGCTTGCTCTGATAGCTCAGTTGTCCCATGAGAGCAGTAAGTCCGGGCTCTTTCTGTGTGTGTTCTCAGTGCTGGAACACAGGGCCTGGGGAAGAGTTCTGTCCTGTGACAACTCCTCTGGCCCACAGTTGCCAGCCTTCAGCAGTACCAGCTCACATGGGCCAGCCTGGCCCTTTCACAGCTGGGACCCCAACCCTGCAGCGACAGGACCAAGGTTACTTCCTTTCACTGCCAAGTATCAGGATGGTGCATGGTCTGGTGGCAGAGCTCTCTTTGCTTAGCTCATCTTATTCAGCACACAGGAGTTCCCTGCTGCTCCCGTAACCTCAATGTCATTGGCAAGGTGCTGCCAGTCTCTCTGCCCGTGCACCTTGCCTTTGACTGACCAAGGGAAATTAGCCCTTCCATACCCTGCTGCCGTGTGCTGGAAGCCACCCCTTACAGATGAACAGGCAGTTTCATCCTGACACGCTGGGGAAGAAAGGGAAGTGAAGGACAAAACCGTACAAAGGCAGGTGTTGGCTGCATAGTGACAGCACTCTGCTCTGCCTCCTCATGACCTCCTGTCTTGGACTAATAACCTTCACAGGTCACTGTGTAGTAATACTGTCTTTCTGATAACCTATTTCAACTTGCTTGGGTAATAAGTTTTTTCTACAGAGGAAGACCATTTCTATTAACATCTGACTAAAGAAATATTGCTGGGGGTTGGGGTAGGTCTGAGAGAGGGAGGGGGCCATGCTGTATGGTGAAAACAGATTCATGAGGCTTATGGGTGTGTCTTTCTAAACAGGGCATGCAAAATTACCCCTGAAATAAATGACGCATCTCTTTTGGGAAACCCAGGCTCTTAAAACATAGCTACTGTGACACAGCCTGGCTCTTGCCTTCTAAAAGAATGATTTTTTTTTTTTTCCCCCCCTTCAAAAATTATTTCTACTTTGCATTGTCCGGAGGTCAGAACAGTAATATTTTCAACCCAAGCTATCAGTTTTATTTGGGCTTCATATTTAAGGAGGCATGATTCTAGGTGACATATCTTGCACTTAGCTGTGTGAAAAATTCATACAGTATTATCCTCAAGCACCACAAGCCTGTGCATGCTGAGTTCTTGTGTGGTTTATGCTGCACTTTGTGGTTTTAAAAAAAGAATTTTGATGTAGAAATGAAACAAAACTTTATATAAAGCAGAAAGAATGTAGCTGTATATTGGTTTTGAAATTGCCTAGTTACTTTTTTTTTTTAATAGCTACACTAACACACATGTCCCACTGTAGGTGTTTTTTGTAGGCCAGCCTGTTACACAGAAGAAGTGTCTCATTACTAGGTACTTCTGCAAACCAGCTAGGTGATGTTTTATGGCTTTCTGATGCTGCTTATTGGATACCATAATACTAAGAAAGCAATTCCAATCCATTTATTCTCTGAAATTGAAAAGAGTTTTGTGACTCTGGCTGGTATAATGTTATGATTGTGAAAGAATGGTAGGTGAGGATTAGTCTGTTTAAGATTTCCTGTCTGGAGGCTGTGCAACTACAGACTAAGCAGCAGAAGCTCAAGATACAGACTCTATCAGAGAAAGATGGCTAAGGTAAAATGATAATCATGAAAGCTAATGAGCTGTTTAGAGAATAAGTCATATGAGGAGAGGCTGAGGGAGTTGGGTATGTTTAGTTTGGAGAAGAGGAGGCTGAGGGGGGACCTCATTGCCCTCTACAGCTACCTAAAAGGAGGTTGTAGAGAGGTGGGTGTTGGCCTCTTCTCCTTAGTAGCTACTGACAGAGACAGAGGAATTGGTCTGAAGTTGCAGCAGGGCGGATTTGGATTGGATATTAGGAAGAAATTCTTTACAGAGAGAGTGGTGAGGCACTGGAACAGCCTTCCCAGGGAGGTGGTTGAGTCACCATCCAGGGATTTAAGAAATGGGTAGACCTGGTGCTTCAGGAGATGCTCTAGGGGCAGGCATGTAGGGGGCTATTTTGTATTTTTGTAGTCATGTTTGATTGGGGTATTTAAGTGTTTGGGGTTTTTTTAGGTGTTTTTTTGTAATGGGTATGGTTGGACTTGGTGATCTAGGAGGTCCTTTCCAACCATGAATATTCTGTGATAATCCCCAGAGTGTAAGGTGAATAGTAACACAAGAAGAAGAGGACCTGCCTAATCTTTTAAAACAGTGCACTAAGTGCTTCTTGTTTTCATAACTGGGACATTTTCAGTTTTGTTCTCAGAATCTTTATTTTTCCAAGAAGTCCCTATTCTTTATGCTAAAAATTCATTGGAGTTAAAATCTCTTGACCATTACTTTCCATTCAGTTCTGTGGAGTTGTAAATTTTTTATGAACAAAGTAAAAATGTGCTGTTGTTCCCTTGACAAACTAAGAAAGGAAGGTGAGGGAGTTTCCAGAAGCTGTTTTGTCTCTGCATTGTAACAGTTGGGACTTCACTCAAGCTTTTGGTATTAGCAGAGGTAGTGTGGTCAGGCTGAAATTGCCTCCTCTGAGAAAGACAGGCTACAGCAGAGTGAGTACATCCCTCTTTTCTCAGTTCTAGCACAAAGCTTCATCAAGGCACTTGGTTGTTCCACATTTTTAATTAATTTTAAAACTTAGCATTGGTCGCCTGGGATTATCCCAGTTTGAAATTCCAGGTTTCCCACCAGTGGCATAACAGCACTGCTCTGGCTTATTCTCCCTGCCAGTTCTGCATCCATAGTAACTGTTGTCTGAAGGATCTCGGCCACTCTGCTGGCTCTGAGAGCATTGTGTGCTGTGTGGGTGGTTATGTTGCAACTAGTATGTTCCTTATTCACTACTATGCATACCTGAACGTTATGCCTACGTTATACCTTAAGTATACATGCACAAACAACACTCCATGTCTGTTAGGAGAGTGTGCTTCAATATACTGCGCAAGAGTACTGTTACCGGGCTCATTATAAAATACTTGGTTTGAATGATGTCAAAACATTTTACAAAGGAGCTCAGTTTCACTATCCATCTTTCATAGATGTTTATTCCCAAAGGTAAGAGCAGGGAAGAGACCTGTCTGTGACTGCAGAGGAAACAGGAACCAGAGGCAGGGCTAGATTTCCAGTTTTCCACATGGCAAGTCCACCAGTTGATCCAGCAGGCCTTGCTGCAATGGATGTTTTTTCTATGGATCTGTCTTTCCAGGGGTCTTGATCATTTGATTATTGTGCTTTAGTCGGTATATTGAAAGGGAACTTTTATTAGTGTAGCTACAAGTTCCAGATGATGTTCATACCAAGGATTTAACAGTGCTGACCTTTCTGAAGCAGCTCTAACAGGTACCTGTGCAGTAGTGCTTCCTCTGCTTTTAGAGGTGAGGAAATTAAGGCAGGGAATAACAGGATAATTTCCAGAAGTCAAGTTCAGAGAAAGTAGCAAGTCAGTGGCATTTGCTGGGTGTAGTTTCCAGGTGTAACACAATGATGTGCTTCTTGAAGCCCTGCATGCGCATTCCTACCCATAAGAGAAGTAAAAATGGCAGATGGGGATGGAGTATGCACACTCACAGGCTGTGGTGGTGTTTCCCTATTGTTTTTAACACACACTGATGAAGAAACGGTGGAAGGCCAATGGAAACAATGGCAAAAGCCCATGCCCATGTGTGTATCAGAAGCACCAGCTCCACATGTCCAACTAGATTCTGATTGCATGTCCCTGTACTCCGGGACAAGGCTGGTCAGGAGATGTTGGTGCTCATCGATACTGTACAGCAGCTGGTTCAATTTGGACCTTTGATTGCCAGTAGCTCTGGAGCTGTTGAAGCATGTGTATGTTTTCACACAGCCTAATTAGTGCCATTATCATTGTCATTAATGGGTTTTAATGAAGAACAGATGGTTCTGTCAAGGTTTCAAAGCTGTTAAGTTCAGTGACCCACTTGTGCTAAAAGGAAGGGAAAGAGAACAAAAAAAACCCTTCCATATTGATAGTGGTAGAGGGGAGTGCAAATGAAGATTGCCCAAATGTAAACATGATGTTTTCCTATGGAGCCTGATTTGAAGGCATGTGCAGAGGCTTATGACAGTCCAGCTTTCACTGGAGAAAACAGGATTTCCTGGCACTTTTCATCATGAGGCTCTGGCACAGCAGTTATCTTTGTTGTGTTTGAACTGAGACTTCCCTGAAAAAGAATGGAGCAAGGAAAGGGGTTAATATGATAGACCCTATGCCTGGGGAAAATTCCTCACTAGCAGGACAGGTTAGTACTGAGGAATAAAGGAAGGGGAGAAAGGGAACATACATTTGGAAGGATTGTCAGTAGTGTCCAAGTAACCTAAGTCAAGAATCTTAAAGAATTTTAAATTACAGCTTGACTGTCACTCAGGCATGGCTCTGATAGATGCTTCTATTCATGGCTATAGAGCCAACTTTTTATTCCAAATGATGGAATGCTGCTTTTCCTCATTAGGAATTCAGATGATCAGCAGTAAACATGGTATCATGGAGGAGACTAAGTGGAAAAACTGTGACTTCAAACCCCTGGAGGTCCTATTCTTCTGGGTGGATAGGTTGGATTTTGGACATGAGATAGATATTGGCTCAACAGCAACGTAGTCAAGTTGAACTTGCAAAATCCACATTTCTTTAAGAATTTAGTAGCAGAAGTGAAGATATTACTGAGAAGTATCGTAAGAATAATAAAGTAAGTTATCCTGATCTTGGAGGAGTACACCAAAGAAATAAGCAATAGCTGGAAATGCATCTTCCCTCTCCACCTTTCCTGCCTGATACTCTTCCCCACCCCACCCCCCCCTTTTTTTTTTTCTTCATATCTTCATTTAGAAGAAGGAAGAAATTAAATTCATTAGCACTGATCCAGTGCCATATCTAATTAGCTGCAGTATGGGGCACTTCTGTAATCTTGTGTCATGAGTACAGTGATTTAAGAGTTGGGTTTTTTTTCCTCTTTCCTCTGCACCAGCATCTATTAAGGATTAAGTAGTGATATGCCTGATTAATTTACATTGCCTTTATCAGGCTGCGGAAGCAATTATCTCTTACTGGGAGAGTTTTCAAACAAACACAGTCACATCCATGAAGTAATCTCCCAAGGAGTGTCTCTGGAGCTTCAAAAAGAGATTTAGAGCAATAACAAGTAAAAATTCTACCGCTTGTTCCTGGCTCCTTCCCAGCTGTTTCACAAAGCTTCACTCGCCTTCCTGCCTGGCCCATGCCTATTAGGAAGAGGCAAGGCTTCTAGAAATAGACCAAATTGCACCAAATGCATCACTGACTTGCCACAAGCCTTTATGTGTGCTATGTTTTAGATGTGTGCTTGGGAGAAGCCCTCTGCCAATTACACTCTCTGCTGTCGAAGTTTCGAGAGGAGGGTTTGTGAAGGCAAATGGAAGCAGCAAAACAAAGTGAAGGTACAGTACTCTTCCCCATATATCCCCATGGAAATACAAACTAGTGTTTGGGTCCCTTAGAGACACGGATATACAAATGTAACCCATTCAAACATGCTCTGCCTCTGGCAGGGCATCCATCTATATGTGATTGCCTTAGGTCCTTAAGCTTTCCTATGTAAACATGCATAGGAAGTGTGGCCACTTACCTCATTAGTTCCCACACAAGACAGTAGCTGAAGACTGAGGGTGAAGAGGAAGCATAGCAAGCTTCATTAGGCTGAGTGGAAATATTTTCACAGGAGTTTATGGCGAGTGGAAATATCATACTGGGTCTGCAATCAATAGAAGATTTAAAAGCTGCAAATGTTTGCCTGTGGGAAAAAGGTGCACCCTCATCCCACCTCAAGTCAGGCTGGAGGATTCTTTCATTCACTCCTTCCCCTTATTTAATAGGTACTTTGTTACTTATGTATACAGCAAAGCTTGTATTTATTTAGTATTTATAAAGGCTTGGTTTTAGTATTTCCTATTTCTGTCTGTCAGCTTTGGTTTTCCTGCCTTTTGAGGCAGTCAGGTATGTGCAGGTGTTTTCAAGGAGTGCAACCCATTTGGGAAAGTTTAACTGTTTCCAAGTAGGAGCCTGAAGGACAGACAGGAATGAGGAGAGCTTGACTGTGGCCAGAGGAAAGTAGTGTTGACTGCCAGTGCAGGCAGGAGTTTGCCAGGAGGAGAGGGTTAGATCTGAAGTGAGAGTAGCAGTCTTGTTTATGCAGAGTGGAAAGAAGACAGGCTAGGGAGGGACAGGGATAGAGGAGTACTGAGATGTGACACCATTTTGAAAGGCATCTGTTTGGATGAGTTGGAAAAGTTCAAATAAGTGGATCTCTGGCTAGGACAAGTAAAGAGGTGGGGCCTTTCTAGGAGGGGATCTTGGAAAGGGGAGAGAGAGAGGTGGTGGATAGTCAGGATGGAGGAGCTCTTCCATGGGGCATTGCAGTGCTTGGAGAGCAAGGTGGTTCCTGAACAGGTTTGGATGGATCAGGGCAGGAATGTGAACGCACCTTTTTTTTTTTTGTGTGAGAAAAGGGGTTGCTCTATTTAATGGCATCAACATACGTTTCTGTATTTCAGTCTTGGATGTTTTTGCTAGGTGTTTTAAAGTCAACCTTTTCCTTTTCAGAGACTTTTACCCCCTCAGCTAACACCTGTATTCAAAAAACATATTTTTAGTACATTGTACTAGTGGTTTTGGATTGGTGTTTGGTTTTGGTCCCAATGAGAGTATTAGGAATATGGTTTTAAAGTTTAATGCTACTTAATGCATCAACAACAGTTATAGTCTTAATTGGTTCCTGTCCTTTAGTACTTAAGCATTTAGACAAGAGTGTGAATATATGATCTCCACAACTTGCTCTTCTAAGGATTAGTCACTTTAGAGTGTCAGCAAATCACTTTGCTAAAGTATATTCTAGAGAAATGATTGTCAGTTAAGAACTGGCTACCTTAAGCCAGGTGTTATTTTAGATACTTGATTTCATTCAAACTGTGTCATCACTATTGTTTACCACATTTAAGGTTAAAGAGATATTGAAGCACATAATGGCCTGAATGTAAATCTGTCCTCTTATATTTTTCTCCATTTTGTTCCCTGTTTTGAAAGGCACCATACCATTAGTTTCAGAGGAAATAATTAAGTTTTGGTGTAGAATTCATGGCTTTATAGCAGTTTCCATAGGAACCAAATAGGAGATACAAAGGCCAGGCATGTACCTCAACCATCAGCTCCACCTAGGGCACTTCTGCAGGTGACAGTGAACAGATGATGCTATGTGACTGTCCTCACATCAAGATTTAAGCTATAACTGGACACATGCAATATTTACAGAGAAATCTGAACCCAGAGCCAGTTCACCCAGCTTCATATTTTGTTACAAATCAAATTATCCACCTGCCAATTTCATGTACAAAAATGTCAGGTTACAGCCACAGCTGGAGAATTGCAATAGGAAATAACTCAAATAGAGAAGATACTGAGGGTGTGGAACTGCAAATATTACTTGATATATTGAAAACATTTGACCTTTTTTCAGGCTATCTGTAAAGTGCATCTAACTGTTCACTTAAATTTAAGCCGACTCTGGAGAGCCCTAGACCCAGTTTTCAAGGTAGTCCTGTTCTAGGATGTTGTACCATAATTTACATGCAGATACTATCCCCACACAATTTTGAAGCAAAACTCAGACAGAATCTGACTGAGATTGGAAAGGTTGAGCATATGGGATGTATTTAGAAACCACTGAAGTTTCATTTAGCTGCACTTGGTGCCTCATATGACTGTGAAGTGGGTGAACAGAAATATATATGTAAAAGTTGAGATTTAAGGTTATGCTGTTAAGGTAATTCCATGCTGAAGTGCAGGGTCTACAGTGGAAGGAATTTCTCTCTCCTTTTTTTTTTTNCGTGGGAGTATGTGTTCATGAGTACACTTGTTTGTTGGACTTCTAAGTATCTTTGGTTTTGGCTGCTCCTCTATGTGGAGTGCTGTGATTCTTTGTTGAAATGACATCTGCATGGCAGATATTCACTGACACTGCAGCATCAATGCCAGCTTGCACCATCTTGGGAATCTACCTCGTCCTGTTTACTTCTGCATGCTGTTCGGTTCTTTCTGTTGTATGCTTACTGACTGTTTGACTCAATTTAAATACTATCTCTTTGCCTCCTTTTTCATTCTTTCTTCTTACTGTGTTAGACTGTACATCCAAGACAGTAGTGGCTGCGTACAACAGAGGTTGTGAATTTTGGTACCCTTCCAGTGAAACTGGGCCATGCTAGGTAATAGTCAGGCTCCACCTATGGCAAATTGGGGTATCAGAGGAAAGGCCACAAGGTTGCCTGGCAGGGTCTATGGTTACTTGGGGCAGAAGTAGTTCTACCTTTCCCACAGCTTTTGCTGTGAAGGTGGCTGAGGTCTCCTTAGCAGGAACCTGTTAAGTAGAGGCTCTTCTGCTTATCTGAACATAGAAACTCTATAGGAAGGTGAACTGCTGTGAAATCATTTCTTAATTTTTACTGTCTGCATTATCATCCTTTGTCTCTTAAGCAAATAGCAACTTAAGTAGAAAACATAAACTCTGGATCTGTTTGCTCCTGCTGTTCTGTACCCCTAAAGAAGTAAACTTATGTCCAGAGAGTGTAAACTTTACAGTTAACATGTGGGAGTCACTGTGTCAACTTTAAAGGAAGATGGGACACATTTGAGGACTTAAGGATTTGAATTCTAACATCTTTCAGCCCCTATCTCAGGATGCAACAAGTGTTTTGCACTGAAGGCCATCCTTAAAGTCCCAATGCTATAGGCAGTACTTCCTGTTGTGATATCTCCTGTGTTTCTGATGGGAACTGGGAAAAGAGTGAACTCAAAGGCAGTAGGAGTGAGCTGGTGTTCCAGGGACAGGAGCTTGGGTAGGGTTTGGACTAGAAAGATGCTGTGCAGAACAGAGCAAGGGACAAAGCAAGTGCAGGCAGAAGGTATTTGACCAGGAAATTTCACCAGGAGGGATAAGCTTAATGCTAGAAGAGCAACAAGATATAGAAGGCAGGGGAGGAGAGAGAGTGACCATAGCAGGATCAAACCCATGGTTTGGGATGTGTGGGAATGGTAGCAGACTTGCACAACAGGGCAGAGAGGGGAAGTCAGAAGGCACGATAAACAGTAGAATTCCTTTAAGAAAAACAAACCCACAGAAATAACAAAATTCCTTCATAATTTTGCCAGCTAAACAAGCTCCATGGAACTTAACTCCAAACTCCCTTGTTTTGAACTGGGAAGTGATGGAAGCCTAGACTTTGTCTACTACCAGCATATTGGAGCATATGGGACAGAGATTATCCAGCAACTGGCAAGTGTCCTGTATAGGGGGGAGGCAAGTGAGTCTGATGCAGGACTCCCCCCTGTTAGGCACAAGCTGAAATTCTGGCAGAAATGTTGCAGTACATCATATTGAGCAGCTGAACCCACATGTACTTGTGTGAATAACCATATCTGATCAATTCCCAAGCATGATATTCAAATAGATATCTGTTATATCTTAATTAGTATGAAAGCCTGAACCAGCCGTGTTCATGCTGTCAGCCTAATGGACAAGTAGATGTGGCAGCTGTGATGTGTCTTGATTTTAAGTAAGGCCTGGCACAGTGCTGCATGGCACTCTGGTATGCGAACTCAGGAAGCAAGATCTACATAAGATTGGCACAACCAGTGGAAAAACTAGACTGAGTAATCTATCAATAGTTCTTTGTCAAGCTGAGAGAACATTCAAGTGTGGTCATCAAAAAATCTGTTCTGGGTCCAGTACTATTCAATATTTTCATTTGTTATTTTGACAATGGAAGGACAAGTATGCTTATAGCATTTACAGATAATACCAAGCCAGAAAGGACTGCCAGCGTTTTGGAGGATAAAATTAGAACTCGTAATAGTCTTGGTAAGTTGAAGAAATTATGTAACATCCAATAAGATGAAATTTAATAAAGACAAGTGGTTAGAAAAGGGAAAATTCAAATATACAAATGCTACAGTATACAGTATTGCCACTGATAGACAGATGGGAGAGAAATCTCAGTTCTAGAAAATACAGCCTATGTAGAAAGATGAAAGGGACTGGGTGGAAAAGAAAGATCTAAAATACATTAGATATGTCAGGTAGGTGCCGTGAAGATACTGATCAGACATTCTCAGTATCTAACAAGGTAGGAATGGGATGACTTCTCTTGCAAGGAGAGATTTGGATTAGATTTTAAGGGAAAGCCATTTGTACAGTTAAGATAACACTAGGAGAAGAGTTACCTCAGGAGGTTATGAAATCTGATGTTTTTAAGTACTGGTGAGATGAGCATCTGTCTATGGTGATTTTTGCACCAGTCCCATTTCATGTGCAGGGATGCATTAAGTGAAAGTTCTACAATTAATCTATGCTAGACAGGGATGGGATGAGCACATAGAAATGAATGTGTATTAAAAAGATAAAATTTAAAAAAAAGACCTTTTTTGTCGTCTTGTTCTGTAGTGTAGTTTCACCTTTGTTTTTATGCTGTACCATGAGAAAATGAATTGACTATTCATCATTCAGAATTTAAAAATCTTAAGCATTCAGAAAAGACTGTCTTGTGCCTGTGGTCTCCAAATAACTTCTGCAAGACCCTGAGCAACCTTATTTAGCTTAAGAGGTATTTCTGCTTTGAGCAGGCTGGACAAGTTGACTTTAGAAGTCTCTTTCAACCTTAGTTATTCTGTGAATCTGTTTTGAGTGACCCAAGATCTACCAAAGCTCCTCCTGCAAAAATAAGTCATAACTTCTCAAAAGGTTGATCTTGCTTGGGGTTGCTAGAATAGTAGAAGACAGATAAATTGATGCTGAATGTTCATCTCTTCTGTATCATATGCTAAATTGATAGATTGTAAAGCATGTAACTAATTCCATTAGGAAAACAGAAAAAACATTCTTTGAATATCAGCAGAAGCTGTATACAGTGTTTGCATAAAAATGGACAGGTTCAAGTTTATTCAGAGTTGTTCAAAAGCTTTGGTAACTGTCAGTGTAAGGAGAACATGGCAGTGGGTATATGCAGAAAGCATGTTTACTTGCAGTTGTAAAAAATGCGGTGGCATTCACTTGGGCATGTCTGCAGCAGGTCAGGCAGTGTCAACAAGGTCAGCTATATGAAAAAGTTTGTAGTTTGCAACCAGTTTAATAACTTGAAGCTGGTCCCAAAGCAGGAACGTGTCTATCACTGCGTTGGTGGACAGCTAAGTGTCTCCCACTCAGATGTAAATATGGAGATTAAATTTGTAGCAGGATATGGCACAGTACACTGAGTCATGAGTCAGAGTGAGACAGTGCATGAATAGATTCAAGGTCAAGAGACAGCACAAAATGTGTGATGGGATGATCTTTGTGCTTAGCTTATAGCTGGAGAAGATTGAAATGTTTGTGAAAATAGCTTTTGTTTCTAAAAAGCTATTTTATGGAGCTGCTTGAACCAATAATTCTGTATCTTTGTGTATTGCTTCATAAAGAACCCTCAGCTGCCTGATGACCTGTGTATTGTGCATTCTCACATTGACCCACTGGCCACGTAGAGGGATATTTACTGGGGCAACTGGCTGATTCCTGGATAGCCTCCTGTCCTGGTTTGAGTTAGAACAGAACTAATTCTGTTCAGAGATTTTATTTTTCAACACAGTCTCTTCTAACTAACTGCACTTTCTGAAGTTAATGGCAGATTTTCACAGATAGTCTCTGCTTCTAACAATGGTAATGCTCTATGTTTAGAGTTACTACCAAGGAGTGGTGTTTGCAGAAAGGCTCTTGCTTATACTTTCTCCTGTGCAGACCAAGATCACTGCTGAATCTTGTGCGTCACACTGCGGGTGGAGGAAAGTGAAAGGCTGCACCTGCAGGGAAGAGAGACCAGGACAGGTGACCCCAAACTGACCAGTGAGGGATTCCATCCCATATACATCATACTCAGTATAAAGTTGAGGGATAACGATCTTCAAGCCTCTCCTTCTATGGCTGGCAGTGGAGGAGGACTCCATCTATTCTGCCTTCAATCCTGATCTGTATGATTCTGAATCCAGTTCCAGTATCCAGCTCCTGAATCTGGTTCCTGTCTGCAGATGAGTCCAGACTGGGACTTCCCCAGTGCCTGCTACACAGCATCATTGGTGATGTAGTTGCCACCAGGGGAGTTAGTTTCATTATTGGGTGTGTATACATTTAATTATACAAGCAGGATCTTGGCTTGTATCAGTAATAGTGTGGTGAGATGGAGAAGGGAAGTTATTGTGCCTTTGTACTCGGCACTTGTGAGGCCTCATCTCAAATACTGTGTTCAGTTCTGGGCCTCTTGTTGCAAGAAAGACATTGAGATGCTGGAACGTGTCCAGAGGAGAGCTACCAAGCTCNTCTGGTTATTTAAGAAATGGGTAGACCTGGTGCTTCAGGAGATGCTCTAGGGGCAGGCATGTAGGGGGCTATTTTGTGTTTTTGTGGTTTTGAAGTCATGTTTGATCAGGGTATGGTTGGACTTGGTGATCTAGGAGGTCCTTTCCAACCATAAATATTCTGTGATGGAAACTGTTCCACAGATGAATTTGTTTGTCTCTTTCTGCTGCAATTTCCAGGCACAGCTGTGAAGAAGAGGCATGAAAAGGGGAAGAAATCAAAGGAAATAAGCAATATGCAGGGCCAAAATAAGCCCCCCAATTGCCTGGTTTGAGCTGTAGCTCCATTCTGCTTCTGGCCCTGTCGTTTCTACTGTGTAAAGCTGAACTCCACAAGATTTTTTCACCTTGGTGTGATGTTTCAGTCTGGATCTTGTTTTACCTCAAGCCAGTGTAGTTTTATTTGTAAAGAACAGTTCTAAAGCAGTTTGGTCTGATTTTATAGATGTCCTTCCTCAAACTTGGACCACATGCAGGTATTTTTCTATCTTGGCTTGGTTGGGTGTTTTTAGTGTGAAAGACAGTTACTGTGTGTCAGGTGACAGAAGTGTCTGTGTGGGTTTGCGTTTGCCCGCTGCTGTCACCTTGATCATAGCTCCATCTGGGCCTTTTAAAACAATGGTCAGCTCACTGGCTGTCTCACTTCTTTGCTGCTTCTCTTCCATGGCTGCACAAACAGTCAGTTTGCCGAACTGGTCTACTTCTTGACAGGTTAAACTGTACATCCCTGGGTTGACTGGTGTCCATCTGAATGAGGGGCCATCAGCCCTGGGCCTTGTTCCAACTGCCTTTCTTGTTCCACGTGCAATAGTGATCGTTCTGCTTGTTCCTCCCAGCCCTTTTGTCAGCCAGCATCCATTTACTTAACCAGCCAGCACAGCTTTGCATATGCATATGCATATCTGAGGGCCACTTATCTAATTTTAGTGCTGGTCCATCCTAATCTCCTACACTTATTTTCACTGGTGATGAATGGAGGGAGGACAGAGAAATAATTGAAATAAACAAAGGTGGATGATGCCTCATTTTGTCTGCTGGCAGTGTCCTGCTTGCAGATAAAAACTCTCTTAAAGCTGTGAGGTTCTCAGCTTGCAAGGAAGAGGTGTGTGTGGTGGCAAAGTATGAATGGTAGGAAAAATCTCAGCTTGCTATTTTTGATGGTGTTTTTCTCTTGCTTGCTAGGTCTGTACTGCTCCATACTTGACTGGAGTTTAACCTGGTAATGCATCCAACAGCCTGTGATACCTGTGATTTAGTCGATTCTGTAGTTCTTAAGTATTACATGGAAACAACTGGCCGAGAGAAGCTGTCAAACAGAGTGTAATGAATTTCAAAATGTCCATGCAGTTACTCTGGTACTTTCTCCTTATTGTAGAAAGGAGACTTTTTAATTTTTTTTTTTCCCCCTGCTGTCAGCGAGTCCTTCAATTTTTTTGTTTCTGTACCGCAGATAGACAGGTTCGATCCTCAGCTTCTCCAGGGAAGAAACTAGTTTAGAAGAAGTTGGTAGTTGTGCTTGTTGCCACAGGCCTCTTTCTTAATGACTCCTCGCATTTGAATAAAGATGTTGTTCTCAGAGATACCATAATGTACATTTTACAAGTGAGAAAACAAAGGGACAAAGAAAGAGTTTTCTTTCAAAGATCCCATGACAACTGTCAACTGAAATAATAAACCTGAAAGCAAGTAAAACTCCCAAACTCTCGAATGTTTCTGTTTTCATGAATTTTTAAACTGTTAATTTGACTTTTTGCAGCCCTGAAGGAAGTTTAGGACTTAAAACATAAGACTTAGGTTAAGGAGATGGGAGTTCTGCTCCCGCTTTGACCATTATTTGTTGAAAAAGGGGTTATATGCATCTCTATCTAGAACTTGCATTGGGAATCCTACTTGCATTCTGTAGCTGGAGAAAAGACCTCCCACTCATCCCATGCCTCATTTCCACGTAGAAAGCCATCATGTTACTATGTTTCTGTGGTATTTCAGAGTTGCTCTGTGATTGTATTGTGCAGTACTTTGAGGTCATTAGAGGGGGAGAGATGCTGAAGGGTAAGAGATACAAGGTCATGTATTTTAACTTTCACCGGGTCTGGCTTTTGTTTTGTCATTACCTCGGGATGACTGGCCAGAGCTCACTTTGGTTTAGTTGATGACAATCCAGCAGTATGAGGCTTTAGCACCTTTTCTTCTCCTTTGTCCAGGACTTGGAGGAGAGGAGGCTGGATGCAGGAGTAGTACTTGGATGCACTACTTCATTCAGTAGAACTATGCTTTTACAGGTGTGGGAATGCAACAGGCAGATTCAGGAGCAAAACATAGTTGGATGGTGGTTACAGAAGTTATTTTGCACAGCTCTTAGTTACCTATCTCAGTTGTAAAGAAAAATATATCATCACCACTGCATTGCTACTTGAGAACAGAAGTGAACTGGTCACTTGGTATCTTTCATGTAGGTTAGCCCAATATGCAACTTGAATGTTTTTCTCATTAAAAGTGACTTAGTACTGAAATTCTGCAAATTAGGAAGAAGGAAGGATCACAGGAGCTAGAGGCCAGAGGCAGAGAGCTGAGACAGCTAGAGAGTGAGAGGGCATGACTGGTGTGGAAGAGGGTAGGCTGTCAGCATGCTGGCCTCTGGCTGAGTACCCTGCCTAAAGTGATCTCTGTCAGGCTGGCAGGTTTTGGTGAAAAATAAACATCAAATTGAAGATTCACAGCCAGTGCCTTCCAAACAGCCTTCAGCTGGAGTATGAGGAGAGTTGTGGTCCCTCTATGCGTCCCTACCTTGCTTGCAGGTAGAAGTAAGAGGATTGCTGGTCCCCAACGACGGCACAGAACTTCAGCCCTAGCTCTTTAGGCCATTTTCTGCCCCCTCTTTCCCTCTGTTACTTTCTTAGCCAGCTTCCAAACTGTGGGGAGAGATAACCATAAAAATCTTGCTCTTTTCGGGTCTGTGGTATCTCTAGGGTTCAGTTTGTGGCTGGGTTTAATTTCATTTTGGAGAGGGACTCTAACTGGGCCACGCTGAGTCTTCTTGCTCTGTTGAGATAGAGAGGTGGTCTCTGGTAATGGAGCGGCAGATCGCTTAGAGATATTATCCACTGCTCAGGCAGAGAGAAAACCTGCAGGTTTTCTTATAGCCGTAAGAGTTCAAAGGATGCCAAATGCGTCACTGCTAATCCTGCATTGGGCAAAATGCCAGAGTCTGCCTAATGCCATTGCTGGACTGACATTTGAGCCTCCATCCTAATGGATGCCAAAGCGGATCCCTCCACCTCACAGAGCCATTAATTAGAGCTTAATGACTTTCTGAGAGAAAGGACTCGGAAATGAGATTTAGAGAATTTCCTACAGATAATGCGTGGCATGTGTACCAGGTTGGCCTGCTTTGGTCAGACTCTGAGGTCTTTTACATCAAATTGCTTACTCTCTGGGCAGCAAATGAGTTTTAAACTCTACTGACACTGTCCTAGAGCGACAACTCTTCTTACACCCTAAAACTTTTCAGCCCCAGTTACTTGCAGTGTTGGTTTCTATGAATTTTTACCTTATCTAAAGTTTGCTCTGATTGAACAAAACCATTTGTTTTGGTGGGGGGGATTTTTTGTGCCCAAGTGTGTTGGGGTGGTTATTTGTTGAGGGATGAGGTGTTGTTTTTTTTGATGTGGTGGGGTTATTTGGTTGGTTTGTTTTTTTATTATTAGCTTTGAGAACACCATTCCCCTCCTTTTTTTTCTCTCTCTCTTTTTTTTTTTTTTACTAGACATGGAATTCAGTGTTCATTTTCAACCAATATCACTTTGAGCCTTGCATTTTTTTAACAGAAATAGAATGGGGGCTCTCCAAAAGGCATTGAGAGCAATTTTTCTTTCTTTCTTGATTTTGAATGTATCAGTTTTCTTTTGTGTATATTAATGATGATTCCAAGGCTTTAACCTCTGGCTGTGAACTGTACTTTTGTGTTGATGGTGGAATATATGAATATGGAGTGTCTGTTTTGTGAGAACTCTGACCATGACTGAGAGTTGGACAATTCAGTGATTTCTTCTTAATCTCTTCGTAAGGTGATTGGAAATTCTGAGGTTTGAGCAGTACCAGTAGCAATCAAATATTTTTCCAGTAATTTTCTTGCAACTAGCTGTTTATTCATCTACATAATGCTTTTGTCAGATCTTCCTTTGGTATTGCTACAGTACAGTTAGTATTGGCTTGCACAAGAATTGGAGGAGAAAGCCTCTCTGAATTTTAATTTGTTGGCACAATCATGTACTTTTGCTGGTGTCACCAGCAGTAATGCTAACTTCAGAGTGATTTCTCCAAGCATTTGGGATCAGCTAATGCAACCAAGCCTTAATGGCTACTTGGTTCCTGAAGCAAGCCTATTCAGCTTTGTTTTACTCTAGTTGGGTGCATATATCTACGGGCTGAGTACAGCAGTTTCCCTCCTAGAAGGCTATTTAGGACACATGATGTGTCAGCTGCTCTAGCTCTTATACCACCATCTGTTGAGACTACAGAAGAATTTTGAATGTGTAAGGGTTTTTTATTTTCTAAGCTTTAGTCCTTTTACCTGTGTTATTTTTTCCAAGACAAGGTCTTCAGTTTCATTATAAAGTGAACCAAAGCTGAAGAAAACTTGAATTATTATAGCTTTGCATATTTTTTTCATAGGATTTTTTAATGTGAAAATTAAAGGTTTGTTTTCACGTTTTTCAGACTTGAGAGTAGATAGACATTTGGGAGCTGTTTTGAAAATCTGGTATAATCTTACAGTTGGAAAGACAGGTAAGAAAAGAAGAAAACCTGAATGTTGTAGTCTTTTGAAGTGCACTTGACATTATAGGTTAACCCATAAAAGAAAGCAAAGCTGTGTAGGAGACATAGGGTGTGTGTGCATGTAGGTGGCAAGTACAAGGCAGGGGGATGATTTAGCTAGATGCAGAATGGGAGCTTTTAACTATGGGTGGGAAGAGAGGAGGTTCTGGGATGTTTCTAGAGACGCCAGAGAGCTGTGCCTTCTGGAGCTGAACGGTTCCCAGCATGTCCCCCTTCTGTCCCAGCACTGCTTCATGATTGTGAGGTTCAGTTTTAATGTCAACTTTGTTTCTCTCACACACTTATTTCTTCTTTTTGACCTCTCATTTTTGAGTTGAGGATGCCATAAATTTACCAGAGTCACTCACAGAATTTATGTCTCTCTTGCTGCTCTGAGGAAAAGAGGCTGGCACCCCACAGCTCCAAGGCAAAAAGCCGATCAGACATGACTTCATGCTGTGTTTGATAAGACACTGTGACCAACCCATTTCAGATCACACAGCTGACTGGGGACTGAACTGGTTCAGTAAGACCTTTGGTTCCAGGCTTAGGAAGCAGCATGGGATATCCAGGCCATTGCTTGCTTGCATGAGTGTTCATTGACCATATTAACAATTTGTTTTTGGCTGACGCTTTTGGTAGCATGGCAACCTCAGTGTTTCGTTGGGCTAGAATAACTTAGTACTGGAATTAGAGCAGTACTTTGCTTTTGGAGGCTGATCTAGGGCTTGGTAGACTGTAAATTTTGATTTGGTCTCTATTCATTATGTGAAAACTGGTAAAAGCTCAAATCTAAGATTGCAGGGCCCAGATCTGTTTTGATCCAGTAAGAGCAATAGGGGCTCTTTTCTGTACAACATTTTGTTCAGACACCTAGGAATCAAAATTGTTAACCTATATCTTTTGGTGGAGGGGAGGGAAGAACAGATTTCTTAAATGTATGATTTTGATCATGTAGGAAAGTGACAGGAAAGAAGATACTGTAAAACCCCAAACTTTCATATGGTTTCATTTAAAGATTATAGATCTGACTAAATTTATCTTTTTTCTCTACACTTAGGTTCAGAAAATAGTATTTATTATATTTGACCTCCTTTCCATAGCTCTTTTTTTTTTTTTTCCCCAGCAATCCTTTAAAAAAGTTCAGGTTATGTTTAAAAATAAATGCCTACTATTATCCCTTTGCTGCATGATTGTAAAACTGCAGGTAAAGACGCACAATCATTTGGAAGGATTGATGTCAAAGTGGACATCTCTAGTACTTTAGATACTGCCTGGGTATAATAGAGTATAATAGCTGGGCTCTGGTCTTGAGGCAGGTGCCTTGAAGGACTATGGGCTGCTGTATAACTGCTTCCTCTAGGGAACGTTACATAATTTCTTTGGGGAACACAGGGCATGAAATAATTAGGCTGTGTTTCTTTGGTATGGGGTGGGAATGTTGGGAACAGCTAATTGCATATATACGAGGCCCTAATTCTTGGACTTTCAGATCTGCAAAGCTCAAGAAAGCTGAAGTAGTTGTGATTTTAGAGATGCATAATGGGGAGCATTCACCGGGGACAACTTGTGCAAAAAAGTAAAAGTAAACAGGTTGATGATTCCCCTTTGGAAAGGGATAGGGGAGGGGGGAGAGAAAAGTTGAGAGTAGAGGATGGCATCAAAACAAGGTGAAAGAAGGCAATTCACCAGTCAGCACTTCCCCATCTCCGGAGGCTTGCATTTAAGCACATCCATCCAGTGCAGCTGCAGCTTCAATTTAGGAATCAGGAAATAAGCTGAGTGGCAAAGAAAGATAGGAACTGACAGCTCTCACTGTTCAGGCTCTCCCCTTCACACTGGGAGAGCAAGAAGAGAAGAGCTTTTCTCCTGCGGAAGTGTACACCATTCACTGGTGGACACCATTGCTTAGCAGAGAAAATGGTAGAGAGAGAAAAGGACTTGTGGAAGTGTATGGTTCCAGCTGCCTCACTGAATTAAGCACGGTGCCTGTGTGTGTTTTGCTGACTCTGCCTCCCCAGGATTGGGGCTGGGGTGAACATGGGATGGGAGAGCAAATGACAGGTGTGAATCTGCTGACATTTTGTTTCCAGTGGCTTTGCCATTAACAGCTAAGCTCTTGCTCTCCACTTTAACAAAACCCTTTTACAGCCCTATTAGTGCTGCCTTTGTTTTTTTCTAGCCTGTATCATATAAAATTGTGTCTTATTTATGGAAAATCCTGAGGTGAAGTGGAAGCAATTTCTCATCATTCCAGGTGGTAGAAGAGTGGAAGCCAAATCCTGCTCTTGCCAAAGACCAGTGTGTTCCTGAGCTTTTGTGCCTCTTCCTTTTTACCCTTCTGTCATATTCTTGTCAGTACCAAAACCACCACCATCGTGATGGATGGTTTGTTGTGATGTAACCGAAGGTGGCTTATGGGCTCTTTCACACCCTTTTGATGTGCACTGTCTTTTGTGGGGCATGGGGTGAGAGAGAACACCTGTATGCAGGCAGATCATGTCCCCAATTGTGCCACATCAGGGTGCTGCTGCCACTTAACTGCTCTTTGTTTATTGCTTTTGGCAACTCTACGTACCTATGGCCTGAGACTCTCCCCCAGAAGCTTCTGGTCTTCTGTGATTGTGTCAGAGGTTTTTAGTAACGATAGCGATGCCACTGTCAACACCAAGACTGATTACAAATTATGTTCCTCATAGGTAGCAGGTAGAAGTTAGGACTCGGTGACGTCTACTTCTTGGCTTATTAGAGCATGTATGTGGGCATCACTAGCTACCTGCCTCTCTACCTGTCTTGCTGTCAGCTAGTCCGTGAATAATAGACATGTGTCAGGCATTGAATGAGGCATTGAATATGCAAGCTGACTGAAGAGTAACCCTGCCCTGATAATGCCTAGTTACAGCAGTAACAGAAGAAATGCTAGACTGCACTTCTTTTTCTTCCAATGTTACTTTTGGTCATTTAGTTGCTTTCTGATAGGTGGTGCCTATGTAACTTGTCCGTTGCTCACAAGAGGCCAAAGCAGTGTAGTTTGCTTGTCATTTGTATGGTGGCAGTGAGGTGTTTGTGCTGCTTCACTGATAAACCTATACAATCCTAAAGTTTCGAAGGACGGGTGTGCAGAAATTGGCCGACTGATTAACACTGTTTTCAAATCCTAGTTCCCACAAAGCCAAACACTGAACTGAAGTAACTTTTATTTTTAATTCTTTCCACACCCCCAAATTAGAAACAGAAAAATGTTCATTTGGCTTCAATGTGATATTTTATTTACAACAAAGTATTTTTATTTGCAGATAATTACAGTAAAAGTCAGTGAAAGTTGGTATGTTGGAGAATTGCCTGATAACAGATTATTTCATATCTGCTATCAGATATTTTCCCAGAATATGAGAGAGGTTCAACTTGCTTTTCTAGATCAAGTATTGCAAACTACATTCTCTTGCTCTCCGCCACTCTCCCTAGTCCTGTGTTTCTAAGTTTCTCCGAGTTACTGTTGCTGTACTTCAAAACTTTGTTTGGGAGTCTCAGCTTCATGCAAATGTGATTTGTGCTGTGCAGAGGCTTGCTGATCCTGTCCTAGTGGCTGGTTAAAGCCAGGGTACTCTGCCTTGCTTGTGTGCTGGTTTTCTTCTTCCTTATAGATTGGTCAATGAGGAACTAGTGACTTTAGTGAAGCTAAAATCAGAGGAATGTTAATGTAAAGTGATGGAAAAAACAACCTCACTGCAGCTACTCCAACATCTGCTTGTCACCCTGCTTCCTCTGCAGTCTCTTCATTTGGCCCTGTTTGCTTCATATTCTCTTGGACTTTTGGAGCACCTAAAGTAAAAGAAAAAACTTTTAACATCTTATTAAATCTTATTGTGTATTCTGTTCGTACATTGCCACCTCCTGTTGCTACCTGACTTAATAGCTTCCCAGTAGATCTAGCTGGGAGGCAGCTTACCCTGACAGATACCCTGATACCCACTGAGTTGTTAAAACTCACTGAGGAAGGAAGGTTTTCTGTCTTTGGAGGGGAGCTCTGCAAGTGCCTCTAGGCATCACTAGAAAGCTAATGATTCCCAGAGAGAGACCATGCTCAGTGGATAAAATGTTTAGACATATTATGGAGGCTCCTGTAAAAATTGTGCTACAGATGTATAACTATATATGTAGGTATATGTATTTGCATAAAGTATTTGAATGATAGAAGTAGTAACATACTTTAGGCCAGTTGCCATGCTGGTGTATGAGCAAGCCCATGTCATCACGTTCCTCGCTAGAGAGATACTAGCAGAAGAAAGCTATCACACAATGATTTTCATTTTCTTCGTGTGGGCAAACTGGCTGAATTATTGATGCTTGACCTTGTCACAAGCAGCTCACATTATCGAGATGTAACAGCAGCTTCTCCTGCAGGTCATGAAGAAAGATATCAAGTAGCTTCATCTTCAAGAGATAAATTTACTGGTTCTTTCCTTTCAGGTTATGTTTCTTTTCTGGTTTGAGTTAGAACTAATTCTGTTTGTTGATTCTACTTTTCATCTGTGTCTCCGAACTAACTGCACTTTCTGAAGTTAACTGCGTGTTTTTGCCAACGGTGTCTGTTCTAGCAGTGATAACACCCCATGTTTAGAGTTACTAGCAAGGACTGGTGTGCAGACCAAGGTCACTGCTGGATTTTCTGCATCGGGGGTTGCAGAAAATAAGAGTCTGCACCTGTGGGGAGGAATAGCCAGGACAGGTCACCCTAAACTGACCGATGAGGGATTCTATCCCATGTACGTCGTATTCAGTATAAAGCTGAGGAATCACAAGGGTCAAGCCTCTTCTTCAGTGTCTGGCATCCGTCCATTCCATGCTTGATTCTGATCTACGTGTGCCTGAATGCAGTTTCAGAATCCAGCTCCTGAATCTGGTTCCTGTCTGCTGCTGAGTCCAGTCTGGGACTTCTCCAGCGCCTTGTCCAAAGCATCAGTGGTGTCAATGATGTAATTGCCACCAGTGGGAGAGAATTGGGTTTGACAGTGGTTTTGTACATATTCGTACATATATTCCATTTTTTATTATTATTATTTGCATTTTCATTAAGCTGTTCTAGTTTCCTTTTCTAATTGCTATGTCTCTCTCCCTTATTCCCTTTCTGTTCTTCCTTGGGGAGGGAGGGTGGTTAACAGAAAGCATCTGTTCTAAGTCTAGCAGACTGTCCTGACTCTAGACTGCAACAGTTTCACTTGCTCGATTCATGTGGGTGTCTGGTTTGTGGTCTTCAGTCATGTACCTGTTATTCTGTGTGTGTGATTTTGAGGGCTATATTTACATTTAAAAAAAAAATACTACTTTTTTT